>ML682019.1:22199602-22585274 GCA_007922195.1 Podocnemis expansa | reverse complement strand
CTGTGCCAGCACCCACTGACCACCCCCACCCCCCACTGTGCCAGCACCCACTGACCACCCCCACTGTGCCAGCACCCAGTGCCACGCTCATCTCCACAAAGTGGTTTCCAGCTGGTGCCTTTGCAGGCGAGCAGATGAGGGCTCCAGTGGGTGCTCCCTGGGGACCTTCCTCCACTAACGGGAAGGTGCCAGGCTTGTCAGCGGTTCAAGGCAGGGACCTTCTCCTCATCTGGGCCTGGGCAGGGCCCAGCCACACATCGAATGGACCCTCTGGGTGTGCTACAGTTCAGAGGAGAAACAACAGCAGAGCAGGGGAGGGTGCAGGCCGGGAGTCTGGTCCCAGACAGTGGGTCCATGCATGGGCATGAGGCCACCCGGCTGGGAGCTCAGCTTGGTCTCTGTGCCACCGCCAGGCCACCTGCCTTCCAAGTGAGGCTTCCTCTGCTCCCCGCTGTCTAGGGGGCAAGGCACAGAAGAGTAACTTGCACCTGCCTTGGAGAAGGTGGAGGGCACACTGCAGGTCACTCGCCCCTCATGGACAGCTCAGGTCACCACTCATCCTGGTCATCCTGGGGGCCCCCCCCCAGGCCCTAGCAGGTGAATGACCCCCACATATGTGTGGGCTCAGTGCCGGGGCAGTCTGGCAACCTGCCCAGGACTGGCAGACACAGTGTGTGTGCACAATATCCTTTCAGTGCCCGGCTGCAAACAAGCCCCAGCTAGTTTCCCTGGCAATAGGCCTCCTTGTGCAGTAAATCCATTGACAGCTGGAGTCCAGGCCCTTGGCTCTGCTGACCTGTCTCTCCCACCTATGCTCCTCCTGCTTATCATCCTTCTGCCCCCAGAGAAGAGCAGGGCCAGGACGGGCCTGAACAACCAGTTTCTGGCCAAGGCACCAGTTTGCTTTCGGATCAGCTAATGCCGCCCAAGAATGCAGCAGCGTGAGCTTCCCTCAGCAGCATCCTGTCAGCACCGGCTGAGACCCCAGTGCTGTGAGCTTCCCCCCAGCAGTGCCCTATGAATGCCAGATGGGAGGACCCCGGTTCTGTGGGCTTGTCGCCTACAGTTCCCAGAGAACTGCAAACTTCCTGCCCACTCAGGATCCCAGAAGAGTGAACTCTTTCCTCCTTAATGCCCCTGCTCCCACCAGTCTTCTGGAATTGTAGAACTCTCTTCTGCTGCCTGGACTGAAAAATGATTCCGGGCAGCTGGACACATGAGAGCAAACCATGGCGCAGAGCCAGGGCCTAGACACCTGGGAGATGCCTATGGCACAGGCCACCCACTGCCGTCCCTGCTGCCTGCTCCCACACAAGTCTGAGCCTCATTCAGGGACCAGAGGAACTCACCACAGTAGCCAAAGCATGTGAAGCAGCACAAGTCAGCACAGCACAAGCGTGGAGCCTGCAGCCCTGTCGGGAAGGCAATGGCTTTGAGGGTTGCTGCTGCTGTCATGCAAACCCCCTGGGGTGCCACCTATGGGGAGACCCATGCCAGAGTCCGCCTGCCCTGCACCTGTCAGAACAAGTGGTGAAGTGATCACCTCTGTGCACAGCTCTGGTCAGGTGTAAGTGGGACAGCATGTCCCATTCTGGCAGCTGCACTTCAAGCTGGGTGGGGGAGATGCTGGCAAGAGTTCAAAAGAGGGCCACAAAGATGGTGCAGGGGCTGCAGCCTGTCAAAGAGAGGGCTGGGAAGTGCCTGGACAGTGTGGCTAGGGGAGTCCAAGATTTTGAGCCTTGCTGACAAAGCTGTAACAACGTCCAGCAGCTAAAAGTTGAAGTTGGACATATTCAGCCTTGCAACGAGCTAGGAAGGCGTTAGACACTGGAACAGCTTCTAGGGGAGAGCTGGACTCACCAGCTCTTGGACTTGGAGTCTTTAAGCAGGCCTTTGAAGGGCCAAGCCTGAGAGATATAACCTGTGTGTGGACAGCTGGGCTGGGTGCTCAAGAGGGTCTCTTCTGGCCTTTGGATTTATGAGTTCCCCTGTTCCTAGGCACAGAGAGAACGGGATCCACTTCCCCGCTCTGAACTGACAGTAGCCACAAGCTAATCTCAGGTGTCCTCTGCTCACCTGCAGGGCTCCAGAGAAATTTCTCCCCTGCAAGCAACTGGCCAGATGTGGTCTGTGGCCCCCTTCCTCTGAAGCATCTGCTTGGGGTGCAGAGGAAAGTCAAACATGAGTCAAGCATGGAAAGTAGAAAGCAGACATGTTCAGCCTGCAAATAAGATTTAAATGGTCACTGGCCCAAGTAGTTAACCACTAGAGCGGGGTACCAAGGCCATGGTGAGTTCTCCAGAACTGGTGATTTTAAAGTCAAGATGGGGTGTTTTCCTAAGAGCCCTGCTCTACCTCGAGGAATTATTTTGGGAACGTTCTGTGGCCTGTGATGCAGACTGGATGATGGATCAGAAAGGCCCTGGACTCTAGCAAACACAGCAGACCCCTGGCCTGCCCAGCCAGTTCACAGACCTAAGGCTCTAAATATAGCGTGAGATGGGCTGCCTTCACTGAGCCTTTCCCAGCCGTGCCAACACCCCCACATGAAGCGTGATGGAGACGAGGCGCCTCAGAGATCAGCCATGCACCCTCCTTGGATGAGGGCAGGTTTCTTTCTCTTCCAGGCTGGGCCCACGAACTGCCCTGAGCTGCTGTGGCCAAGTGGGTTGAGAGCACCACTGAAAGATGGGGGCTAACAAGGCCCTGCCTAACAGCCTGGCACTGCAGACCAGCCGCCTGGGAACAGAGAAAAGTCCTGTGCTGGCTGTTCCAGTGGAACGAGCTCCCAAAAACCCCCATGGATGGGTTCAGCCCAGATGGGACTCAGCTCCACACAGCTCCCTGGCACGACTGCCACTGCCCAACACAAGTGGGGCCGGGTTTGTTCCTGAGCTGCCTGGCTTGGAGTCTGGGGCCAAATCAGCCCTTCCCCTGGGTAGGAGATGGGTGCTGTCAGGGCCGTGGCTGGGACTTCAGGGTCAGGGCCTCCCTCGAGCTGCTCGGTGGGGGAGGATGCCCTCCTGGGGGTGGCCCCAGCAATTTGGACCCCTCCTCTGAAGCTTTATCAGCCCTCCCCTCTGTCCCTGTGCCTGCAGCAGCCATGATCCAGGGCGCAGGACCCTACTGCAGTCCTGGCACTGGGCATGGAGAGGTGCCCTTGCTGCACACAGCCACCCAGGGGTCATTTCAGAGCTTTGCACCAGACCTTTGGGGATGGGCCTCATGGGCCAAGAATGGGGGCAGAGCGGGGCCCTTTGGAGAACCACTCAGCTGGGGTTACCATGGCAACGAGCTAGTAATGACAGTGACATTTTGCCATGGCAACGTGTGAGAGAATCGCCTAGATTTGTGGCTGCCAAGAATTCCTGGGCTCCAGCAGCTGCTGCACCATGCGAGGTGGGGGCCAGGGCTGGAGAGCGTGGACGCATGGCGGCTCGTCCTAGGCCGGGGAGGATGCGAGAGGCTCCAGAGACCCAGGCTCAGGGCTGGCTCAGCACCAACTGCTCCGTGCTGAGTCTGGTGGGTCACATCCTTCCTCCTCCACATTCCTACTGCAAAACTACCCCACAGATCTGGGCCTGCAGAGATGGGGAGAGGAGCTGGGGGTGGTCAGATCTGAGGGGCACTGGTGGCAGAGTTGGGGTGCCCAGAGCTGGCCTAGCTGGGGGCTGCTAGTCAGGAAGGAGAGGTGCCGGCAGCAGAGCTGGGCGGTGAGCAGCCAGGCCTGGGCTAACTAGGGGCTGCAGGTCAGATCATGGCGGTGGTGCACGGACTACAGGATCTGAGCCCTGACCACTTGGGATCATCGGTGCTCAGCCATGGAACTGGCTGGCAGATCACCTGTTCCCTGGCTACGATGCACACAGTTTGCCCAGGGGGACAAGTGCCCATGTGCTGGCAGGCACTCCCCAAGGGCTCAAATGACGATCCCGTTGCAGGGTGACACACCAACTCCTGGAAACCTTGGCGTCACAGAGCAGAGTCGCTAGCTGGCTTCTCCCATCCTTCACTCAGCTCCCGCCCCAGTGCCCGGCCTTTCCTCCCCCAGTCACCTGCTTTGTTTACCAGGTAGTTTTCTCTTCCTGAGCTCTGCCCCAAGACTGAGATCGGCTCAGCTCCTCCCTGCCCCACCTTCCCCGGCCCTTTGCCCGGGGAACCAGGCAGCGTCAGAGCAGGCACTGGTTCCCCGGGGAAGGCCGGGCTGGGCCCGAGCCGGGGGAAGATGTTGGCACTGGGGCACTGCTCCAGAGGGAGGCTCTGTGAGCAGGAAGCTGGATTGAGGCCCAGCCCCCAGGAGTGGCAGCATGACCCTTGCACGGAGGGAATTTCATGCTCAGCAGTTCTGACGCGCCCCCATTGTAACCCTCAGCTGCTGTTGGTTTTTCCCCTCCCTTGATGGCATCATTATTATAGAGAGCAAAGGGAGCCCCCTCTGACAGTGCCAGGGGAGCTGGGGATGGCTGCTGTTGGAGCAGGTGTGACATCATAACAGCATTTCTATGGGAGCAGGTGTGATGTCACCCGGTGCTGTTATGGGAGCTGTTGGAGGAACACGACCAGCATGGGTGTGCCCAGGCCCAGCCACTGCAGCCTGCTCAGCTGACAGCTTCCAGAAGTGCTGGGGGCCTCCCTGTGCCCTCCAACCCCCCATGGACCTGGGGGGGGGCAGCCTCAATCAATTCACTGTCTCTTTAATTGTTGGACAGCCTGAAGGCGAGGGAGGGAACTGTAAGACCTGGCAGGAGACGGATCAACAAGAGAGGGAACCAATGGGAAAGGGGGTGGATGGGAAAGAGGTTGGGGGGATGGGAGGGAGCTGCTGGGAGAGGGGCCAGGAGCTGATGGTGAGGGGAGACGCTGACAGCAGAGGGAGCTGCCGGCACCTTCCTGCCCAGGCTAAGCAGAGACCCTGCTCCCCGGGCCAGGCCGGGCCAGGCAGCAGTGCATGGCAAGGCAGGGATGGCATGGACAGCGGGATCTCCAGGGACTATCTTGGCCCTAGTAGGTGCAGGCCTCCCCTCCTGTCAGAGCTGGAGCAGACTGCGCAGGGCGCTCTGAGCAACGCTCCGAGCAGCCCGCACCTCCCAGTCGCTCGCTCTCAGCCCAGCTGAGCCCAGCTGCTGGCAGCCATGCCCTTTACCACAAGCTCCCATTTGCCTCCTCTTCCCTGTCCCTGCCCTGGGGGGCTCGGGCAGTGAGAGCTGGGTTCCCTCCAGCACGCATGGCACAGACCAGGCACTCACAAATGTGTAAGGCCACACACTTCTGCCCCTTTGCACATGTCTTGGTGGCATAAGTGATGGCCTGTGGGGGGAAGTGCATAGCTATGCTGTGTGTTGTCACATATACACACCCTGGGATACACACCAGACACTGGCGTACAGCATCACAAGCATGCACACATACATGCTCACAGACGCACGCACACAGTGCATGCTCAGACAGCTCTGAGCTAGATGTTCACTGTCAGGAGCCAAGGTTTTGAAAAATTCAATGTGCTGCTAGGATGGAGCCAGCAGAAAGGGGCTTGCCCTGAAGGAGAGGAGGGGAAGGGAGATCAGCCTTATCTATGTTCCAGCCTGATCATGTGGGGCCACACTCCCTGCCCCGGGGCCCTGCTGGTCCACAGGCTGCTGTAGCTGTTCTGCCTGGTTGGACACAGTCACTTGCCATGCTCAGGGACACACTCGCAAGCCTCCTCAACAGCAGCTGCTGCTCTAGGGAGCAGCCAAGGGGGCTGGGACCCTGAGGTGAACATCACCCCACACAACCCCCATGCTGACCTCCAGGCAACACCCGTCCCAAGCCACAAAAACAAATATGCCCACAGAGCCCATTCCATGGGACCCCCCAAACCCAGTCATATACTTCCCCAGCCCAGCGCTGCCCATGGAGCCCATCCCATGGGACCCCACCCCCGCCACAAAGTCACCCTGCCCGGGTCTGCCCATGGGAGCCACCAATTCAGCTGTGTCCTGCCCTTGTCTTCGCAGATCCGGCCTCCTGCTCTCCAGCATTGCAACACCCATCACTGCTAAGTCCATGCCCCTTGCCCTCCTCAAGCCAACCCCAAGTCCCCCACTGGCTCCCTGTGACATAGAGGCCTCTTGGTGGGTCCTGCTCTGTCAGCAGCTCCTGTGAGGCCTGACATGCTCCCCACACCTCACCTCTCTCACAGGCTGTAGCCAAAAGGTGTCCTGGTCAAACTGGTGACACTGACACGCTGCAGACTGTGACTGTGGGCTGTGGGTCCAGGGTTCCCAGCACCCAGACCCCATTCAGATGCTCACCCCAGGCCAAGAGAAGAGCCGCCACAGATATGTGGGGTGGGGATTCTTGACACTGAGATGCTGACAGCACCAGCTGGAAGCGACCCCCTCCCCTTTCCTCTCCGGCCGTCTCCATGGTTACCATTAGCGGAGTGCCTGGGAGCTCTGGATCTCCCTGGGATTCACACAGACCCTCCCCCCCACAGAGCTACAAGCTTCACAGGGAAGACAGGGCAGGGGAATGTCCACCAGATCCTGGATCCTGTTATCCACCTCTGGGTCAGAGCCCCCAGTACAGATACACTCCCCGAGCTCTGCAGAGCCCCTCACACAACAGCCTTGATTACCTGTACCTACAGCCCCCTACACCTTTGCAATCCTTGACTACCTGTAGATACAGTCCCCTACACCCCCAACTGGCTATACATACAGTCCCCCCACACCCACACTGCCTGTACCTACAGCTCCCTACACCCCCAGTTCCCTACACCCCTGCAATCCTTGACTACCTAGAGATACAGTCCCCTACACCCCCAACAGCCTACACATACAGACTGCTACACCTCCACAGCCCCCTACACCCACACAACCCCCAGTGCCTGTAAATCGAGCTGCTTCTACACCCTACACCCCACAACAATAACTACCTGTACATACAGCCCCTCTACACCACCAAAGTCCTCCTCACCCCCTCTGCCTGTATATACAGCCTCTACAACCCCAGACTACCTGTTCCTACAGCCCCCTACACCCCACAGCCCTCACTGCCTATACGTGCAGTTCCTTACACCTCCACACCCCCGACTATCTGCACCTGTACATACAGCCACCCTACACCTCCACAGCCCCCTACAACCCCAGTGCCTGGAGATAGAGCCCTGCCCCTCCCCGGTGCCCCGCACACAAAGCCCCCGACTGCCTCCCTACAGCCCCTGCACCCCCAGCCCTCGCTGCCTGTCCGTACAGCCCCCTACACCCCAAATTGCCGGTCCGTGCAGCCCCCGACGCCCCCAGCCCCAGTGTCTGGACGTGTCCGCTACACCCCCAGCGCCTGTACACAGCCCGACACCCCGGTTCCCTGCGCCCCCGCCCGCCTCCTCACCGCTCGGCTCCCGGCCGCCGCCTCTCCGCTGCCGGCCGCCGGGCGGGGTCTGCGCGGCTCCCGGCCGGTGAGCGGGGGGCTGGCTGCAGAGACCCGCCCCCCGTGCCGGGGCTCCGGCCGGGGTCACCCTTGCCCCCCCGCAGGGCTCCCTCCCAAGGCCCGCAGCGCCCCGCCGGGGAAGAGGTGCAGACCAGTGGGGAGGGGCCAGGTGGGGCAGAGCAGAGCCGTCCTGGGGGGAGCAGGGTGGGGGATTTGCCACGGGGGTAATCCCGCATGGGGGCTTGGTCCCAGAGGCTGCGCTGGGCCGGGAGCAGCGAGCTGAGGGCTCAGCCTGTGCTGGGCATGGCAGATGGCAGATGGCAGATGGGACGGTCATGGGGTGCCCCCTGTGTGCTGGCGTAGCACCCCAGCTCTTGTGGAGGGTCCCAGGCCCTCTCTGCAGCTTCCCCCTCCACTGGCACAGACAGGGTTAATAAGCGGAGGCACTGGGCACTGGCTTGGTTTGGCTTTGCTCAAGTGCAGTCATGCCACACCAGGCCGAGATGGACTGGGCTGTCCCTCATTCTGGTGGCTTGTGAGCAGCCCCCAATTAACAGCATGTGAAACAGGGGCCCCAGCAGCTCTGGCAGGCTCTAGCTGGCGAGGAAGCTTGGTCTTGTCTGGGAGCCAGCAGCAAGTCGGAGCAGGAGGCCCCTAGACATTCCTGCTCCAGGGGCCCTGGCAAGCCCTGGGAAGCAGACTTCCTGCTGGCACGCATGGAGCCTTAGGAAAAGCTTTCTCACCAGGCGGGTGGTGAAGCAGTGGGATGGGGTATCTAGCAGGGCTGTGGACTCTCCATCCTTAGATGAGTGTAAGGCCTGGCTTGACAAAGCCCTGCCTTAGATGATTTAACTGGGATTTGGTTCTGCTTGGAGCAGGGGTTGGACTAGATACCTCCTCAGGTCACTTCCAACCCTCATCTTCTATGGGTCTATGATTCTGTGATCTGGATGAGAGGATGAAGAGGGAGAAGGGACATCACTCCATGACAGGTTCATGAGCTGCACCACCTCCCACTTCAAGGAAAGAAAGGGTCTACCTTAGAATCACAGAAGATGAGGGTTGGAAGGGACCTCAAGAGGATCTAGCCCCACACCCTGTTCAAAGCAGGACCAACCCAGACTAAATCATCCAAGCCAGGGCTTTTGTCAAGACAGACCATGCAAACCTCTAAGGATGGAGATTCCACCACCTCCAGTCCAGTGCTTCACCACCCTCTGAAGGAAAAAGTTTTCCTAATATCCAACCTTGACCTCACCCACTGCAACTTCAGACCATTGCTCCTTGTCCTGTCATCTGCCACCACTGAGAACAACCTAGCTCAGTGCTTCCCAACCTTTTCAGTAACATGACACACTTCAATGAAACAAACAATTCCACATCACACCCACCTTTTTCACTTGAATCGATTGCTCATGAACAGCACGTTTACTTACATTTACTACAGTTACAGTTGCACTGGAGAGGTTTGCAACATAATGCATACAAGTTAAACAAGGATCAAATGCATTAATATTTCAAATTTGCTGGAAAAAATACACATCCTCTCAGTTTTGCCCTTTGGCCACCTGTGTTAAGAATTTTCACATTTTAGAATTGAGAGACCAACCCCTTGCTTTTAATTTGATGATTAATTTTCATGAGTTTTTATGAGTTGTAATTTTGGTTGGATAAAATATTGGTTAAGATGAAACAAAGTTTGTTTTACATTGATTTTCATTACCTTTGTACAAAATTTCATGGCACACTTGGGTAGGTCTAACAGCACACTGTTGTGCCATGGTTGGAAACCACTGGCCTAACGCCATCCTTCCTGGTACTCCCCCTTCTGATAGTTGAAGACCTCTATCAAACCACCTCCTCATCACTCTTCTCTTCTGCAGATTATGCTGAGAGACATCAGGGGACACCTCTTCAATCTACCCCATTCCAAGGACTGCAGCTGGCATCTACGAGGGTGTCCGTCTCTCCTGCCCTTTTATAGCTTGCAGTCCTCTGGCCCCACATATAGCCCCATGCATGAAGCACTTGTGCCCGCTGCACAGTCAGCTCCAAAACCTCACAAGTACTTGTGGCCCTCATGGCTGCACAAGGGAGTTGAAAAGCATGTCTCAAGTGTAAGCAGTGGAGAGACGCCTGCCTTAGCCACAACTCTGAGAGGGGCCTGCCTGCAGCTCTCCACGTGTAAAGCTGTTTGTGCCAGTGTTCGCTGCAAGCCCAGAGCAACGGGCCAGCATGCAATATGCTGAGTGTGATGTCAGGGTGAGCAGGGCACAGCGACTGGCTGTGGGAGCCCCTCACTTCCATTCTGAGTTCAGCTACCCTTCCAGGGCTTTAGTAACTTGCTGCCAGTTGGGTGCCAGAGACAGGAGTGGATCTATGTGCGGGGGCCAGGCCGTGTTTCCCAGGCCTGGCTAGGCCAGATTTACACCGTAGAACCCTGAGCCTGACCCTTCATGGGCACATGGCTAGCACCATAGGGGTCCCCCCAGAGACCTGGGGCCAGACAGCAGCATGGGGGTGGTGGTCTCTGGGTCAGACCCTGGCACCAGGTCCACCCACTTCATGTGTCTGGCCAATAAAACCCTTCAGCCTGGGGAGACAGCAGGCAATCTGCAGAGCACAGGACCCGAGGCAGAGAGCAGAGGGCAAAGGCAGCCATGGAGCAGGGAGCACAGGAATGTGAGTGGCAGGAGGCCCCTGGCACTGGGCCCCAAGGGAGCAGCCTGGCCAGAAACCCTAAGCGACTCCAGAGGGAGAGAAGCAAAGCCCAAGCTCAGGTTACCCAGCCTTGGGGCTGGCAGGTACCAGTGCAGAGCCTCCCACCTTCCTGACATGCTGAGCCCCAGGGGAGCAAGCAGCCTTGTGCATGGTGGCTGCCAATGGGCACGCTGCCACGTGTGGCTCACTCTGACTCACCTGCCTCCCCCCCAGGCATCAGCACAGGATTGGTCCCCTCAGCCTCCTTCCCAGGGCTGGGGCACCTAAGCCGTCTCCCAGCCCCTCCCCAGGAGACACTTTCCTCTTGTTTCTCAGTCTCATGAGCTCCTTCCCTACAGCTCTGTCCCCTGCCTTGCCAGGCCCCTGTGGGGGCTCCAGCCAACATTTACAATGGCAATGCTGTAGCCACACAGACACATTCCCCCCACTGCAGCACCCCCCTAGAAGTCAGGCTGCAGGCTTTTTTCAGCGTGCACCAGGCATTGCTAGGCCAGGGCTGAGGAGAACTATGCTGTGGGGCCCAGAGGTGCCCGGCTTCTCCATGGCCCTGTGAAGAGCACAGTGGGCCAGAGTGTGGGGGCTGGCCTGGCTCAGGGATCTTGGTGCAGCCACCTGGTGTTCATTCAGGGTCCAGCCTGTGGGAGCAGCCCTACATGTTCCCCAATGGAGATTGGGGTCCATTCACAGCCCAGCACTGGGGGCAGCAAGCTACTTAGCACGGGTGGAGGGGGAGCAAGGGCAGCTGACTTGTCCCTATGCAGCCCAGGTGGACATGGGGCAGTAGGCACTTCCCAAGGCACCGCAAATCCAGCCATACCAACCGGCAGATGAGGGAAGGACTTCTGCCCCATGGCAGCCAGAGCCCTCAGGAACACAGAAACCAATGCCATAGCTAACCTCTGGCTCAGTGGCCTGACTGCACGGCTGCTGCTCTCGCTGTGGGAGTGTCTGGCACCTGCATGGCAGAGCTGGGGGGCTTCTGCCGTGAGGGGGAGTGTCTGGCACCCATAGGGCATGGCTGGGGGCTCTCACTGTAGGAGGACAGGGGTGTGTGTGCCTAGCATCTGCATGGCACAGCTGGGGAGAGGGGTCTCTCACTGCGGGGGGGGGGGCTGTCTGGGGCCTCTCACTGCAGGGGTATCTGGCAACCCCAGGGCATGTTTGGGGGCTCTCGCTGCAGGGAGACTGGGTTGTGTGCCTAGCACCTGCATGGCACAGCTAGGGGTCTCCCACTGCAAGTGGCAGTGTCCTTTATCCAAAGGGCATGGTTGGGGGCTCTCACTGCTGCCCCAAGGGAATCCAGTCTGCTTGGTTTGCTGGAGGGCCCCATGTGCTGAGGGGGGGGCAAGTAGGGTGGCCTGGAGTCCACCGAGCTGGTGCACCATGCTGGGAGTTGAGGGCTGCAGCTAGGATATGTTGGGGAGAGGATGCCACGCTCATTGGGGCAACACAGGCTGGTTGTTCCCCCAAAAAACAACAAGGAGGTGTGTGGCACTTTAAGACTAACAGATTTATTTTTTGCATGAACTTTTGTGGGAGAAGATCCCACTTCCTCAGATGCTTCACCCATCTTCGAAGCATCTGAGGAAGTGGGATCTTCTCCCACGAAAGCGCATGCAAAAAATAAATCTGTTAGTCTTAAAGTGCCACACAACTCCTTGTTGTTTTTTTATTGGTCTAGACTAACACGGCTATCCCTTTTGAAACTGGTTGTTCCCCAGTTGCTCTGGGGCTGGACTGGGCAGTTGCTGTCCCCATTGCTGGGGCATGTGTGGCTGCAGATGGGCAGCCCAGGAGTTTGCAGTGTTGCAGCTGCTGGCCAAGGGGAGAAGGTGGGGATGCACCTCAGTGGGGGTCAAGGAGGTGACGGTCTGTGGTGGAGGGAGTCCCAGGTACTCACTAGGCTGTGCTGTCCAGGGCAAGGAAGGGCCTTGCTAACACAGCCTGGAGTGGGAGAGAGGGGCTTTGCCCAGTATGGGGCTCCCTGGGCAGCAGGGACTCAGTATCTAATGGCGCAAGAAAATGCTGCTGGTGGCACTTCTGGCTGGGGAGGATGGACTGACTCCCCCTGCACTGCCTGGGCACTGTCGGCTCTGGCTTCCTCCCCACTGGTGTTCACAGCTGGCAGACCCTGCTTTGGTTAATGGTAACCTGGCAGACTGGCAGGGAGCCCCTGCGCAGGGTTGGCCCAACACACGTCCCCGCCCTCACCTTTATCAGACAGCTGTGTCTGCGGAGCAGTTGGGGGCAGGGCAGTCCGTGATTAGAGACAGTCCTTGTGCCCAGGGACACCCCCATTCTAAAGCCCCTACCCCCAATGTCCGCTCTGTAGCCTCCCAGGAGCTGGCAGTTCACAGCTCATGGTTGCGCAGGGTCTGGCTCAGTGAAGGGTGGGTGTGTGACTTCCAGTCACTGCCTGAACCAGCCGCCTACCAGCCCAGGTGCTCTGACCCACTAGCTGGCAATATGCAGAATCACTTGTTTCTATCTGGGGAAACTTTTGTGTTGGAAAATCTCAGTAGGCCAGATGTGCAGGAGGCTGCATCCTGGATCCAGGGTCCCAGTGCACAGGCAGAGGGGCTGGGCAAATGGCGGCCAACAGGAACAGGAATGGCCTGAGGGCCATGGGGGTTCAGGGTACTTCCCATGTAAGACAGCTGAGAAGGGACTCACCCGCTGACATCCTGGCACCCCCAGCTTTGCAAAGGATTCCTCGACTGGCAGCCAGAACTGCCTCTCTGCAGGTCACTGTCCATGTTCATATCCATTCTCCAGTGAAGGCAGTGAACCTGACTAGCTTCAGCAGCTGTTCACAAGGCCCGTGGACCAAGGCCAGCTCCAGGGGTTGTGGCACCCCAAGCCAACTTTTTCTTTTGTGCCCCCATCCCCTGGAGCACACTTGCAGGGGCAGGAAGGGTGGGGCCAGGCCAGTGTCACGTGGCGGCCGGGCCAGGCCGGTACCCCAAGCTTCTGTGACCTGAGCTAGTGCCATGCTGGCTCGCCCGTTAAGCTGGCCCCGCAGTGGACACTCCCAGACTGGGGTTCCCTGGGTGGGGGAATGGACAGTCCCATGGCACAGGAGTCAGTTGGGGGGGTCTGTCTGGCTGTGTGGTTTGCAAAGGTGCTGGGCATTGTGTGCTGAGTGATAATGTAATGCTTTCCGTTCTGACAGAACTGGGCAGAGGTCTGTATAGCAGCTACTGATGCTAAATGGGTTGCGATCTGCTGCACTAGGTTATGTGCACCCTGCACTGGCTGGGCACTCTTTGAGCCAGGCCTGGAGGGATTTAACAACCAGCAGTGATTGTTGTGCCAATGTTTAAAAAGGGGAAACAGGACAACCAGAGTAATTATAGGCCTGTCAGTCTGACATCGATCCCAGGCAAAGCGTGGGAACGACTACGGGACACACTCGGGAAAGAATTAGGGGAGGGCAGCAGAACCAATGCCTGTCAACTTGGCTTTGGAGAAAACAGGGTCTGTCAGACAAACCTGATACTGGGATTACAAATGTGGTTCCCGGGGGCGGAGCTCACACAATATGATTTAGCCCAGGTCTTTGCACTGCTCCAGCTGCGGTGCGGTAGAGTGCTGATGGAGCTGTGTCAGCTTGCGGCTGCATTGGCACCAGCGTAGTGCTGTGCACACAAGGACTTTTGCTGCTCAGTGGAATGTTTTCTCACCCCTGAGCAACAACCTTTTTGCTGACGAAAGTGCTAGCATAGATATAGCCTTAGGCTTCCTCAAGGGAATTGTCTTAGGGCCACACAGCGTCTGACTATATACTTCACAAACTCAAGCCAGTCCCAACATTGTGCACTATCTGGCTGGCAGACATTGAAAATGGGGAATCATCATCTGGTCCGGGTCCCGCAGGGAGCTGTTCTTGGTTCGGTGTGACTCAGTATCTCTTGGTGATCTGGCAGGAAACATAAAATCACAGCTGGTGAGGTTTGCAGATGATGTGGCTGTTTGTTGCAGCTAGACAGTGACAAGGCCAAAGTGTGACACGGTAAACGAGGTTGTAGGGAGCTGGGCTCCTTGGCACAATGGGATTTTTAGCACAAACACATGCAGGGTTGTAGGTCGTCCTTGCAAAGTAGGGGAAAGCAGAGACTCAGAAGCAGGATGTGGGGATGATGGTGACTGGAGGTGCTTGTCCTTTTTCCTGCATGGTCACGTTACAGCGATCACTGTGTCCGACCACTCAGCCCTCAGCCTTAGGATTCTGCATGACAAAAGCCTGGAGCACAGATCCCGATCTCTGCCAGACAACTAACATGCCCAGAGCCTGCATCCCTGGCTTAGCACTTCAGTCCAAGACACACTGGCCCCTTCTTGTCCTACAGCTCCTCTTCTCCCCTGTCCAATCCATGCAGAGCAGAGCCACTTGAGGTACCTGGCCCAGCCCCAGAGACAAGCTGAGTGGCATGGAAGCTGCTGTCTCCTCATCAGAAATTAGTTCAATAGAAGATATCGCTGTACTCACCTTCTCTCTCCTGCTGTAAGACTCAGCACTGCCGGATGTCACCTGCTCTGCCACTCGCTGGCACCTGAAACCACAGGGGCTGGTCTGCAGCCATGGGGCAGGACTGGAGAGACTCAGGACAGATGGAGCTTTGCCTGGCCACCCCTCACCCCCACCCTCTCTGACTATGGTTCGGCAGGCCTGGGACATGGTCTGGCCAGGCCCCCAACCCACTGATGCCTGGGTGAGAAGCCAGAGATCCTTGTGTCACTTCAGGACCCATAGCGTCACTGCCACATCTCTGTTCCTGGGATCCCAGCTCTGGCCCTTCACTGTTACTCTGCTGAGGTCAGGAAGGTCAGCGGCTAGGTTAGTATTAAAGTGCCACACAACTCCTTGTTGTATTTTTACTGACCTAGACTAACACGGCTATCCCTTTTGAAATTGAAAGGATCCTCCTGCCCCAGTTCCCGGCCCCAAGTGCCAGGGCTAAGCTGTGGATGCAGTTCCTGTCACCCAGCCCATGGGAGCTCTGCTCTACCATTAGCCCCTCGCACCTGCGCTCTGGGGAGACGTGCAGCTCGGGCGGCCAGGAGACCTGGCATCTGTGGCTACATGTGGGCAGTGTTGTGGACCCAAGGAACTGTGTAGCACCAGCACTTCTAGACACAGCTTGGCAGCACTGCTCCAGTGGCCCCACATTTCTGCCAGTTGGGTCCAGCCCTCTTGTTCCACAGCATGGGCTCTGCCCAGCTGAGACAGGCTCCTTGTCAGGGGTTGATGCATGGCAGCAAGGGGCTGCAGTGGCACTGGGTGGCTTTTTCCAACCAGCTTTAGGCTCTTTCACTAGACACCGCTTGGGCAGCCTTCAGGGAGCAGAGACATAGTGGCACAAGGACAGGATCCCATCCAGCCGTGCTGCTTAAGCTGTTAGTGCTGTACCTTTCCAGAGACCATCTCTTACCCCAACCTCCCGTCAGCTCTTGCTCAGAAGGAACTAGTGGGATCACATGCTTTCATCCGACTCCTGCACATGGTAGGCCACAGACCCTTGCCTATTCGCTCCTGGAATGGGCCCTCAGCACTGGTGGAGTCACTGAGCGCTTCACATCACGAGACAGAGACACCACCGTTTATGTTTGTTTTGACTGGCAAGTGATCCAGGCCCAAGGCTGCAGAGGAAGGTGAACCCTCCGGCATCTGGCCCGGTCCACCAGCCTGTGGTTGTCCCATAGTTAGGTATGAATTGTTTGACCCTTGGGGGCCCTGCTGTCTTTTAGTCTCTTCCACTCACATAGGTGGGTTTCAGCCAGTCCTTAACACCCAGTTGCTAGACCCCAGCCATGGTTGCCCCAGGGCTCCTGTCCTGTCCTGCTGGGAGCACCAAACACTTCTGTACCCACCAGATAGTGCTCCCTAGCCCAGGGAGTCTCCACCTACTAGCAGACAACGCCCAGCCCACCTCCTCACAGCCTGGGGCACCAGCCGAGATGGCCCCGGGGAGCCAGCACTGCCCCAGAGACTTGCCTTGAGAGCTCACGCGCACACAGCCCCTATAGGTGTATTGCACACAGGCCTGCAGCCAAGCGGGGGTTAAGGCTGGGGCTGCTGAGGACAATGGGATGCAGTCAGTACAACCACCAAAGCAGGCCTCGGTTGCCAGCTCCACTCCTCTGTGATCAAAGAGCCAGCCAAGTGGGCAGAGAATAGACACTTTCATCCCACACCCTGTGATTAGCACAACAAAAGGCCCTCAGCTGGCTCAGGCCAGTTCAGAGTGGGGAGCAGGGACATCCTTGCATGCTTGGAGCAGCAGTCTCCTCAGTCTGGCCCTGGGCTCAGGAGTGAGCTCTCAGACTGCCAGCCCATGGTCCCCATGCTACAGGTCTGCACTGGCCTGGCAATCCCCAAAATACAGCCCAGTCTCTGGGCCAGGACCTCTGAACCTCCCCTTCCCCCAGGCCTGGACCCCATGGTTAAAGCATAATTTGAAGGGTCCCAGAACCTTTCTAATCACTGGGCCCCCTTCATGCATGAGTGGACCCGATTTTTCTGGACTCTAGAATCTGGGCCACAGAACCACAGCCCGTCAGATTTGTGGGCATCCTGGCTTACTTTAACCCCTGCCTCGACCTGACTTGCTGACCTCCAAGAGCTGGGGAGGAGCCGGTGGGGCACCTCCCTACCACTGTTCCCTCTAAGCTAAACCTGTGCACATGACAAAATAAAGTGCGCACAAAAAAATTTAATAGTGCTAATACTGGTGCTCACAAAGAAATGTCTTTGCGCACACAAAGAAATTGTTTGCGCACACAGTCTACGAGTCATTAGAGGGAACATTGCTACATGTGGGGCTTCCCCCCTGCAAAGTGGGACTGGGAGGAGGGCAAGTAGGGGTTCCAGGGCCCAGAGACCCCCACATCCAGGAAGGGAGCCAGGCCAGGCCAGGGTGATGCAGAGGCAGGATCCACAGCAGACTCCCCACGCCCTGAGGAGGCTGCTGGTGTCCAGAAAGGAGGGGCTGTGTGTGTGAACCCAGACTGGACCCTGGCAGGAGAGGCAGACACCCCCCAATCCTGCAGCTGCACGCCCAGTGTGGGCCTTGTTCCCTGGGTATGCCTTGCATGGGGTATGGCAGGGTCCCCCATTCCCATCCCAAGGGGCTAACCGAACACGTGGTGGCTCCCACGCTGGGACCCCCGCCTGCCAGTGGCTTTGCAGAGGGTTGCTGGCTGCAGCACTAGGGAGTCCCTGGTGGTTGAGGCCTCTGAAACCCCGAGGAATGTGCAACCTGGGCTCCCAGAGATGAGGCTGGGCAGTGCTGGGAGTGCTCCCCGCCATGCTGGTTCCCAACAGCCCTGGGCCTAGGTGACCCAAGTGGAGAAAGACCAGATCCCGTTGCAGTCAGGCAGGGCTGTGCAGGGACCATTTGCAGCTTGTGTGCCAGGGTAGGTGCAGCAGGTCCACAGTGAGTGAGGAGTCTCCCCAGCTCTGCGGATAAAGGGGGCTGGCAGCCCTGCTGCAGTACTCCCTGCTCGGGGACATGAGCTTGGGGACACTTCCCCTCTGCTCCTTGCAGTGTAGTTGTGCATGCAAAACTGGGGGTGAGCTATGAGCCCAGCTCTGGCCACCTTGTCCCCAGATCCAAGCCCAGCTCTGGGCCCCTCATGCCTCTTGTCCCTGGATCAGCACCAGCGAATGGCTGGGTCACAGGCACTGCCTGGGGGCAGGAAGCAGGAGCTGCCAGGGAGGCCCCCGTGCCAATCCTGTGGTGCCGCAGATGAATGTTGCCAGGGAATGACACAGGGTAAGGGAGCCTCCTCCATCAGACACGCCATGAACTGTTTCCCTCAGACCTGCATGGGTGACGTCAGGTTACAACCTGCGACCCCCCACAGTGGCCAACCCTGCACATGGACGCTCATGATGCACTCAGGGGCACACTCAGCTGTGCAGTGTGCTGGACTGGTGAATCCCTTGGCAACACTGTGTGTGCCCATGACGATCCCCTGCTGCTGCAGAGACTTAGCCAGCACCTGCACCACACACTGAAACTCTGCCACACAGAGCCAGTGCCCAGAAACCCCGTGTCTCTTGGGCTGCAAAAAGGGCAAAGTTCTCCCTGCCACTGCACCGGGCCTGGGCATCTCAGCCGGCTGCCTGCGCAGCAGTGGGGTTGGGGGCATGCCCAGGGCTGAGGACCCGGGGCGCAGCGCCCTTGCTCTGTGCGGCCCCACCCTGTCACTCCAGGATCAGCAGGGGACTAGCACCCCCTGGTGCAGAGCAAAAGGCTCAGCAGCTCAGCACTGGATCCTGGCCCCCATCTCCCTCCCCACTTGGCAGCCCGTGACTCTCACCACCAGGCACCTGGGTGAGTGCTGGTGGCCTGGGCTGCGGCCCCTCCCCAGGCACTCAGTGCACAGGGGAGCACCTGGCTTCTCTGGACAGGGCAAGCCTCAGTGAATATGGGAGCCTGGGCAAAAGTCAAGGACAGGGTCCCCCACTTGACTTTTTAACCCCCCCCCCCCCGTGCGAGGGCCCTGCCGGGTCCACTCAGGCCCCACTGCCAGTCCCCTACCCTTCTCCCCGGCCCATGCCTGCCCCCTAGCATCTTTCACTGGCCTCGCCACTGGCCCCCCAACTTGGCTGCCTTCTTGCCAGCCCTCTGCAAGGCTGGCTGCCAGCATGGCTACATCACCAGCCCCCCATTACCTACCCTCTCAGTCCTCACCAAACCCCCCTGGTCTGCTGCTTCTCCAACCCTTCCCTACTGCCCCAGCCCTGCCAACTCACCTGTGGCTCCTGCCCTGCCTTGCTGGCCCAGGAGATTTAAAATAGGCAGCCAGCTGGCATGGGGCCTGCCTCAGTGTGGGGGCCCTCCCTCAGTGTAATGCAGGGGTCTCTAACACACGGCCTGCAGGCCGCATGTGGCTCCTAAAGCTATTTTCTGCGGCCCGTGACAACACGATCATTACTGATATTTGCAATACTGTTGTATGAAAAGGTTTCAGTGGCATGGCCCTCAGGCTAACATACTAGTCCTCATACGGCCCTCATGGTGATTTGAGTTTGAGACCCCTGGTGTAGGGCCTGGGGTGCTTGTCCACTCTGCCCCACGGCTAAGACCACCTATGCCTCTGGACATCAGATGCCGAACTGTGTGGCTGGACTGTCTACCTCAGCATGCAGGCCATGGGGGCATGCAGGTGTGAGCAGTTCCCGCAGTGCATCATACACTGGGCTCCGAGGGGAAGCTAGGTGGTGCCAGGGACAGCTGGGAGAAGTGGGGGTTCCTGGCATATCTGGGCACTCGGAGCAGTCTGAGGAGTGGTAGGGACCTGCACAGCTGCGGTGCCTGCCTCCTTGGCCTGGGAGCTCCACCTGTCCTGTGGCCTGGGCACCATGGCCTGCCTGCAGCCAGCTTCCCAGCCATGTGCCCGGACAGGTGGCACTGCATGTTGGCTCCTTCCCTGGGGTGGCACATGTGGCCTGCTCCAAAGGGAAGGGAGCAGGCCGGACCACGCCTATGCACACCTGGGTGCTGTTCCTGAGGGCCCTGACCCCAGGGAAGGCAGCAGCAGGACCCTCCCCTCAGCGCCACAAGAAAGGGTACTAGAGGGAGGGGGGCAGGGAGGTACCTCAGTGTGGGGAACTGGGCTGTCTCCGTTCTGCTGCCCTCTCCCTCGGAGGGCTCTGAGCAGGCAGGAGCCAGCTGGGACAGATGTACCCACCCCACAATGTGCCCAGCAGCAGCGAGGGTCCCCGGAGCTGAGCCGCCCCCAGCTTGGGGCCCGGGTGCCAGGCTGTGCCTGTGGGGCATTGCTCAAGCTGTGGGCCCTGGGAAATGCCCCCTCAGCTCCCTCTCTCCACTGCGCCTGCAGCACCTCAGCCCCCGAGGGAGCTCCTCCCAGCAGGTGGGCTCAGCTCCCCGGCCGGATGGGACTGAGGAGAACAGCACGTCACAGCCCCTGCATGGGTGCTCTGGGCTTCTCCCCAGCCACACCTCACCTACACCTCATGGCAGCCTGGGGGGTGAGGCTGGCTGGGCAGTGTGGGGTCAGAGCAGCCATGACCCCTTGGGGGAGGAGTGGCAGTGCTCATGACCCCCATCCCCCCGTGATCTGGTCACCACGCTGAGACGGCAGGAAACAAAACCCCGTCCTGATCCCCATCCCAGGGGCCGGGATAATGGCAGGCTGGGCTCACTGCCCATGGGCTGCACCCGCTGTGGCCCAGACTGTCTGGGGTACCCTGATCCCATCCTCATCTGTGGGGACAGGAAGGCCCCAGAACAATCCACTTTCACGCCTCCATCAGCTTGGCCAGGCCTAGGGTGCCCAAACGGAGCCGCCATGGTGCCTGCTGGCTCCCCAGCCGGCTCCAGCATGGAGCTGACAGAAAGACGGGGAAGCTGGTGACTTCTGACAAAGGAGGCACAAGTCACAGGACATGTACCGGCCCCTGCCCAACTGAGCCAGCTGTCCCAAGCTTGGCTCATTCACAGAGAAGTGATCGCAGGCAGCCCTAGCCAGGGCAACTAATACTAGAGGAGTCCGGTCTTGGGGCCCCCTTACACCACAGGGCCCAAAGGGCATCTCCAGTCTCTTTCCCTGGCTTGTCCCAGGTTAGGCCTGGTGCCCTGCCCAAATGCTAGCTCAGGTAACGGCGTCCTCCCTCTGCTGGACACAGAGTCTCCCTCACACCGTTCTGGGCTTGTTCTGTGTTGCTGCGTTCCAGCTCAGAGGTGGCTGCATCCCATAGCAAGGGCACAGTGCCTACAGAGATGCTGTGTAAATCATTTTGGGATGAAATGTGGGTCACCAGACTGCACCCGGGGTGGCTGGGGATTGTAACCTCATGCTGGACTTGCAGCATTGCACAGTCTTCCCCCCTCCCACCCCCATGACAGGAGGCCAGATGCACCAAATTAGAAAGAGGGGGACTGTGACCCCACGGCCACGTCACACCAAGTGGCACAAGCCAAACCTGAGAGGCACTTGGATGCCAGAGCTCAGCCCAGCATGTGGCGTTGAGACCAACCAGCCCCACGGGACAAGACCTTGGAAGCAGTAGGGGGTGTCACATTCTCCACTAAGTAACCCACATACCCCTGCCCCACAAGCAGACAACACCTCACCTGACATGCCCCGGCCTGCCCCCCAGGCATAGGGCCCAAAGGTACTCCGTCCCTAAAGCTAGGAGAGCCCCCATCATATCTTCCCCCACTGCAGGCTCAGCCTCTTCTGCCTTCACTCAGCCCCCATTACCCAGAGGACTCCAAGCCACCCCATTCCTTTATCCTCTGTCCCCACAGGCCATATGGGGGGACTATGGTTTTGGGGAGCTATTGGCTCGCGACCCCACCCCTAGATCCCCATCACCATACCCTTCCCCAGGTCACAACTTCTTCCTCTCTACCCTCCCCCCCCCAGGTTCCCTGACCTTTCTCCTTCACCAGCAGGCCCCCAAACCCCCACTGCTGACCCCAGGGGCTGTGGTGGGGCAGCTCGGTGCCTTGCTGACACTCCCCCCAGTTGCTGGTACTGGTGTATTCCCAACTGTTCACATCTGGAATCTCAGCACTGAGCCCACCCTGCGGACCCTTGGGGGCCTAGCGGATCTCTGGGTCACGGCAGGCCAACAGGGCTGACAACTGGGCCCAAAGGGTTTGAGCCAATGGGCTCGACCTTGCTCTCTGGAGCCTGTCCCCATGGTGGAAATGTCAGTGCCTGCCTGCACTGAGTGCCTAGCAGCCACGTGGGGGGCAGCTTTCTCCACAGAGCTTCCCATCAGCCCCCCACTCTGAGGCCATAACCTCACACATACCGTTCAACCAGCTGCCATGATGCCCGTCTGCTTCCACATAGTCTGGGGAGCTGACACCAGACGAGGGCTGGCCTGGCACTGCCACCCACTGGCATATGGACACCAGGCAGTCTGGAGCGTCTTCACATTGGTGCTCGGGGGCAGAGCAAGGCTGGCGTTAGCCGGGGAGCCATTTCACACGTCACAGTAAGATGGCCTGTTCTCAGACTGAGAAGGCTCCACTCAGAAGCCCATGCTGGGCCTGCTTCAGCTGCAGGAACTGCCACAGCTGTGCCAGCTTTGCACGCACATGCAGTCACTCTGCGTGGGCAATGCTGGGGCAGGTCACTGAGCAACAGCAAAGATCAGAGGACAGGGACTAAGGCAGGGGTCTCAAACTCAAATCACCATGTGGGGCCGCATGAGGACTAAAACATTAGCCTGAGGGGCCACACCACTGAAACCTTTTCATACATCAATATTGCAAATATTGGTAACAATAGTGTTGTTGCGGGCTGCAGGAAATAGCTTTAGGGGCCGCGTGTTTGAGATCCCTGGACTAAGGCTTACCTCAGAGGCCCCACAGGGTTCGACTCTGGCTTTTACTCCTTTCTTCCAAGATGGAAAGCAGTCGCCTCACCCCATTAAGAGCCTGTCATGGGAAACTTCCCTAGCTTAACTATGCGGCCCCTGTCACTCCAGCCCTGGGCACAAACCATGTAGACCTGCTCACTGCTTCTGCTCCCAGTTTTGCAGCCCTCGTGCAGAGTGACTTTAATCTCAAGGAAGTTCAACATTGCATTGTGACAAATTTCAGAGTGGTAGCCCACTCACGTTGGTCTCTTAGAGCAAAATCAAAAACGGAGTTCTGTGCCACTTTTAGAGACTAACGAATTTCATGCATCCGGAGAAGTTGGACCTCCCCCCCCCCCCAAGCTCATGCAATAAATAAATTCGCTAGTCTTTAAAAGTACCACAGGACTCGTTGTTTGTTTTAGTTTCAACATCAGTAACAGAGACAAAGTTTCTTTCTGTCTGGGGTTGCTTCCTCCAAGCCCAGCCAGCTCCCTCTGACCTGAACTCAGCCCACCTGGGTGAGGCACTGCTGCTCGGCTCTGCTGGGCCCTGAAGGCAGCTCTGGCCCCTGTCCCAGAGCAATGCAAGGAAAGGCCGTTCCACTAGGCCATGGATCAGTGCAACAGCAGCAGCCCCCAGGCAGGGGGCATCCTGGCTGCTGGGGTGGGATGGGGGGTGAGCTACGCTCACTGCCGCTCTCCTGAGCCGTGGCGCCAAGCAGGTGCCCCCTGCCAGCAGAGCTGTGGGCCACACGTCACTGGCACACCACATCCCCACCCCAGTGCAAGCTGAGTGTCCCTGAGCACCGGCCTGCACTTGCCCCCGTCCCCGCCTGGGCTGGCCGCAGGCAGCGCTGCAGCCAGATGAGTACGTGGCCGGCCAGTAGTCCACTGGCACGGTTCCTGCGGCCTGCCCTTTGCCTCCCGCTTTGATGCTGTTTGTTGACGGCTGCCGGTGTCCTTGGGAGCCGGGACGGCTCTGTCTGGCAGCAGCTGCTGCTGGGACACACTTGGCTCTGCACCCAGGGGCTAGAAGCCCCATTTCTGAGGGGCAGCTCCCTCGGCAGCCTGGGGGAGAGCTGGGCCAGCGGAAGCAGGATGGTGACGCAGGCAGCGGGAGCCCCGTTTAGCTGGGCCTGAGACTGCCCGCAGCCTGGCCCCAAACCACCCTGCACCCTCGTGCCCACGAACCTTTTCCTCTCAACCTACAGAGCCCCGTACTGGCTGCCCCGTGCCTCGGGCATCCCAGCACCGGGGCCCGGGGCGCCCCACGAGAAATCCAGCAGCCAGCCCCGAGCCAGGGCGCCTGGGCACTGCAGGAAGCAAGGCCCAGCCCCGTCAGTCCAGCTCGACACGACAAAGCAGGAGCCCGGTGGCACTTTTAACGTCTCACAGGTGGATTCACTGCAGGAGCCCCGGCGGGCGAGAATCCGGCTTCCTTTTCCTTTCTGCCCATTCCCCGCTGCAAGCCTCTGACGAAGCGGCTTCTCCCCACCGCGAGAAATAAACCCGGGGCCTTTGGGGCGGACAAAGGACTCCTCGCTCGCCCGGGCTGGGGGGTCTCGCTCCCTAAGGGAAGCGCCGCCGAGGCGGGCCCCGGGCCAGGACCCCGCGGCGGGACCCCGAGCCCCGCCCCGCCGGGGAGGGCCCGGCCGCGTGGCCCAATGCGCGGAGCCGGGCCGGGCGGGGCCGCTCACGTGTCCCGGCCGCTCGGCTCGGCTCGGCTCGGCTCCGCGTCCGCCTGAGTCCGGCGCGATGGCCCGATGCCTCGGGGCAGCCCCCGCGCTCTGCCGCGCCGCCGCCCCCGCGCTGAGCCGCTGCCCCGCGGCCCCGGCCCGGAGCCCGCCGCGCCGACACTGTGAGTCCGGGCCGGGCCGGGCGGGGGCCCGTGAAGCCGGGCACGGGGGGTGGGGAGGAGACTTGGCCCGGCCCGGCGCGGCCCGGCCGAGGCAGCCTCAGGGTGAGCTGAAGGGCAGCGTCAGCTGGCGCCTGGGCCCTGCCTGAGCCGCGCCCGCCTGCCGCGGCGTCTGGGGCCCAGCCCCGGCCCATGGGCTGCCCGGGCCGTGCAGGGGGACGGAGGAGCCCTGGCCCCTGGCCCCGGGGGTGCCCGAGCAGGGGGAGCCGGGGTCCCTTTGGCCCAGGGCCGTGGGGTGACCGCCGAGGACCGGGCAGCGGCTCCTCCGTCCCCGGCGCCTGGCAGGGACCTGCCCTCGCGGGGGAATGAGGCGTCCCTGTGGCAGGGGCCCCAGCCCAGCAGACAGCTCGACCCTTGCTGGCACCCCGGGCCCCCAAGGCGTGGGGAGACCCCTGAGACGAGGCAGCTCTCCGGCTCTGCCCCGGCCTGCATGCCAGGGGTCCCGGGGCTGCCTCGCTCAGGTGCGGCCCAGGCGTGGCCCCTGGCCCCCTGCACCTTGCGGTCCTGCAAAGCTGCATCTCTGCTGGCACCAGGCAGAAGCTGTTCGTCTTTGTGACGCCTGGGGGCTGTTGGGGCTTGTGACCTGAGTGGAAGGAACCCAGCTCCTCTAAGGTTATCCAGGGACTTCAAGGACATTGTGACCCTCACAGCCTGGCCTGCAGCTCTGCATTTCCAGGGCCAGGAAGGGGAGAAGAGCCTCCAAAACCCCCTTGCCTGGGTGGTTTCTGCTGCAAATTCGGCATGGTGCCGCCCCCCCGCCCCCCCACTCCTCTAGGCTTTGAGGTGGAAGAGGCCCCTTTGTGCGATGGCTGGCGCTTTGGAAGGCGCTCCTCATGCTAAGGCCAGAAGGGCCCCAGCCCCTCTCCTTGAGCCGTGTGCATTCCCCTGCTCTGCCTAGCCCGCTGTGTGTGCTGGAAGCTGGGAGGTCATGCACGGCTCGGCTCAGCTCATGGGCAGGAGCACGAGAGCTGGATTCTCATCCCGGGCTCGAGTGTGGCAGGCCAGCCCACCGTGGCCAGGGAAAGTGTGGCTTAGAGCTGAGAGCAGCAAGCTGACTGCAAATGAGCCAGCCTCAAGATCAGCGTTTCATGAGTGTGTTTAATTCACTTTCCCTTCTGAGGGGATCAGCCCTGGGCTTGGATCCCAGAGGAGGATGAGCCAGGCTGAGAGGGAGTCTGGGTGTCCCTGGCTAATCTCCCAGTGGTGCGGAGCAGCACTTGGCATCTGGCGCCCCTGCTGGCGGGTGGACGCCTGATATTCCCCGGGAGACTTGTCCCTTTGGCCAGGTGCTGGGCTCCCGTGGTGCCTGGCCGTGCCTGCTGCTTTCAGCACCTGGAGGAGCCAGGCAGTGGCTCGATGGGGTGCGGCTTCACTTGGAGCAGTCAGTGCTGCATCTGGGCCCTTGACTGTGACTGCAAGCCTGCGTGTCCAAACCAGGCGGGGAATTGCTGAGAGGAAGCTGGTTCCCTCGGCTGGGGGCTGGGTTGCTTGCCTCCCGCACAGCCACCTGCTCGGCCTGCGCTGCTGTGAGATGGGCGCAACTGGAGTGGTCAGCGCAGCCTGTGCTCCTGGCTGGCCATGCAGGCTGACAGCCACGACACTTCTGCCTAGATGCTGACAAGCGGATCAAGGTGGCTAAGCCGGTGGTGGAGATGGATGGAGATGAGATGACCCGGATCATCTGGGAGTTCATCAAGGAGAAGGTAGAGCCTGGGGATATGCCCTGTCCCCCACGTCGCATTGCGTAGGAGTCGAGAGGGAGGAGGCTGATCTGCGCCCCGGCCCTGGCTTCTCTGCAGGCACAGTGACTGGCCAGGCGTCACACAGACCTAGTGGCTCTGGCCCCTGCTTGCTTCTTCGGCAGCAGGCTCCAGGGGTTGGACCCAAGGCCCTGGGGGTGTGTGTGCAGGGGCAGAGCAAAGGTGCCCAGGAATACAGGCTGTGCCCAGTGTGAGCCCTGGTGTTTCCGAGGCCCCCAGGAGAGGATGTGGTCTTGTACATGGATCCTGGATTCTCTTAGACCCACCAGGAAGCAGGTGTCTGAACCTTCCCCCATGCATTTTGCAGCTTCCTGCCATTGCCCAGAGCCCGGAAGTGGCCCCAGCTGTGAGGCTGTGGGAGGGGGCGGTGTCAGCGCTTCCTGTGTTCAGCACCATGGGTCTGTGCTGGGGTGAGGGGTAGAGTGGGGGTGGTTCCTTTGCCTTGGGACTGGCTCATAGCGGGGTTCCCTGTTCTTGGGTTGGGGGCGCCCTTGGGCAGCTGGGACATGGCCAGCGCTGCAGCTCGAGATGTGCCTGGCCCCATGGCACAATGTCTCAGCAGTGCCTGCCTCACTCTCTCCACTGTGCCCTCTAGTTGATCCTGCCCAACGTGGACGTGCAGCTGAAGTACTTTGATCTGGGCCTGCCAAACCGGGACCAGACAGACGACCAGGTCACCATTGACTCGGCGCTGGCCACGCAGAAGTATAGTGTAGCTGTGAAGTGCGCCACCATCACGCCCGATGAAGCTAGAGTAGAAGGTGTGGAGGGGGCAGTCTCTGGGCAGGCAGGGCAGCTACCCTGGGACAGGTGGTGCTGTGGCAGGGACTCCTGGGCAGCACTTCCCTGGAGGAGATGGAGGCTTGGGCCAGGAACGCCCTGTGAGCTGGGCTTGTGGGCTGGGCTGCCCTCTCGCACGTGTGCAGTCCCTGGTCCTGGCAGCCCTGAACACGGTGCATTAAGCTTGCTCTGCTTGCTCGTTGGTGCCAGAGCAGCTCTGGGTCATGGCACCACCAAGAGCCCCTGGCTAGGCAGCTGGGTCCCAGCACTGACCTTAGGGGCAGTCTGATGCAAGTGGATGGGGTGGTTCCAGCAGCCCCAGGGCACGTGATGCCCTCTTCATATTGCCCCGCCACACAGCTGGGCCTGGCTCCTGGGTGCCCAGGGACGTGAAGAGGAGTCAGGCTGTGGCCACTGTCAGCTGCTGGGGTAGGGGCTTGGGGCTCTGCCTGGCTGGCTGAGCCTGTCCTTGGAGGAGCAGGAGCTGTAGGACCCCCTGGACAGTAGCAACAGTGAAACCCCCAGTTTGAAGGGGTGCTGGCAGGGTGGGTGCTGTGGAGGGGCACAGCAAGGGACTCGGAGCAGGGGACATCTGTCTAACCCCCCTCTTGCTTTCAGAGTTCAAGCTGAAGAAGATGTGGAAGAGCCCAAATGGCACAATCCGGAACATCCTGGGTGGCACCGTCTTCAGGGAGCCCATCATTTGCAAGAACATTCCTCGCCTGGTCCCTGGCTGGACCAAGCCCATCACCATCGGCAGGCATGCCCACGGCGACCAGGTGAGGCAGTGCGCGGGCTATGCGCACATGCCAACGCAGGGCTGGCTTGGGTCTCAAGTGTGTGTGGGGATGATGGTGGGGGGCAGGTGAGCATGGCTGCTGTTGAATGTAACTCTCTGGCCTCTCCCTGTTCAGTATAAGGCCACGGACTTCGTGGTGGACAGAGCTGGGATGTTCAAGATGGTGTTCACCCCGAAGGATGGCAGCGGTGTCAAGGAGTGGGAGGTTTACAACTTCCCTGGTGGGGGTGTCGGAATGGGCATGTACAACACAGACGAGGTGAGGGCATTCTCCTGGCCTGGTGCTGCATTCGCGGGGTAGGGCGAGCTGCCCTCCCCTGGCGGCGAGGCTGATTCTCACAGCCCAGCTCTCATGGGGTGAGGGCTCCCGCAGGCGGAGCTGTACCCTTCCTGTGCTGGCCTCGTACAGCTTCTCACGTGCTGCCCTGGGAGCCAGTTGGCAGCCACTGTGTGGGATCCTGGGCCCAGCTGCCTTGTGGGCTGGCCTGCATGGGGCGTGGGCTGGGAGCTGAGCCTGGTGTGGGGATGGCTCCTTCAATCTATTTGCATGTACCTGCTCTGTGGGCATTGGCAGTTGGACCCTGATGGTCCCCGGCCCAGCCCCCTGGCTGCTGCTGCTGCCTCACCCAGACAAGTCCTGGCCCATGTGGGGCTGCCTGGAGTGGCTTAAATGTTGCAGCCAAGAGACTCAGCTGCCCCCCCTCTCCTGCCCCGTGGCAGGACAGAGCCCCCAGGGTGCCTGTGGCTGGTGCTGGGGGAGTAACTGCCTGGCCACCCTCCCTTGCAGTCCATCTCCGGCTTCGCTCACAGCTGCTTCCAGTACGCCATCCAGAAGAAGTGGCCGCTGTACATGAGCACCAAGAACACCATCCTCAAGGCCTATGATGGGCGCTTCAAAGACATCTTCCAGGAGATCTTTGACAAGTAGGGGGCTCCCCTCCTACCCCTTTCCTTGGGGCATCCCTGAGTTGTTCCCTAACTAGTCTTCCCGCCCCACCCCCTGCAGTGTCTGCTGCTGGGGGACCTGCTTACTAGCAGCTCTGTGCTGTGAGTATCCGGCCTAGAGGCCTGGCAAGTGCTCCTCTGGGCCTGGGGATGCATTATTACAGGCCCCGGCTCTGTATGACCTGGGAACAGGTGCCCTGGGCCTAGAAACAGCCCCTTGAGAAGATGGAGAGGGGTTTCCTGGGTACCCAGTGTTTGACACCCTCTCCACATGGGCTCTGAGGAGTGGCAGGGGTTCCTGATGACCCACTCTTGGCTCCTTAGGCACTACAGGACGGACTTTGACCAGCTGAAGATCTGGTATGAGCACCGGCTCATTGACGACATGGTCGCTCAGGTGCTGAAATCCACTGGGGGCTTTGTCTGGGCGTGCAAGAACTATGATGGGGACGTCCAGTCGGACATCCTGGCCCAAGGTAAGGCTGGGCAGGGTGCAGGGGCCTGCACTGGAGACGGGCTGGGGCCTCCTTGCTTGACCTGCCTGAGGCAGACTGTGCTATGACCAGAGTTGCCTGCAGGCTTCATGGCAGCCGAGAGCATCTCTGCATGTGGCCATGGGCTCCCTTCTCCTTGTCCTGTCCTTGTCCAACTCCTGATGGCGCTCTGCTCTGTGTGCTAGGGTTCGGCTCCCTGGGATTGATGACTTCTGTCTTGGTGTGCCCGGATGGCAAGACCATAGAAGCTGAGGCAGCACATGGCACTGTCACGCGCCACTACAGGGAGCACCAGAAGGTGGGTGCTGCTGTCATGGGCACTACATCTGTGCGGCCTTGAAGGCAGCTGGTCTCCTCCCTGCCTATGCCCAGGCTGGGGAGCATGTCCCTCTGGGGCTGTGAGCCTGCCAGAGTGGGGAACTGCATAGCTGGGGGCTGGGCTGGAGTGTCTCCCTGCACGGCACCCAGAGCCGCATGGGCGGGGGGTGTTTGTGGGGTCACTGCGGCATCTCCCCCATGCTGGTTCTGGATGCTGTTCCCACAGGGACGACCCACCAGTACTAACCCCATTGCCAGCATTTTTGCCTGGACACGAGGCCTGGAGCACAGGGGCAAGCTGGACAGTAACCCGGAGCTCATCACGTAAGCTGGGGGTGGACAGGAGGGGTTAACTCAGGCTCTTGGTGCCCTGTGGTGGTGGGTGGGGAGCTGGTGCTGGTACGGAGTGAGCCTAGCTGGCCAGCATGATCTGGTTCCTTGGTGGGCACCATGCTGGAACTGAGAGCCAGTGACCCCTGGGGCCTGAGGCAGGACTGGCCCCTGCACACAATGGGGGGAGCGGGTGGGGGCCACAGCTTGGGCTGGCTTGACCTGGCTGCTCCCTCAGGTTTGCGCAGACTCTGGAAAAGGTCTGTGTCGAGACTGTGGAGAGCGGGTTGATGACGAAGGACCTTGCAGGCTGCATCCATGGCCTCAGCAAGTAAGTTGCCCTTGGGGTGTGGAGGGGCCGCGTGCGCCCATGTATCTTGGACAGGCAGCTGCTGCCCAGGGGTGGGAGATGCCTGTCTCAGTGCACGGTGCTGCACCTCTGCTTTGGGTGGCTGGGCTGCTCCTGCCAATGACTTGGGTTGCCCGTGTGCTGAGTGGGGACAGGTTGGGGACCCTGCCCACTGCCTGGCATGACTGGCCTAGGTGGTGTCCTGACTGTCAGCTGCTTTGCCTGCCATGTGGTGCCATCCCTCCAGCCAGGGAGCTCTCATCAGCCTGGTGAGCCAGAGCAGAGGTTGGGGGGGTGTCCGCCAGTGTCCTGACCCTGCAGTCTCATTTTTCAGTGTGAAGCTGAATGAGCACTACATCAACACCACTGACTTCCTGGATGCCATCAAGAACAACCTGGACAAAGCCCTGGGCAAGCAGTAGCAGCAAGGGAAAGGGGGGATGTGGGCTCCATCTGTCCGTCCATGTGCTGTGGCACCACAGCCAGGTGATTTACCTCATTCTTAACAAACTAGGAGCATGTGCTGCTGTGCGCTCCTGAACTGGCCCAGGGTACTGGGAGTAGTTTTTTATAACCTGGTTTCCTACAGTTTGTTTTTTAATGTATTTCTAGGCACACAGGTGCTGTGGGCTTGTGGCCAGGCTTGATGTGGCCTGGCCCATGCTGTAATTTATGTAACTTCTGACCTCATGGTGCCAAGTGTAAGTGTAGGTAATAAACTTCTTCACCCACGAGCTGGCGCCTGCTAGCAAGAAATGGTTAATGGGTCCCTGACAAGCTGCTGTTGCCCCCCCAGCATAGGGCAAATTCCCCTCTGTCCCTGACCTCGGAGAGGGCCCCTCCCTGCTTGCTAAAGCTGGGCTTCCTCCAGGGGGTGTGGAAATTCCCTTTTATTTAGAATTATAGCTGAGCTGTGCCCAGCCTGGGAATGGTGGACCTACAGGGCTTTGCTGGCCAGGCAGCCCCTGTAACTGTGCTTTCCTCAGGGAGTGTCCAGGCCACAACAACGGTGCCCTTTCCTCACAGGAGCGCTTGCCTGAGGCTGTGCAGATACCATGGCAGGCAGGGAGTGGCTGGGCCCCTGGGCAGTCCCTGAGTTCCTCCCCTTCGCTGCTTGGCCAGGCCCAAGGGCACCGTGACTGCTCGCAGCAGGTGCTGTTTGGTGACCAAGAAGCAGGCCAGCACACCCCATCCCCTTGTGAATTGCTGCCTTGGGGAGGAGAAGAGCAGGGCAGGGAAAAGTGACTGCAACCCTGGAGAGCCTAAGGCTACTCGGGGGGGGGCTAGGCCCTGCCCGGCATCCCTTCCTAGCACAGGGGTCTCAGAGGAGGGGAGTGGGCATCGGGCATTGTGTTCCTCAGAAGGGGATGGGGAAAGAAAGCTCACCTCCCAGCACCCAGCCTGGCCCCTCTGCTCTCTGGCAGAGAAATGTGCTAATGCAGGCCCACGGACTGTAACCCCACCCCGGGGCAGGGTGGAGGGCCCTGTGCTGGCGTATATGAAAAATGGGCAGTATTTCTGCCCCCCCCCATGGCTGCCTGGCTTGCCTTGCCTGGGCAGGACAGCAGCTGTTGATAGCTGCCCTAGTCCCATCCTTGCCCTCAGGAGGGGGTGGAGGGCAGGCCATGCCCCACTAAGTGCTGACACCTGCAACCCAACAGCTTCTGAAAAGTTTTTTTTTTTTTTTTTTTTTTTCGAATGGCTGGGGCCTTCCCTCCACTCTGGGTTCCACCCCATGCCAGCCTGGCCCTTGCTCAGGGCCACGAGAGGCCTGCACTCCAGGGAGAAATGGGGGCCCTGCTTTGTCAGCAGAGGCAGCCTTGTGGCTCAGGTGGGGGAAGTGACTAACTGGCTGGTGAGTCCCTGGGCCATGCCCTACCTGTTCTGTGCTGTGCCTCACACTGCCACAGCCCAGCTCTGCCTGCAGGCAGGCCCCTGCCTGCACCCCTGGAAGAACTCTCCTCCCCACGGCAGGGGGCTGAGGGTGCTGACTGAGCCAGCAGGCAAACATGGTGGCCCCCAGTGCAGTGCCCACGAGTTCCCCCTGTTTACAAAGGAGAAACACAGCTGCTCAGTGCCTCTGAAAAAAATAAATTACTTTCAAAATACCACCATTTCCTCAGCTTTGTACAGGGCTCTTGACCTTTCCACACAGCACAGCTCCAAGCCACCTCCCTTATTTTTGTCATCCCAGTCACTGCCCCTAGTCTCCTCCCACACCCAGGTGATGCTGGAGCACATATTCTGCCCCTGGCATGGGCAGAGGGAACTCTGGTAGGCAAGCAGAAGAGCTGCCCTGCTGGGGGGGGGGGCTGCATGGCCAGGTTGTGGAAAGGGGCTGAGTGGCTGTGGGCGCAATCCAAGTGTCTGCTATACAGGAGGCTACTGCCATCCCCACCCCTGCTGAGAGGGAGGATGCAGGAGGTAGACTGTAATTAATGCTCATCAGCTAGACCAGCCTGCCCCTGCCTGGGGCTTCAAGTATGGTGGCCAAGGGACTGGGCGCCAGAGCTGAATGCTCTGCTCCCCTGTGCTGGAGGGCTGAACCAACCCAAGGCGTGGCTGCCTGAGTGGGGACTCAGTGCTCTTCCCCTCGGGGGGCAGGGGTGGCGAAAAGGGGCCCTGAGAGGGGATGGTCCATGTGATGCTACTGAGGGCCTTGCAAGCCTCTGGCAGTACCCATCTTGCTCCAGCCTGGAGGGGCCAAGCACCACACCACTGCGGGCCAGTGGCTGAGGCTCTACTGGTGCCCGCAGATCACATCGAACCTGCTAGGGCCAGGCGCAGAACCATCCCTATTTCCTCCTTCACCACAGAGCGTAACTGCCCCCGACATTGCTGAGTGTGATGGGGCAGGCTTTTGGTCCGTGTCTGGCTTTTGGTTCGGGATGCTGCAGCAGGGGCCGAGAGCTTCCTTCCAGTTGCCCATGTCCCTCACTCCCTTGAACCCACACTGGGCCTGGGCTCTTGGCTACAACATGTTGTAATAGGCCATTTCCTTCATGGCCTGCTCTGTCAGAGTGTTCTCGTCTGGTGGGTTGCCCACACCTGCGTAGTCGTAGGCATTCTCCTCATCGTAGTCCTCCAGTTCCTGCTGGGCATCCAGCTCGGATGGTTCTGCCCCTGCCAGCTCCAACATGGGGTCTAGGAGACAACACACCACAGTGGGTGGCAGCCAGACAGGTGGATGGGCAATGCTAGGATGTCTAACAGTTCAGCCCCCTGGGCACCCAGTTGCAGCTGTGGGCACTGTTGCCTCAGACACAGCCCCAAACCACCAGGCAGGCTCAGGAATGGGGGGCGAGGGGTGTTGTGGCCCCTCCAGAGATGCTCCCCTAGGAAAGGGCGTGCACAGAAGGCAGCCCTTACTTTGACCTGCTACAGCAAAGCCCCTGCGTGGCCTCGTTTCCCTAGTATACAGTGCTCCTGGTGCCCAGGCTGAGCCTGCATGATCCTGTGTCCAGTGGCCTGACTTTTAGTAGTGCCATGGCAGCCTGCTGCCAGCGGCAGGAAGGGAGAAGCAGGCTGGGCACCAGGCACTTAGGGGCTGTGCTGATGGCCACATATGCCGCAATCTCAGCTTTCGTTCCTATGCTCCATGGTGAGGACCCATGTTTCCTCTAAGGCCCCGAGGCAGCTGAGCAACTCACGTTGCTTGCTGTGCGGGCTGCCCCCCACGGGCCCAGTCCTCCCCTCAAGCTCTCCTGGTAAGCACCCCCCCAAGCCAGCCGTATGCCTACTCCCCCTGGTAACCCCCAGCTGGTTGACCCCCCACCCCCACGCTCTTACCTGGCCGCGCAGGGCCGAGCCATGGCTGCTCCCATGCTCCATCAGAGCTTCTCTAGGCAGGAGTTTTAAAACTCCCAGCTCCAGAGGAGCTCTCAGCCAGCCAGAAGACAGAGTCTTTCAGCTGGGTAGGGACTCTTGGCTGTTGGCTATGCGTGGTGGGCAGCGGCAGGGAGCTGCACGGCCATGCAGCATAGAGGGAACATTGGTTAAGAACACCTCTCCCTGCGTCCCAAGCATAGCCCCTGGAAGGAGGCTGCAGGCAGCTGGACAGTTAAATGCTAGCAGAGGTAGCAGAAACACCCAGTGCAAGCATTCCCCATCCTTGCAGGCTGCAGGGCTGGAATACAGCGGCCCACTGCCCCAGTTGTCACAAGGCCCTGCCCACCCCGCCGCTGTGTTGCAGTGCCCTGTGCAGCACACCAAACAGGTGACAGGGCTTCCCAAACATGCATTGCATGTAATGCTGGGCTAGGGCAAAGCTGCAGAAGCCTTTGCGTGGGGCTGAATGGAGGGCTACCATCGGGGAGGACCAGGTGCCTAGATTAGGATGGCACCTGTAGAGGAAGCTAGCACAGCCCAACTCCCCTGGTCAGCTCGTCCCATGGGCATCCCTGGGGCCATGGGCTGCTCCTGCCCCTACCTTGGGTGTCCAGGCTAACATCCATCACCCCGTGCTTAACCTTCATGTGGCGGCTCAGGTTGCCCTTCAGGTTGAATTTGCTGGAACAGTAGGGACACTTGAAGGGCTTGCTCCCCGCGTGGAGATGCATGTGACCCAGCAGGTTGTACATGCGGTTGAAGGATTTCCCACAAACCTGAGAACAAGAGGGTGTCCGTTAGCCAAGATCCTGGTTCTGCTCAAGCTCCCCTACTGGACTCCCCACCATCCCTGGTACATTCAACAAGCCACTCGTCTAGCTCTCGCCCTCTCCCTTCAGACTGGGCTTGGCATTTTGGTGCTCATGAAATGGAGGATTAAACAGATGAACACAAAGAAGCTGAGGGGCTTCGTTCTGCACCCCTGATATTTTATCCTGGGCTTCCCTGAGCAGAGACTGGGGCCAGGTGATGAGAGTTGGCAAGCACTGAAAATCTGATTTGCTTGGTGCCCATATCCCGGGACCAGGTGCCCTGCAGCCCTGTCACCCAAAAGGGTTGGGAGGTCCCCGGAGGTACCTTGCATTTAAAGGGCTTCACTGGTGAGTGCACAATCATATGGGTCTTGAGTGTCTGCTTCTGCACAAAGGTCTTGAAGCAGATGTGGCACTGGTAGGGCCGGACGCTGGTGTGGATGAGCATGTGCCGCTTCATGTTGGCCTGCAGTGTGAACTCACGCCCACACACCTCGCACTTGAACTCTTTCACCCCCTGAAAGGGAGACAGGCAGCCATAAGCACAAAGCAAATGGGAGGGACACCCTTCAGTCTGACTCACAGGGCGTCGTAGCATGGACCAGCCCAAAGGCCAGGGGCCCTCCCAGTGACTGAGCGCTCACTAGGATGGGGAGAGTTCCCGCCTGGGCACCGGAACGCCTCTGGCCACTTCACAGCACACCTGGCTCCCAGTAACCACGAGGAGCCAGGAGCAGATGGCGGGGGATTCAGGACTTGCCTGAGAGATGCTGTACAAGGCACTGAGGACATAAGAAGAAGAAGGGGCAGCAGGGCTGGTTCTTCCATAGAGGCAATCTAGGCAGTCACCTAGGGTGCCAAAAATTAGGGTGCACCAAGGGCAGGGTTGAGCTGGGGCTGGTCCACTCCCCCCTGTGGCTCAACCCCCACCTGCAGCACCACTGCCCTGCTGGGGCCAGACCCCTGCCCCAGTGCTGCTCCCTGCCTGCAGCCGGATCCTGGTGGGGAGTGGGGGGTGCCAAAATCCCTGCTGGCCTAGGGCGGCTAAAACCTGGCTTTGGGCCAGCCCCGTGAGGCAGCACAACCAACTTGTCTGCACCTCCTTCAAAATCTGTCCTGCTGCTTCTTCCATTCTCCATAGCTGCTCTGAGGGTTCCCCTGCCCCACCTCCCTGCTAGCAGAGCCCAGGGACTGGAAAGCCTGTGTGGAATTCCTCCCAAGGCCCTCCCCCGGCCCCCTCTGCAGTGCAGGGAATGCTCCTAGCCGTTGGCTTCGGCTCCAGTGAACCTGCTGGGCTGGGCTGCCATTGCCCAGCTGGCTGGAAGCTCCTGCTCTGTTCCTGCAGACGGAACTCAAGAGTGTGCAGCCCTGTGGGTAGGCCTGGCTGTCCTCTGCAGAAATGGCTCTGGGATAGTGGGGGCAGCAAAGCCTGTAAGACCAACACCAGGAGTGGCTCACTGAGCTGAGCACATGAGCTGCCCTGTGAGATTTCCCCTGAGAGGCAGAAAATGCTCCAATCTCAGCCCCTGGGCAAAGGTTGGGTGACAGAGGGTCAGGAGGATGGACTGTCCCCTTCTCGCCCCACCATTCCAGAGACCCCGCAGAAGGCAGGAAGGAGGCACAGATCCCACTTACGTCCTTTTGGCCCACCAACGAATGAACTATCTATGCAAACCAATAGCCAGCTCTACCTGCCCAGCATCCCTGCCTAACACCAGCCCATCCAGCTCCAGGAGAAATCCCCTGTGATGACCAGAGATTTGAGTATGGAAATTGTTCCAACTCCCTTTGGTGCCCCGACTCTATGGGGCAGGAAAATACCCTTTCTGAAGACACCCTGGGCCCCTTGCTCAGTGTCTGCACAGCTGCCAGCCTGACCTTGTGTGTCAGAGAGTGCTGCTTGAGGTGGTGGATCTGACTGAACTCCATGCCGCACTCGGTGCAGACGAAGGGCCGGACATTCTGGTGCTTCAGCATGTGGTTCTGGAGCTGGCTCCGGTAGTGGAAAGACTTGCTGCACTCCAGGCACTGGTAAAGCGTGGGCCCCTGGTGCGTGGAGAGGTGCCGCTTGAGCTGTGTCAGTGTGGAGAAGTCCAGCCCGCACTCAACACACACGTGGCAGCGGCCGTTCTCATGCTTCCCCTCGTGGGCCTTGAGCTCGCTGGGGTAGGCAAAGCCACGTCCGCAGAAGCGGCAGCTGTATGGTTTGACATCGCTGTGCAGCAGCATGTGTCTCTTTAGGTGGCTGGTCTGTGTGAAGGCCTTGCTGCACACTTCGCACTTGTGCGGCCGTGTGCCCTGGTGCGTCAGGAGGTGCGTCTGCAGGTGGCTGGGTTGCTTGAAGAGCTTGCTGCAGTGCGGGCAGGAGTGTGGCTTGATGCCGTTGTGGCCAAGGATGTGCGTCACTAGGTTGTACTTGGATGTGTAGGATTTCTCGCACATGCGACACTGCCAGCGCTTCTGACGGTCCCCTGCCTCCACCAGGTATGAATCGTCTATCTGCACATTGATGTCCAGCCGGTCCAGCTGGGCCTTCTTGCTGCGCTCGCTGTTGACTCCAGCTGCATCTGTCTCAAAATCCCCTGGCTCCTGCCATATGAAGCCCTGCTCCTTCTTCACTGGCTCTGGCGAGTCCGGCACTGGTGCTTCTGCATCGCACAGAGACGGCGCATTGGCCTCAAACCTACACTCGCTTCCTGCCTCTGGCCCAGTGCTTTCTGGAGCCCCACCCACACTGGCCTCAGCATACGTGACCTGGATGGGGTCCCGGCCCCTGTGCTCGTAACTCCCCAGGTCTACGTCCTGGCGCACGTGTCGGCGCAAATGCCGAAGACGTCGGGGCTTCCTGCTGAAAGCACTGAGGTCAATCATCTTCATGGCGCTGCTCTGCACCGTCTTCTCACAGCTGGATTCCTCAAGGCTGGATGGGTGGCTGTTCTGTGGCTCCTCCTTGTCTTCACCGGGGACAGACACCTCATACACCACCTCCTCATCTGCACCTGCAGGATTTTCACACTTGACCTTGGGCACCAGCCTCACAGGGGGCCGCTTCCTCCTCCGGGGATGTTTTTCAAACAGAGTCTCTGCCTCCAGCACCTCCTCCTCATGGGCCTCTGCTGGGACACAGCCTTCCTTCTCGGGCTGGTACCCATGCTCCGGATCCTCCGGTTCAACCGTTGCTGTGTCTGCAAGCTCATTTCCTAGCCCTGGGAAGAAGCCTCCAGGGCTGATGGTCGCGCCAAAGAGCTCGTTCTCCGACACCAAGCCCAAGACAGCTGCCTGTGCCAGGGATAGCACCACGACCGCGTCTGTCTGAGTTCCAGAGTCAGTGAAGCGTTCCATCTCTCACCCCACTGGTCTAGGCGGTCATTGCTGCAGGGACGAGAGAGAGAAGGGCTCATTAGCCTCCCAGTAGCTGTGTCCCACCCCAGAGCCCAGCAGGGGCCTTGTGTCCTTGCAGGTGGCAGCACGGTGGTGTCTGGCAGCCACGCTCTGATGGTACTCTGGGGACGGTGGGTCCCTAACAGTCTGTCACAGTCAACGAGCAGACAGAAGCCACAACTGCCAGCAGCGACTCTTGACTTTGGGGCCTGACCATCAGAGGTGCTGAGCTCTCCACTCCAACCACGGCCACTGGGAGTCCCCTGGAAAACCAAAGCCTATATTCAAGGGTCAGAGCAAGAGGGAGCTCTACCCCTTGCCCCATGTGACTGGAAGGAAGCTGAGGCCTTTGTCTCTCTCTTTCACCAGGCCTCGCCTTCCAGAGGTGGACATGGAATGAACTCTGCCAATTTCTGGGGCTGGCCCTTGCGGACAGGGTGCTGGTGGGTGGGGAAGAGGAATTTGGAACAGGTCCACTACTGGAGAGGCAGTGAAACCGCAGCTTCACCAATGCACAGAACCTGCACTGTGAGACAGACACCCTGGCCTCCTTCCAAGCAAGGGGCATGGAAGCTAAGCACATTAATGGTTTGTGAGCTGCCTTATGTGCCTGTGTCACACAAGGCTGCGGGTGGGCAGGCATTACCACTGCAAGGGCATGGGACCCAAAGGGAACCAAACCAAACTCTTGAGAGGAAGCTCTGGGTTCAGGTTAGGGCCAGTGCTGTGCCATGTTTGGGGATGCTTTGGGTGGGACATGCAAGAGGCTAGGCTGTATCCCAGAAATAACTCCTAGCAGGCCCCCAGAGCCTGTCCAAGTTGCCGCTACCCCTCTGGCTCGATGGCTGACGTGCTGGACAGTCGTGTCCTCTCTCTAGCTCCGTGGGTCTCCCCCCCCTTGAGCACTCTGGGCCACAAAACACAGCTCTGCGATACATGGGCTGCAGCCACATGACGGAGAGCCCACCTGGGCGGCCTGCAGCCTGGCCATGGGCACGGTGTGTGCTCTTGACTGGGCCACAAGCACCTTGCGGGCTGAGAACGACTCTCTCTAGCTTTTCAGGTCTCCATTTCCCTGCAGCTGTCTCTGACTCAAAGCCGGGCCTCCCTTCCCTTCCTTCCATCTTCAACAAGTGACCCTCTCCCCTTGTTCTGGAGTCCCCCAGCAACAACCAGGCCTTACTTAGGGACGCGCTTTGGATTTTAACGTCAGTGACTTATTTACATTTTTGCTGCTTTCTGTCTGGGCCTGTGCTGGCAGTCTGCACAGCAGCTTGCCAAAGAAAGGTTATCAAGCTAGTTACAGCCAGCAGAACAGGGAGCAGACACTTCTAAAGGGCAGGCCTGGCTGAGACGCAGCACGATGACACTTGGGGCCCACAAAGGCACCAAGCTTGACTTGACTTGGCCCCTGGCTCTGTGACTCACCTGGCCCCCTTTACTGACATACCGGATCTCTCCCCAGGGGTTTATGCTCACAACACCCCTGGCAGGCAGGGCAGCAGGGCTGTTAGCCATGTCGGAGGGGAGAACACTATGGAGGGGACACTTGAGAAGCACAAGCAACCAGCGTTCCAGTGACCGTCATGGGCAGCAAGAAGGCACTGAAGAGGTGGGTGACCGGCAAGGCCCTTTATAGGGCATGACTCCAGAGCCAAGTCTACAGGTACCACCAGAGGAAAAATCTTCCAGTGACTGCATGCAGCATGGATGCCTGCCTAGAAGGGACATGAGCACACACATGAACAACCACTGGGGCTGATTTTTGACACGTCTTGGAACACTGGGCAAATGCTAGAGACCTGGGAAAAAAGCTAGTGTGCCAACATTTGCAAGAGGGTGAAAGTGCTGGTGTGGGCCATGGTTCCAGGCAAAGGCACAGAAAAGCTGCGCAGGGAGTAGGTGATAAAGAATGAAGTGACAGCAGTATAATCATGCCAATTAGTATGGCTTTATGGCACATAGATCTGGTCAAACCACTGGCTTTTGAGATTGCAAGTTAGCAGACTGAAGTAATGTTGTTGACCTAACAGCTTGAATTGGTGTCACACAGCAAAGAATTAGGAAAAAAGGGAGGCTTCTAGTGTGGTCCTGCAAGGACTGGTTCCCAGCTCAGCGCTACTTAGTACCTCAGCAGAGAACTGGAAGAACTGATAAAAACTCTTGGTCAAATTTGCGGGTGACATAAAAGTGAGTTGAGTGGTAAATGATGACAGTGACAGGTCAATTAGACAAGCCATTCTGGGCTCATTTGAGCAACATGTGTTTCCACAGCCTCAGAAAGATCTCTGACATTATCATCAGAGGCTGACAAAAATGGTGGTGTTGTCACCATAAAAAAGTCAGTTCTGAATGGGAGGCTTATGGACAACTCTCCAACAGCATGTTCTACAACCCACCCCTCTCTGACCCCACTGAGGGATACCAAAAGAAACTACACCATCTACTCAGGGAACTCCCCGAAGCAGCACAGGAACAAATGTACACAGACACATCCTTGAGCTCCAACCAGGGATATTCTATCTGCCAGCCAAGGTCCATAAACCTGGAGATCCATCATCTCAGGAACTGGCACTCTCACCCTCACTGCAGGATTGTTTGGCTGTGTGGACTTTCTCCTCATTCCCTATCTATCTTCAAGAAAGCATGGACTTTCTGAGAAACTGCATTGGTGATCTTCCAGAACATCATTCTGGCCATTATGGACATAGAAGCTCTTTACACCAATATCTCACACAAAGACGGATTACTAGCCATCAAGAACAGTATCCCAGACAATGTCAGGGCACACCTTGTGGCTGAACTTTGACACTCTATACTCACCCACAAACATTTCAGATTTGGCGATGATTTATAGCTTTAAGTCAGCAGCACAGCAACAGGTACCTGCCCCACCATACACCACCATTTTTATAACTGACTTAGAACAGAGTGCTTCCTCAGCTCCCGTCACCAAGTATGGCTCCTTTATTTATGCTATTCCAAACCAACAAGAGGAGACGCAATCTTAGATTTGGTATTAGTCAGTAGTGAGGACCTCATAGAGGAATTAGTTGTAGGAGACAACCTAGGTTCTAGTGACCATGAGCTAATCTAATTTAAACTGAATGGAAGGGTAAACAAAAATAAATCTGTGACCAGAGTCTTTGACTTCAAAAGGGCTAACTTCAAAAAATTAAGGGAATTAGCTAGAGAAGTGGACTGGACCAAAGAATTCATGGATATGAACATTGAGGATGCTTGGAACTGCTTCAAGACAAAGCTGCAGGAAGTATCTGAAGCCTGCATTCCAAAGAAGAGGAAAAAATTTTCAGGCATGGGTTCTAAACCAAGCTGGATGAATGTACATCTTAAACAGGCAATTAGGAGGAAACACAAGGCCTACAAGGAGTGGAAGATGGGAGGGATAGGAAAGGAGGGCTACCTTTTAGAGGCCAGAGCATGTAGGGATTGAGTGAGGAAGGCCAAAAGCCAAGCAGAGTTAGAACCTTGCAAAGGGAATCAAAACCAATAGTAAAAGGTTCTTCAGCCATATAAACAGAAAGAAAACACAGAAGGAGGAGGTTGGACCACTATACACTGAGGATGGGGTAGAGATCAGGGATAATCTAGGCATGGCTGAATATCTAAGTACTTTGCCTCTGTCTTTAATGAGGGTGATGGTGAGATTGGGAACAGAGGGAGGACAGCTAATGGGATGAGAATGTATAAGCGGAAATTACCATATCTGAGGTGGAAGCCAAGCTTCAGCTGCTTAATGGAAGTAAATCAGGGGGTCTGGATAATCTCCACCCAAGAATATTGAAGGAACTCGCACACGAAATTGCCAGCCCTTTAGCAAGGATTTTTAAAGTACCAGTGAACATAGCGGTTGTACCTTATGACTGGAGAATTGCTAATGTAGTCCCTATTTTCACAAAAGGGAGTAAAAGGGATCCAGGTAACTACAGGCCTGTTAGTTTGACCTCAGCAGTATACAAGGTCTTGGAGAAAATTTTGAAGGAGAAGGTACTTAAGGATGTTGAGAATGGTAACTGCGATAAAATACAACACGGCTTTACAAAAAGTAGATCATGCCAGACCAACCTGATCTCCTTTTTTTGAGAAGATAACAGATTTTTTGGATAAAGGGAATGCAGTGGACCTAATTTACTTAGATTTCAGCAAGGCATTTGATACAGTTCCACACAAGGAATTATTAGTTAAATTGGGAAAGATGGGGATTAATATGAAAATAGAAAGGTGGATAAAGAATTGGTTACAGGGGAGACTACAGAGGGTCATAGTGAAAGGTGAACTGTCTAGCTGGAAGGAGGTTACTAGTGGAGTTCCCCAAGGATCGGTCCTGGGACCCATCTTATTCAACCTTTTTGTTACTGACCTTGGCAAAAAAGTGGGAATGTGCTAATTAAGTTTGCAGACGACACCAAGCTGGGAGGTATTGCCAATACAGAGGAGGATCTGGATAGCATACAGAATGATTTGGATGACCTTGTAAAGTGGAACATTAGAAATAGGATGAAATTCAACAATGGGAAGTGCAAGGTCATGCATTTAGGGACGAACAGGAATTTTTCTTATAAGTTGGGAATGCACCAGCTGGAAGTGACGGGGGAGGAGAAGATCTGGGTGTACTGGTTGATCACAGAATGACAATGAGTAGCCAATGCGATGTGGCAGTGAAAAAAACTAATGCAGTCCTGGGGTGCATCAGAAGGGGTATTTCCACTAGAGATAGGGAGGTGTTAGTACCGTTATACAAGGTGCTGGTGCGACCTCACTTGGAATATTGCATACAGTTCTGGTCACCCCTGTTTAAGAAAGATGAAGTCAAACTGGAACAGGTGCAAAGAAGGGCTCCAAGGATGATTCATGGAATGGAAAATCTTCCCTATGAGAGACAACTTAAAGAGCTTGGTTTGTTTAGTCTGACCAAAAGAAGGCTGAGAGGAGATATGACTGCTCTTTATAAATACATTAGAGGGATAAATACAAGGGAGGGAGAGGAATTATTTGAATACAGAGTCAATGTGGACACAAGAAAAAATGGATACAAGCTGTCCTTCAGAAAATTTAGGCTTGAAATTAGACCCAGATTCCTAACCATCAGACGAGTAAAGTTCTGGAATAGTCTACCAAGGGAAGTGGTGGGGGCAAAAACCTTAGGTGCCTTCAAAACCAAGCTTGGTAAGTTTATGGAGGGAATGATGTGATGCAGAGTCTAGCTTGGCCATTGTCTGTCGTTTACTACTGGTGATGGGTATGATAGTGACCTGGTAAGGGGCATTAGATCAAGTGGGTTCTGAGTTATTACAGAGAAGTTCTTCTTGCCTGGCTGTTGTGGACTTGCCCTCATGTTGAGGGTTTAACTGATTGCCATATTTGGGTTCAGGAAGGAATTTCCCCCCAGTACAGATTATCTTGGGCGCTGGGGTTTTTTTGCCTTCCTCTGCAGCATTGGGCATGGCTCACTTGCTGGTTGATTCTCTGTATTAAAGTCTTTAAATCATGATTTGAGGACGTTAATAGCTCAGTGATGGGTTTCAGGTTCATTGCAGGAGTGGGTTGGTGAGGTTTTATGGCCTGCATCGTGCAGGAGGTCAGACTAGATGATCATATTGGTCCCTTCTGACCTTAAGAGTCTATGAGACATCACCATCTGGACCCACAGAAAGGAGGCCCTTGAGGAATTGCACCAAGATTTCAACAATATCCACCCCACCATCCATCTCAGCCTAGACCAGTCCACACAGGAGATCCACTTCCTGGACATTACAGTACAACTAAATGGACACATAAACATCATACCAAAAACCTGTTCTAGTTGCCTACATTCCTCGAGCTTTCAACCAGGACACACCACATGACCCACTATCTACAGCCGAGCCCTAAGATATAACCGCATTTGCTTCAGTCCCTCAGACAGAGACAGGCACCTTCAGGATCTCTATCAAGCATTCTTAAAACTTCAGTACCCACCTGTGGAAGTGGGGAAACAGATTGACAGAGCCAGATGGATATCCAGAAGTCAACTACTACAGGACAAGCCCAAGAAAGAGAACAACAGAACATGACTGGTCATCACCAGCAGCCCCCAAGTGAAACCCATGCAACACATCATCAAAGATCCACAGCCTATCCCACAAGACAATCCCTCACTCTCAAGCCTTGGGCGGCAGACCTCTCCTCACTTGCAGACAGCTTCCAACCTTAAACAGACACCAGCAACTACAGACCATACAACAGACACACTAAGAAAGGCACATATCCCTGCCACAAATCCTACCGCCAACTGTGCCCAAACATTTACTCAAGTGACACCATTATAGGATCGGGGCTCATCCACCAGTACAAACAAGGAGACTAGTGGCACTTTATGCTTGGCTGAACTAGAATGACACAGTTGCCCCTCTGGAACTTGTCATCCACCAGTGGGATATACGCCACCATGTGTCAGCAACTGCTCTCTACCCTGCCTTATCCATTGGCCACACTGGATGGTCACTGCACAAAGAATAAATGAACATGGGTCAGACATCAGGGATGGTCACATTCAAAAACCTATGGGGCACACGCCAACCCACTGCACATTCTCTGAAAGACACGTCAGTTACAGCGCTTTGACAAACACTTCAAAACAAGACTCCAACATGAAACTGCAGAGCTGGAATTCATAGGCAAATTTGACACCACTCCATTAGGTCTGAACAGAGATTTGGGCTGGCTCACTCATTATCAAAGGTGATTTCCCTCTCTTCTAACATTCTTACCTTCTTATCTGTTCTTCCACACTATTTGAATCACAACAACTTGTTTGGTTTGCTGAAAGACTATACTGATCTTGTGACTTGTTTATTTACCTGACATACTACCGATTCCATTTCATGCATCTGATTTGGTGGGATTACACCCATGAAAGCTCATGTGAGCAAAGACTGTAGGTCCTATTCATAAGATGGGAGACGACATCTGGAATGCAGGGACACCAATACCAATTCAGGAGCAATGGGAGGGATGCAAGTGAACACAAGCTCCCAGCACAATGCTGCAGCTAAGAGGCTAACATGCCATTTGGACACTGGAAGATGCAGAGGCATGTTCAAGGTAGGAATGATGCAGCCCTCAACATTAGCCAGATCAGTGCTAGAAACAGCCTCCAGTTCCAGCGCCTACATGTCCAAAAGGAAGGGGACGGACAGGAGCTACAAGCATGATCTTAGGGCTGGAAAACCTGCCTTGCAGTGCGGGAGTGAAACAGCTCCCATGTCCAAGAGACAGTGAAGAGGTAATTTGATCATGAATGTGACACCTGTCAGGGGAGAGACTTCTGATAGCAGACGGTTCTTCAGTCTTGCAGGAAAAGGGTGAACAAGAGCCTGTGGTAGGAAGCTGGAATTAGATAAATTCAGACTAGGAAGAAGGCACAGCTTTTTAAAGAATGGGGGAACTGGCCAATGGAGCCACAGCCTTTAGGAATGCCAGGTGGCAGGCTAGGAGCTGAGTGATGTGGAAATCAGCCTAGATGATCCTCTTTCCAACCAGTCTCTGGGACTCAGCAGCATTCAGCACGAATGCTCCCAAGTCTGCCAGGGATACAGCCCAGCCTCAGGTTTGCCTTTGTAGAGGCCCTTGCCCTAAATACCCTGCTTGGGGCCAGGGCCCAAGCCTGTTCCCACTGGTAGCCAAGAGGAAAGGGGTGCTTCACTTTCCCTATTGGGCCCTGATGCCATTTGAGCACCATAGCTGAGGGAACTGAAGAGCCAGCTCCACAGCCACAGAGGAGGGAGCATCCTGAGCAGAAAAGAGGAGCCCACAACTGTACCAAGATACTCAGGTTGGGCTCTGCAGCGTGTGTTCATCTTCTTTTATCCCCTCCCCTTTCCCTGCTCCTGAAGTGTTTGTTCCTCTCTTCCCACAGCATAACTAAAAATAGCCACACGGGAATTCAGATGCCTTCAGTCAACAGAGATTCCAACAGAGTTCACTACTCAGGGAGGCCGACATCTCCAAGCACACTCTTCCATATGCCTGAGCAGCACAGTCCCGGAGCTCTGTCTACACCAGATCCTGAGTCCAACAAGCAGCACCTGTCATCCTCCATAGGGCTGCCTGGGAACACAAGTTCAGAACCCACAGGGAGCTCTCACCAGCCCAGGAAACCAAGGGTGGCCATTGGATACAGTTGTGAGCCCCATGAGCGCATTGGTGAATATTGACCAAGACCAGTAAACCGTGGATGAATATCCCCAGCAGCAGCAAAGGCATTTAAAGCAGTTTGATGGCACCTGGCTGTAATTATGCATCAGAACTGCCCTGCTTACATAAACTTCAGCATCGATACATGGATGAGCAGCAAACGGGACACTGCTCCCAGCTGAAAAGATTTAAGGAGACTGCTAGTTAGTAATTACATGAATGCCACAAACAAGTCCAGGAATCTGAGATGGTGAAATACACCAAGCCTGCTGCAGAAGAATGCCATGGGGCAGATGACACCTTAGGGCAGGGGTCTCAAACTTGCAGCCTGAAGGCCGTGCAGGCCACAAGAAACAACTTTAGGGGCAGCACAACAACACTATCACTATCAATATTCGCAATATGATTGTATGAAGATTTCAGTGGTGCAGCCTTTAGGCTAACGCACTAGTCCTCGTGCAACCCTTGTGGTGATTTGAGTTTGAGACACCTGCCTTAGGGGATGATTTGATTTGCAATCTCACTAGCATTCTGCAGCAGCCAGTAAGTTCAGGCTGCAAGTGGCTGTGGCTGAGAAGCAGTTAAAGAGGGAGAATGCATCACCTGGGGAGAGGAGATGACATCTAGAGACAATGAGCGGCAGGTAGGATGGGAAATAGACAGGTCAGACACTCTCCAGCTCAGAAGCAGTGTCAGCCTCCAGAGCACATGATGTATTTTAGCTACTTTACACACGTATCCGCACTTGGCTCCCCTACACCCTCCTCACAGCTCCCTAGTTCACAGGAGGCATGGTTCTTCGAGAGGTGGTATGCCCAGGTGCCCCAAGATTTGGGACCAGAATCTGTTTGAGCAGCAGTGTCCATTGGGTACAGGACCCCCCCCCCATGTGCCCTGCAGCACCCTACAACCAAGAGTTTAAAGAGCCAGGTGGCTGCAACTGCTCCCCAGTTTCTTTGCTCAACAAGACTCAGCTTAGCATGGCCTCTGCAACCGTGGGAAGGAGGGTGGGTCACAGGGGCAACACACCCCAGTGACTGTAGGTAAGTCACTGATCTCTCTCCTCTCAGCTCCCCACCTCTGGTGACTCTCATACAGCGACCCAGGTCCTGGGGGGGGAGGGCTTGGCATCTGCTGGAGGGGGCTAACGACTGTGGGGCAGCTTTGCTAAAGCAGGCACCAGATCTGGGACCCTCTACCAAGGAAGGTGGAGCTGGCATAAGCCCCTGGAGGATCCTGGCTATGGTGGGGCAGCAGAAGACAGCGGGGTCCCGCCAGCCGCTAACAGAGAACCCACAGTACCCTCTGGGGAGCAGGCAGTGGGTCACAGCAGCAAATGGGGCTTCCAAAAGAGGACCAGTCAATTCTCTACAGTTCAGCTAGACAGCCTCTTCCACCATGCAGTCAAGAGAGCTACTAGGAACAAGGTCCTGGTGCAGGCCTTTCTCCTCTGACTGACGAGCACATCTGGCTGACGGGAGGCCATGTGGACTGGTTCTCAACACCCAAGCACCAGCCCTAGCTGGGCCTGCCACAATCCCCAGGGCTCCCTGAGGACTCACTCTCGGTCTCAAGGAACAGCAGGGTCGGTGTGCATGCAGGGACCATGGAGTGAGAACAGGACATGCTCCCGTGGGAGTGGAACCCGTGCCCTCCCTGCTCAGGAGAGATAGGCTGTATGTTTATATCTTGCTTGTGGAAGGCATCATGGAGAACTGAGTCGTAGCTTGACCATCGGTCGTGCTGCAGAAGTGGCCTGCTAGGATCTTCTGCAGACTGGGGAAGCAAAGAGCTATTGGTGAGATGTGGCAATTGCCGTGCCAGTGCCACCAGTGAGTCATCTCCTGGCACAGCAGGGGCATGCGAGCTCCTCTGGGTGTGCTGTTGTAGCATGTTGCTGGGTGGTGGTGGTGAGTTCTTGGCCTGTGGCAGGCTGAAGTACTGGCAGAATGGCTACACATGCCAGCTGAATGGTCTCAGCCCTGGGACGCTCGACAGGGTTTGCCTCATGGAGAGGCCTCACTTGCTTGCTGTCTGAGCTGTGCAGTCATGGACACCGGCCCTGGGAACACACTGGCAGACAGCCTTTCCTCCTGGTGATCGGAGGTGCTGCTTGGAGCAGGGCACATCACGATATGGAAGCAGGAGCCCTGCAGGCAAGAGCTCAGAACCAGTCGGGAGGATCCAGCCTAGGAATTAGGGAACCTCAATGAACAAACTCATGGAGCTGATGGTGGGGAGGGGACGCCGCCACCCAGCTGCTTTTGAACTAGAAACCAGTGAGGACAGAACCCTGCCTGGGACTGACAGGCACTTCTCCTGCTGCCCCAAGCTGCCACAAGTGAGTCCCCTTCCCTCCTGAACAGTCCACGAGATGGAGCTGCACCAAGGACCCCTTCTCTAGATCTCAGGGACCACTGGTCTACAGCAAGCTGGTTTCAAGCATCCTGGTACAAAAGTGAGTGATTCCCAAAAGGGCGTCAAGCTCTGTGAGGCTCTCGCTGGGGGAGTAGGTGGAGGGTGTGTCCTGGAGGGGGAAGGAACAGGAAGTTCTCTTCTCAGGAACTGCTGCCTCTTTCTTAGAGGCCTCCATGATCTCTGCTGGGCGCAGGCAGGCCATGCCAGGGAGTACCCCAAGGGCCCACTGGGGTTTTTACTGAAGAGACTGCAGCCCATGGTGGTCCCTTGGCCGTTCTTTGGTTTTCCTTAAGACTGCACATCACTCCAGCTGTTGCCCTGTCAGAGGTAGCAAGGACCAGCTGTCCCTCTTGGCCAGAGATTTAAATTCCTCCATGTCTGTGGGGAATCTGCGAAGGCAGCATGTGGTGCCAATGCATTTGGAAACTGGCTGATGTGTACTATTTCCTGCTGAAGAAAGAGGCCCAGCTTTTTAGGGTCTCCACCCTTGGGGGTCACTTCAGATAGCCCCTGCTGCTTCAAGCTCTCCTGGACAGCAGCCACAGCCCAGGAGCCAGGTTTTGGGCAGTTAAAGGAAATGGTTTACTGCAAGCCCTGGGAAAGGACCAGGTGGCAGGTCCCAGAGAAGCAGGGACTTGCCAAATGTCCCTGGCTAGTTTTACAAATCTTCATTGATTGGTGTTGCCAATCCACCAGACCTCCAGGGTGCCAGCTGTTCTCCTCTGAGAAAGCCAGGTAATCACTGGCCAAGTTAGAAGCATGGAGGCGGGTCCCAGGTTTGATGGGCAAAGATAACATGCTGGCCCTTGGAACTGGCTAGATTTCAAGGTCCTGCACATTCTTCAGCTGGCTCCCTGGGCCTGCCCTTTGCAGTGCCTGGCAAGGCCTTCCTGAGCCCTGTGGGGAGACAGCGACCCTGGGGGAGGCACACCCCTGCTCTGACCAGCCTGGGCAGGACCCATGGATCTTGGAAGGTATGGATGATAGAAGGAGTGGAGATACGCCGGCAGGTTTTGCAACTGTTGTTCTGGCAGGGTCCTGTGGCGTGTTAGGTTGATGGCTTCTAGTTTGTGGGAGCTTGCATCTGATGGAAGGGTGGGGGGCTGTTTGAAGGTCAGAAGAGGGGGGTTCAGGAAAGATTTCTTTGGTCCCCATCAAGTTGTCACCTACCACCCTACAGCAGAAACTATTCAGGGCATCATCAAAGAATTACAACCCAGACTTGTGTGGACCCCACTCTGAAAAGTCTTTCCCGAACCCCTCCTTTTGGCCTTCAAACCACACCAAGTGCGTGATCAGAAGCACGCTCCCCCCCAGACCAGGAGATGCCAATTCAACACAAAACCTGAAGGCATCTCTCTACTGCCCCCTTATCAAGCCCCCACAATGCCCCTTCCAAGATCCTAGACCCAACCTATGCTCACCACAACACATGGTATTCCTCATCCACAGCACTGAATCCCCACCACCACCTGTGTGGGCAAAAGCAGAGAAGCCCTGCTCTCAGCTGAATGCACATAGTAAAAAGACAAAAACCCTCTGATAGCCTGTGGGTGACAACTTGTCCCCAGGTCACTGCTGTACATTGGACTGCTCTGGCCTCAAACGGTGAGAACCCACACAAGCATCACCCACAAAATATGAGCCTGGGAACTTAAATTCATAACTGTTGGACAGTCAAACCTGCCTGAGCAGTCACTGAATCAGTCTGTAACACATTTCACCTGCCCCTGGCAGCTATTTATTTCCCCCCATCCTGCTCTATGATGGATGTGCCACTTCACCTTGAGATACATGTTAACTCCCTACACTAACTAAACAATCTGTCCCTCCTTGCACTATGTTGTGCCACTCAGTGCCTCTTCTAGACCTGAGGGAGAGCTCTGCATAGCTTTTCCCTCTCACAGACAGGAATGGGTCCGTCTCGCCACCCAGCTTGTCTTGGTTCTGCTGCTGCGGGGCTTCTCCCCCAATGTGGAACAGTAGTGCAGGGATGCACTAGCATAGCCGGCACAGCTGCAATTAACACGTGCTTTTAAAGTGGCAGTCAACCTGAAGTATCAGGCATTTTCTAAGCAGGGAGAGAGTGCTGACAGATGGGGGTGCTGTTCCACTGAGCTAGATTTGGACACAAGAATGCAAGCAAATCCTCAGTGCACTTACTGCCCCAAGAGCTGGGCAGAAGAAAGGAAAATGAAGAGGAAGGATGTGATCCCCCCAAGCAACAGCAAGTCCCAGGGCCCATTCTGGAGCCATATCTGCTCTGGCAGGCAAGATAAAAGGGCTCCAGAGGGAGAAGCACAGGGATTCAGGGAAAGGGATGTGGGGGGCATTGGGGGTTGAGCTCTGGATTCCTTCTGGAGCACAGATCAGAATAGGGACTTTGAACACCCAGAAACCATTTTTCTGAAGCTGAGGAGGCTCCGGTGGAACTGAACCAAATTCAGAGAGTGTGGCTGGGAGCTAAAGAGAGCAGGTCCCAGGCCCATCCCAGCCAAGGGCAGGGTGCCCCACAGCATCTCCACCCCTCAGGCTGGGCCTGCGCGGCTGTGCAAAGCAGCAGCACAGAACCTGCTTAGATCACACAAGCCTGAGCCACCCACTGGTTTCTCAGAGCCAGGGTAGCCAAGCTGAACGTGGTGAGTGACTCGTGCTGCTGCTCCTAGCTGCAGCTCACTCAGGCTGTGCCCTGCGTTCCTGACGGGACCTGCTCTTCATACAGTGCACCACGGTGGGCTGGAGGGAGGGAGCAGCCGCCTCTCCACTCACCTGCCACCAGCTCCCTGCAAAAGATTAAGCAGAGCATCACACATACCTGCTCAGTCTCCAGGTGAATCTGGCTACTGCGTGGAGCACTTCAAGGCAGCAGTCAGAATACACCACCTCCGGGTCCAGAGCGCCCCTTCCTAGTCTGCCTAAGAGGGAAAACAAACGCAGAGCTGGTGAGAAAGGGCTCCAGGAGAGCAACCACCCAGTTCCTCACTAGTGGTGCTCTACCAGCGTGCGCAGAGCAGAGCAATCTCAGCCTGGCTGGCCTGACGGTCCACACAGATGGAGCTGCGGGGAAGAATGTGAAGTCCTGTGGGTGGGGGAAGGTGGCCAGAGCAGAGAAAAGAAAGCCATACAAAAAGAGAGAGAAAGAAAGAAGAGACAGAGAGAAGGAGGGGCAGGGAGAGTGTGGAGGCAGAGAAACAAAGAGAGGAGGGGGGATGGGAGAGAAAAGGGGGATGGGGAAGGGAGCGATGGAGAGGAGGAAGGAGAGGTGGGGGCGGGGGAGGCAGGCCGTGGAGAGAAGGAAGGAGAAGCAGGGACTCTAACAGGCAGCACAGCACTGAGATCCACCCTGCCGCCTGCCCCCGGGGCCCAGAGTAACTCCACCAAAGTGAGACAAGTTCCCGTCCCTGGGGAGCGCCTGCGACCCACCATCTCAGCCACCAGCCTCTCCCGCTCTAGCCCCGGCCCATCTGCGGACAGCACCCCTCCGGCGGGACGCAGCAAAGCTGAATGTCTACTTAACGCCCCATGGTCTCCAAACAGGAGGCTCCAGTGCTGCTCGCAGCCCCTGGTCTGGACACAGCTGGGGTGCTACCAGCTCGAACTCAGAGCAACCGGGCCAGGTCAGCCAGCCGAGGCCATGGCCCAGTGAGAGGGAAAGGAGAGACCCAGCCACTCTGTCTCTGCTCTTCACCTGGCAGGCTCTTCTGTGTTTCTTGCAGCCCCAAGCAACCCTCTAGCTCCCTATCTCACAGCCAGCTGTCCTGCCCTTCAAGGAGCACACAGCCCCTTTGAGGCTCCCAGAACTGCCCTCTATTCAGCCAAAGGGATCAAAGAACACAAGACGCCCACAGCATGTGCAACCCCTCTGCCAGGTGTGTGTGTGAGGGGGGCAAGAACAGGGAACAAACATGGTCCCCAGCACAAATGGTGTGGACATCAGGCCACTCGGCTGCTCCAGCCAACGGACGGCGGCCTTTCTAAACTGGGACCTTTAACATTTGGGAAGTACTGCAGTTCAAAGATGGAACGGGAACAGAGCCACCACCTGTGCTGCTCCCTTCCTTCTAGCTCAGCATGAACTTCACTCAACAAACTGCACCCATCTATCTATGTCACACCACACCCCCAGGGCCACATCCACCACCACAACCCTGACCTAGCACTGCTTTGCTAGCCTCCACTGCCCATCTCTGCACAACCCTCTGCAGCATGCACCATGGGAGGCACGGCCCGTGTGGAGACATATGGGGCAGACGAGGAGTTCAGCCAATGGCCAGGATTGCAGGGACAAGAAATGCAAAACCAAGGCATTTGGACAATAGGGGTGTGCAGCGACTTCCCAGGAGGGAGAACTAGATCCCAGGACTCAGGAAGCCAGTCTGTGTAATTCTGAATGAAATGGATCAGGGAGCAGCAAGCAGGCACTATGTTCTCCTTTGCAGAGCCACAGTGTGGCTGGAAGTAAATCTAAAGGAAGGGAACCCATTTCTTGCAACAATCTGATCTTATTTTCCAGAGCACAAGTGAAGTCCTGACCCAAGGCATAGCAGTCGAAGAGCCACCCTGCATACACGCTGTGGTTTTTCCAGGCTTGGCCAGGACCGACAGGAGCAAAGGACTCCTGTCCTTCCCAATGCACACAAGGGATGGATCTCTGCGGCTGACTTTTTACTCACTCCTACTGATGATCACAGACCCCCTTCTCCCAGCAGGGGTTTTAAAGGGACTACTGCCAGTACATCACACCATCTTCACCCTGCTTCTGGAGCAATGGGGCGAACACTAGTGTGCACTGCAAGGGCTATGAAAGCCTGGGACAACCCTAGAGAGCAGAGTGTAGGGAGCTCACTCACCCCATTCTTGGGGTTGGCAGGAGGAGTGAGTAGGAACCAGAGGGGTCCCAGCAGGTTCTCTCTCTCTACAGTTCTGCTAGGAATGCTTTCCCTCTGTGAAAAAAAACAAAAAAACCAAGGAGTCATGTGGCACTTTAAGACTAACAGATTTATTTTTCGCATGAGCTTTTGTGGGAGAAAATAAGCTCATGCGAAAAATAAATCTGTTAGTCTTGAAGTGCCACACGACTCCTTGTTTTGTTTTGTTTTTTTCTGGATTAGACTAACAAGGCTATCCCTTTGGAAAATTCCCTCTGTGGCTGCAGGGGCTCCAGACAGACCAAAGGCAGGAAAGTGGATGAGACAGTCACACACAATTTCTGATAACAGACTAAATGATTTAAAAAAACCCTCTGAAATTAAACCCTTTAGCACAACACCTTCTGGATTCCCACCCCACCCATGACACTGTCATAACTCAGGTGGGGGGGAAATCTGCTCCCCCTTGCACTTGCAGAACTGAACCAGAAACCTTGCCTGCGTGTGCACAGATCAGGTCCTTGTTCGTTCCTGTGACAGGCACAGGGAAAGAGAACTAGTGTCAGACACTGCCCAGAAGCCGCCTCCAGAGGTTGTCTGAACACACTACACCGGGAGAAAAGGGGAATTGGACAAACGTTCTTGTTTCACTTCCTCACTTTGTTTCCTTCTTGCACAACCTTCTCTATTCTCCCCAGATGGAGCCTGGGAATGGTTATTTCTGCAGAATTTGGGCTTGACTGGGTGCCCCTCCACCTAAGCTGGTGGCTCAGGGCACTAGCCTGTCAGCTGCAGAGACTGGATGTCAAAGCTTCCTTTGCACCCCGGTCCCAGCCGCAGTCCACAGCACAGAGCCACCAAACAGATGAATTCAGAAATGGCCCACGATAGTCATGGCGGATCCCAGGCTAGGCCTTGGGCACCACCCAGTGTGGGAGCTCCAGGCACAGCTGCACGTGCTGCTCAGAGCTGGCATTCGTCCACGCTTCAGCCAGGGACGCGAGTTTCTTTCCCCCATAGGGGGGATCTCTGGTTAGAAAGTGGCTCTGGTCTTGGGGGGAGAGTGGATGCACATGTGCTGAGCCTGGAGACACTGCCTCTCATTCTGGGCACTGGGCAACACCCGGCCCTGCAGAAAGGAATCCAGTACGTTAGCCCTTCTCAAGCACCAGTTGCTGAGGCAGAAAGAGGCTGTAGGAAACATCCGAGAGGATGCTGACCCACGGCGGGGCATGTCCGACCAAGGATCTGGGGTGGTTCTGGTGCTCGGAGGGATCTGTGATCAACGAGTAACTGCAGTACCCCACCTGCCACTGGCTCAGGCATGGATGGAGCTGAACAGTGATCAAACTGGGTTATCTTTAGACTTTTTGGTGTGCCCTGGAAGGGAGAACTTGGTCATGTTACTGGAGGGCCCTGCAGAGAAACTGAGGCACAAACTGCCTCTCCCCAAGACAGAGAGGCTGCAGCATGCAGTGGGGAAGCTGAGTCATGGCCATGTGCTGATGCTGGCCCAGGTTCCAGGGAGGAAGCTGTCAGGGAGGCGGGGTGCAGGGTCTGATTGGCTTCACCACCATATCTGCCCTGCACAAAGGAGAAGAAATCAAGCCCCAGACTGAGCTCTCGCTGCTCTCCTACCCCAGCCTCTTCTCCATCACCAGGGACTCCAGCCCCACCCCTTCCATTCAGGGCAATACTCTGGGCCTCACTTTTCCTCTCTTTCCAGAGCCATGTGGTAAGGATGTGCCTGAGTCATGGGGCTTCTGTGTGTCACTCTCTCCGAAACCCCAGCCTTTCCTTGTCCTCCACATCCTCCAGCTCTCCTCCTCTCTGGTCTGGCCCCACTTCACAACAGTTCAAAACTCCACTGCTGCAGAACCACCTTCCTGGCTCCTTGCTGCAGCCCTGTTATGCCCCCATCTCCACTGACTCTTCCTTCTCCCAGATCACTGTTACAGAAAGGGGATGACATCTGCTCCAACGCGGACCTCTGGGACTGTCCACAGCTTCCTGCCTCCTGTCCCCTCTGCCTAGGCATTCTCCCCCAGGGTGCTCATCCAGCTGTAGTCCATGCTCTCGGGTCTTGGGAAGTGAAGTAACTTTTATATGGGGCTACTCCAAAGCCACATGTGATCCTGGTTCATCAGCCAGTTACTTAAGCAGACACATGCTCTCTTATTCTACCCCACTCCTCACTCCCCATATCTTTACACTTACATGTCTGGAAGGCCCCTATGCCTTCTCTAGTATCCATGAATGTGTGTTTCTCACCATCTTCTCAGCCCTTGTTACCAGCAAAAGTTACTCTTGTTCCTTTCCAATTCCGGGGTGGATGCCATTGGACTCTGCAGAGGTTCTCATTTCCTGTTCTGGTGTCATTAAGATTCGCTTGGATCTTTCTTCCGGGAAGTAGTGCGTGTCTGAACCTGACAACTCTTCCCCACTCTTGTTTGTAACTGCTGATTGCTAAAATTAAATTCTTTCCTACATGTGCCTCTTCTCAGCCATCTCCTTTCTGCTCTCCTGTTCTTGCTAGATTCCAGCATGCATTTTCAGTGCTGGAGAAAGACTGATTTGTCTCTGGACACTTCCCATTTCACCCCTCCATCCTTTCCCTCTATTGTTCTAACTGACTATTTCACCCAGCCCTTCCTGCACTGGTCCAAAATCCTCTCAGCCGAGATCTGCCTGTGCTCTCCCAGCCCTAGTGCGGCTGCAAAATCACTTGTGTTCCACAACGGCCTCCATCAAAGTTTGGGCCTGGTTCCTCCCAGGGGTCTGGTGCCTGCCTGTTCCCAACATGCCCAATACCCACCATTACAGCTGAAGCCAGTGATAGCACCTAAGGAAAAACTGTGGGGGACTGCAAGGTGAGCGCCAAAAACCAAAGACCTCACGAGTGGGTGGAAGAACTTAGCCCAGCTGTCTATATGGCATTGAGAGCAGTGGCTTCCCCAGGACTTGACACTGTGGAGGTGTTGGGGTGGTCATTAAATTGGTATAACACTATTACTAGCTGACAGCTGGGGGAGGGTTTGGGGAAATTTAGGGAGGGTGTAGCATGGTGTTGGGGAAATCCCTGACTGAGAGGTTTGGCCGGAACCGCACCAGACTGATCAGTGGGACTTGCTAAGGGCAGGATGGGCAAAAGAAGTCTTCCTCACCATGCTAATGATCAAGGCTCACCTGCAAGACCCTGTGGTTCCTGATTGCAGGACTTAGTGCTCCTACTCTTGGTGGTCCCTCAGCAGGCCCTCGTTTTACCCCAGCCTTTAGTTCCTTGGAGGGATCCCCAGTCAGTAGTCCATGGGCTTGAGCTGCTGTCTCCGTTAGACTGCCTGGACCATAGCTCCTTCCACTTGGAGGATGCAGTGAGATTGAAAGTCACATGTGCCTGCCGCAAATTGGGGCCATGCTCTGGCCTAGGATGTCTGTTTCCAAAGGGATAGCCATGTTAGTCTAGTCCAGCAAAAAAACCAAGGATCTGTTAGTCTTTAAGTGCCACACGGCTCCTTGGTTTTTTTATTAGGATGTCTAGCTCCTTTCAGAGACTTCCTACAAATCAATCTGTAGCAGGCACATAGAGACTGGCATTTCATATACATGCTAACAAAGATGGAGCGAGTGTGGCTACCTAATGCAGACCCATGGACTAGCTTTCCCAAAGATTCAATAGGCCAGACCAATCAAGCCATCCAGGTGGCACTTTAATCCAGCCCAACACTGGGTCTTCACAGGGGCAATACCAGTACAGCAGTGTTATTACCATACGCCTCCCTGAAACTTGTACCTGCCTCTGGTGAAAGCTCTTCTCTGCTCCAGGGACAGAACTCAAGAGAACCCATTTCATTAGATGGCAATACCTGCCCGTACCTAACCCTAACTATGAGCTGGAAGGGACTGGAGATAGCTAGTCAGGTGCTTTTCAAATCCTTTGGTTGCTTTCTTTTTAAAGAAATCATAACCAACTGTCATTGGCCCCAGGCTCCCATGGTGCTGGTATCTTCATTAAGTACTCTGTAGTTCAACTTTTCAGACAACTCTTTTGTGGAGAAAGTTAACCAATTGCTTCTGGACAGAAAGGACACAACAAAAATAACTCCAGCCTTCAGTTAGTTTTCTGACAAGGGCATGGCTGGCTGACACTATGATAAAAGGATTTGGTAAGGGATCTGCCTTACCTGAGGGCTTTGATTTGGAAAAGAGAGCCACTTCGCTACGACTGGAATATGACAGAGACATCAGATACTGTTTCAGTGGCACCTTACACCAGCAATATTAAATATCTATACAGGTTGGCTGGGGAAAGAGGTGTTGTTATATCCATTGGTGGATGCCATCCATCAGTAAAGTACTATGATGCAGTCCATACCACATTACAAACTGTTGGATGGTCACTACTAAATGACCTTTTCACAGTTCTGGTGGGGATTCCCAGCAGAAATGGTTACACTCAAAAGAATTAATAACTTGTCTTTTCATACTCATTACTAGACTATTGGTAACTACACACTGGAAAAAAAAAAAAAGAATAGTCATCCAAAATTAAAGGAATGGTTCTAAAATATAAAGGAAGCTAGTTTGTCTGTAACATTTAGTGTTTATCTAAAAAACTGACAAATAGACAAGTGGTTATCATTTTTCCCCACAGACACAATACACTTAATTGCAAAAAGGCTGCCAATGACAGTGGGGTTACTTTAAAAGTTAGTAAGTTTGCTTATTAACAAACCCAAGCAGCCCTACTGAACACATAATTGTCTCTTGTTTTTAAATGTGCAGAAATACTGCCTGGTTGAGGCAAGGAGATTCATCCTAATACACCGACCACAAAACAATGGCATGATTAGCAAAGTGGAATGTTCCTCTAAACGAAGAGTGAAAAACTCAGTTTTGAAACCATTACTTAAGATTTCAAATGCTTGGATGGGAATGATTTGTAAACCTGCTTATGCAACCTACACAGACAGATTAAAAAACTGTTTCTGTTCACTTTTCTACTTATTTAAGGGCGCAAGTTCATGCCAGATGCTCAAACTCATGGACAGATGGTCCCTTCTGCTATGTATTTTGATAACTAGGATTCTTCTTTATTGCTTATATGTGTCTTTTATAAATCTTTTTAGCCAGCAGATCTGATTAGGCAATGAATTCTGATAAACCTGTATTTTCTCTCTACTTATGGCAGGCATCATTCATCACCATATTCCAAGTTTTTTCTTAGTGTGCGAGCAAGTGTTTAGGATTGGCAAAATGCACTGGGCATTTGAGTTTTTGACGTATGCCGGGTTCTGTCCAGAGGCAGTAATTCTATGAGAGGGTTGTGTGAGAACAGCAGGTAAGCGGCTTGCTTTCTGCCTTGATCTCCAATAGGAGTCTATTCTCGAAGCAGAGTTGTTCTTTGAGCCCTGAGTATTGGTTATGGATGAGATTCCTAAAAGAATAAATTGTCCTCCAGACTGCTTAACAATGTGTCCCAGGACTGCTACATGTCTACAATTAAAACAAACTGCACTTTGAATGTACCCACACTGCCCAGTCACTGGGTTCTCCTTCCCAGGGAAGCAGACTTGCAAGACCCAGACATACACTACTGCTGGCAGCAGAGCAAGGCTGCATCCAAGCAGGATGCAGCTGTGGGAAGAAAGGGCAACAATACTCATTTCCAGCCATAATGGCTTCATTACTCCCGATCTGGTTAGCCCCATCAGGGAGGCACAAGGAGGGAGCTTGTATTGCGCCCCCCACGCCGACTTCCCCAACCAGTGCAACTGTTGCATTCCAACCCAGGGGCTGCAGCAGCAACTAGCAAAGGAGGACACTGCCCAGGAAATTCGACAGCACTGAGCCCCAGACTGTGTTAAGCTCAGGGGGCTGAGGCTGCAGGACTAAAACTTGGAGACGTTCTGAAATCCAGCCGGGAGGGGATCTCAGAGCCCAGACTCCAGCCAAAGCAGAAACCTATATGTGACCATTTTTAGTCATGCAGGCCAAGCCTGTGAGCCCACATCACCTGAGCTGGGCTCTAAGACTTGGTGCCATGGTGTTCTCTCTGCAGGTAATGTACCCAAGAAGCTGAGTTATTGGTTTTAGCTTGTCTGAATTTACATGTGACAGTCCGACTACTCACAGATTCCTACTGTGGAGAGACCAAAGCCTAGACAGGAGAGATGCAAAATTCCTCTGCTCTCTGCACACATTGTCACAACCTGACCATTGCCCAACCGCCTGTTTCCATCCCTGCCAGATCCTTCCCCGCCACAGTGACCAAACCCTCACTTGTAAGAAAGAGATTCACATTCAACACAGTTTTATTCTTTTAAGCTGAAATGTGCCAGCAGGCAATCATCTAGAAAAGATGCACGTGGCAAGTCCCCATTGTCCCCATTCCTTGCAGCACTTCTATGCTTTACCAGGTGGGGCCCTACCCTTGCATCCAGGCTCTGAAGAAATGTTTCCCCCATGGAAATTCAGCTCCTGAGGGGTCATAACAGGAGTGGTAGCAGAAACCTCCAGGGGAACAGAGCAATGATCCAAAATACTCTTGAGGCATCCCAGGAAAAATATTCAAGTTTCTTTTTGCTAGATGATCCAGAACTTTCCCCCCTCATTTCCCCTTTACTGTTCAGAATTCACTCACCCTCTTTCACCAAACACTCATTGTCTAAGTCTTTTGTTCCCCCACCCCCAGTATCTTCCTTCCTTGTCTCTTCTCTATTTCTCTCCCTTCTCTCTCATTCTTTCCGTTTCCCTAGCAACACTTATCTCAGCTCTGTGGATCTGTCCTGTCTCCCTCTCTTATCTTTCTTTTTCTCTTTCATCTATCTCCTAATCTCCCCCCCCCCCCACCATTTCAAGCCTCTCTATCCTTTGCTTGCTTTCTCTCTTTTAATCTTTTCCAGTATTCCCTCTCTGTCTTTGGGTTACAATTATCTGAAACTCACTTAAAACACTTCCCCCCCCAACCCAGCAAAAAAAAAGAAAAAAGAAAAAGAAAAAACCCACACCACCAAAAACCCTACTTCATAGCCACAGTATCATCAATCCAATACCAATCCTTCTTGTAAGGCCATCTGCGCCGTTCAGACTCCCTACAGGTGTGAGAATTTACTGTCTTATCCCCAGTCCTGCACTCTGCTTGTCTAAAACATCCACACATCCATACTTGGGCTTGCAGGCAAGAGAATTTCAGTTTCACTTATTGCTAGCGTGAGACGTCCAGGATCCAATAAACTGGTTTAGTTTCTAAACTGTGTGCAGTCACTTCTAGCTCCATACCCTCCTGCTCTTGATGCAGGATAAAGCATGCATCACCACGTAAAACAGGCTTTCAAATGCACCCCTACTTTACCAGCTCCTCCCTCACAGTAACCTCCCAGTCCCTACTCACCCTTTCCTAATTGCAATCTCAGGGACAGGCTTTCCTGTCCATACAAGACAGCCCCCAGCCAGCAAGTCCTTCTCCCCAAGGGCCAAACTGGAAGGTGGTAGGTGTGTGTGCAAGTGTGTCCACCCATTTTTATCTACAGCAATCTAACAGGAAAACAAAGGGAGCGAGAAACCACAAATGCCATGTGAAAATAAACACAGAGAACTCACTGTGCTTGGTCTCAGCATGGCTATTAAAGGAACAGACACAGAGCAGTGACAGAAAAGAGCATCCTTCAGGAAGTGGAAGAAGTTGGGAGAGGGGTGGGAGAAGCCTGGCTCCGAGTGCTTTCAGGTCTAGGCATCCCACAGCAATGCCATTAGAACAGGTTCATTACCACGTGGCGTTTTCCCCACAAGATGAAACATCTCCTCTCCATGTACTGGGCACAGACGGGCGCCACCTCAAACCTCGATTCCTTCCCCACCAGTCTTCCACCTCCGCCAAGGGCTGCCCTAGGCTCCTCTCAGACACACGTGGGAGGACAGGCCCACCCAAAGGTTCCCAATTTATCAGCCATGTGGACAGGACCAGAAGCTGGTAACTAACAGTTACCTTGCCAGGATCAATGGTCTTTCTCCTCTCTGCTTGGCCCAACAGATTCCTTCATCATTTCTGATTTTTTTGTTTTCTCCCATTCACAGGAAGGTGGAATCCCACTGCAGTCACCACGGAAACATGAACCTTTGCTCATGGTTATTGTTCTGAAGAATACCCTCGCTTGGCAACACCTGGAGAGGGCTTGGGAACACTGCATGCAGACTTGCTGGACGGACTTGGTGCAATTCTGCTGCTTTGTGGAAGCAAATCAGCCCCTTCCACTGACAGACTGAAAACTGGCAAATGTCAGTTTCCTCCCACCCCAGCTCTGCTCCAAGAGTGAACCATGCAACCATAGAGAGTTTTCACCAAACATGGACGCTGCAGGTAGCATCCTGAAAAAGGCTGGAAAGCACGTCTCTCTCACCAGCGGAAGTGGGCCCCATCAAAAAGAGATCAGCTCCCCACCTTGTCCCTTGAATGGCTGCAGCCACACTGCATGTGTCAATCTAGAGCCCTTCCCCTGCAGCCCTCGCTGTGTTTTACTACGCTAGAGCGGGAGTGCTGCACCTTGGACATTGGCGCCTAACCACGCTGCAGATCCCCTCCTTGCGTGTCTTTGTGTCTTTCTGTATCAGAAAAAAGCCCCGGCTTGGAGGGTCCATACAGACCCCTTTAGCAGCCCAAGTCCCCCAGCAGAACCTTTCATCCTAGTGCAAAGACCAAGTAAACTTGGTCATAGCTCCTTAAGCCTTGGTTGCTCTCTCCTTGAGCTAGCATTGCCCACTCCTGTGTGCTGCTTCAGGAGCCTGCCTAGGGAGCTTTATTTTCCCATTTAGCGACAGACTCAGCCATTAGACTAGAACTAACATAGTGTCAAAGAGGGATGAGAGAATCCAGGCCTCTTCTGATCTCAGTCTCAGCACCAAGCAAACCACCACATTTCAGATGGTGTGGAACAACCACCAGTTTAATACTTTTCACTGGAGTTCACTGTAAACAGGCTGGGGACAGGCTTTGCTTTTTATTATTTTGAGAGAGGGAAGGAAGCCCAGGACTAACCCAGCCAGAGCTATTGTCTTAGTAGGTTCACTTTAAAAGCCCCTAATACGAACACTCCCTTGAAAAACAATTTTTGCTTTTAAGTGGAATAAACAGGGAAAGAAAGACTTTTAAGTTCCTCTTTGCTGAAACGACTTCTCTTCTACTCACTCCCTTTCCTCTCTGAAAATAGAAGAGCTATTCAAAAAGATGCAAAAAGGAACTGAATAGAGGAAGGAGGAGAGAAAAAATGGAGCCCCAAGGGGGTGGAGAAAAACAGAATGAAAAGACAGCAAAAGTAAAGAAAAGGGATGAAAAATAAAAGAAAAGGAAAGAAAGACACAGACAGAGGAGCTTTGAAAAGAAAGAATGCTTCTCAGCTGAATACAGTGTGCATGAAAAAGGAAGGCTTGAAAAGAAACAGCCACATGAAATGACCTCTCATTCATGGACTGCACCAATCACCACTACAATGCAAATCCTTTCTTCTTTTTTTACATTCTCTCTTTCTCCAGCGGGGGCAGAGGAACAGGGAAGAAAGGAGAGTTCATTCTCAACATAGAAAAGAAGTCTGGTTGTTTCAAATGCTGCAAAAGAAACACTGAGCCACTTTCAAAATACATCTTTTAGCAATCGCACAAGCAGCTATGTAAGGAAACAAACTGAACGCTGCACACTAGAGGGTTTCTTTAATCAAGATTCTCAGCAAGCAAAGCTTCCCTCCAATTAAAAGCACAGAGCTTTCCCTAAAATAATGAAATAAACATGCCAAAGAAAAACATCTGTAAACAGTTTGAGGATAAGAGAGGCATGAGAAATGCTTTAGCATCAGGCGTTTAGAAAGACCAAGCCTGGTCAGAAAACATGACAGATGCTTTTGACAGAACTATACACTCAGAGGGCAGAACCTGAGACCTGCTCTGTTGTAATTAGGCTCCTGGTGCATGAAGGGAATGTCGTAGATGTGGTAGATCTGAACTTCAATACAGCATGGATACAATATCTGGATTTTATTTGCAAAATTTCTTCACAAGGGCTTAAGGATAAGCACTACTACAGCAGCTGCTGGCTGATGATCTGGCTACAAAGAGCAATGCCAAATGGTAACCTGAATTAATTGGAGGAAGGTGTCCAGTGTGGTACTGGATCCCAGGCTATGCAATGTCTTCAACGATAGCCTGGGAGTGCACAGAACAGTCAATCTGCAGGCAACCCATGGCTGGGGAGTGCATAAATTCTAGCGTAATAACCCAAAACACACATCAGGGGTGGGGTGGGGGAGGAATCTGGAAAGAAGTGTGTGGGTAGGTGGGGAATCTACTTAGAAGTGACAACAGAGAACAAATTAGATATGAATTTACAATGTAGTAAGGCAACCCAAAGACCCCTGCAGTTTTGGCTGGAATATCGATAGTGCAGTTACTTTTGGACATCTCCATCCTAGGTGAAGACAAATCGACTGGAGATTCGGGACAAGAATGACTGGTTGCTAAAGGTACCAGTTTACAAATGGAGTTCTAAGCAACCACCTCTGTAACCTAGCTAAGCAGAAACACACAAAGGGGAAACAGGAAGGCTAGAGCCATTTGCAGCATGCAGAGCTCAAGCAAGCAGAGGAATAATTTGCATGGCTCAAGAAAAAGGCTCAACTGTCCCATGTTATTATCTGTTGTTCCACAGTTTGAATCGAAACAACTTGCTTGGTTTGCTGGAAAATCTGAACTGACCTTGTGACTTACTTTCCCTTCTCTACATTTATACATCCCCTTTCATACTGTGATCTCCATTTCATGTGCCTGACAAAGTGGGATTCTACCATGAAAGCTCACGCGATAAATAAATGTGTTAGTATTTCAAAGTGCCACAAGACTCCTGGTTTGTTTCACTAAGATTAAAAGGCTGAAACAAAGAGAAAGGCAAGGGTGGAGCAAAATGCTGCTGCTTCATTCAGAGTGCTGCAACCATGGTGCCTGCCACGGCATCCTCCACCACTGCCTTGTGACTGGGGGGCTCATCTCCAAATCCAAAGCCTTGTTCCCCTGATCCCACAAGCCCTGGATCTTGCACTGAACTCAACAGATTTAGCAGGGAGAGTAACCATCTGAGTCAGGGAAATCACATGGCAAGGGGCTCTGCCACCATCCAGCCAAAGGCCAGGATGAAGGCAACAGCCGATGACAGTCCAGTTTTGCAGGCAGCATTCAGCCTCCCACGTACTGGGCCAGAACACATTCCTCCCAACTTCAACCACTTCTGTCACTGCTGAGGGAAGAGGAAAAGCCTCTGAGACCCTCGGACAAACCTCAACCAGCAGACACAGCTTCCCCCTGCGCGATGCAAAACTGGTCTGTATCTTGGGACTAGATGGTCTTGAAGTCTCCAATAAGAGCACAAAAGGCAGAAGGCAATATGCTGGGACACAGAATGCACAGCAGCCCTTAGACTGCAGCATGGGATAATCTCCGTTACTGTTCTTCTCGGTCCTTTGTGGGACATCTGTGGAAATTACTTGACCTGCAGTTATCCCTCCATGGCTCCTTGGAGCTGGCCGGTGACGCAGAAGGGTCACCACTGGTTCTCTCCAAGCCTCTGCAGGATGACAACAGATCAAGTGCTCTCCAGTGTGACTTACAAGTCAGCAGGTGCAGGGTTCTGGGTCCCAAGGGATCTGTACTGCACTTGGTACCGCAGTCAAGAGGCTGTGCAGTCTAGTGGCAGGCTACTGTAAGAGGGGTTTACGTTGGGCTCTTCCACCAACATACCAAAAGCCTTACAGCAAGTCATTTCCCCATCTGATCTTCTGTTTCGCCTCTGTCAGGGCTGCCCAGTGAGACTGTCAACTCATGGAGGAGGGGACTGATTCTTACTATACTTGTACAGCACCTAGCACATTTAGGATCTGAACTTGACTGGGGCCTCTAGATGCTACCCTAAGATCACAGTGCTTTTAAAGCTACTAGTCCAGGGGATAATCTCCTCCATATAAAACCTCTAAGAGCTTCAGAAATCAACCACCACTCATAAACAGAAAAAAACAACCTCACTGGCTGCTGGTGTCAGCTATGTTAAAGAGCACAATAGGTCCCCAGTGGAGATGAAGCACAGACCACAGAGCTGCGATGGGTGGGGATGAGGGAACCTGGCTGTGGCGGTGACCTTGGTCGCCATGTCACAGCATGACTCAGATTTGGAGAGGTGGATGGAGGATTTCTTGAGTCCAGGCAGGACTCAGGCTGCTGGCGCAGAGAGCACCTGAGAGAGGGGAAGAGGAGGGTGAGCTGAGATCGTTAACAGCACTCTGCAGCCCCGCAGACACAGATCACCCAGGGGAAGAAAGGCTTACGTTCCAGTTCCAAGACTAATACCCAGAAGACAGTGACTGCCAGGCCCTTGCTTTGGTAACTTCCAATAGGTCAGTCAAAGACAGCAACAAGCATGAGGCTTCTGGTCTGTAACAAATTATTATGGAGATGTCACAATAAGAAGATGAGACTGGCCATACTGGGTGAACCAAAATGTATCCTGTCTCTGACAGTGGCCAATGCCAAGAGCTTCAGAGAGAAAAGAATGGGGCAATTTTTGAGAGATCCATCCCTTATCTAGTCCCAGGGTCTGGCACCCAGAGGTTCAGAGATCCTAAGAGCACGGGGTTGCATCCATGACCAATTTGGCTAATTGCTGGCAATGGACCTATCCTCCAGGAGCTCCCCTAATTCTCTTTTGAAGCCTGTTGAACTTATGGCCTTCACGACATCTCCTGGTAACAAGCCTGTGTGTTGTGTCCATTTTAAAGCTGAGGCCTATTACTTTCATTGGATGAGCCCCAGTTCTTGTGTCTCCTGGAAAAGCCTTTCCTGATGAGAACAAAGCAGAACCCCCACCAGAGAGAACACAGCATCCCAAGGAGCTAGCACCACCCTCACAAGGTCAGCTGACACCTTCCCCGAGTGTTCAGAGATGGCACCAAACGATGCAGCTGGGCCATGATAAACAAGCTTTTCTGTTGCTCACAGATAAGAAGGAGGTCTCCTATTGATGGGCTCTCTTCTGGCACACAAACAGAACCAGAAAAAAAACAGCCAGACTCTATTCTTGTCATCCTGTGAGCCCGATCAGCCCTGTGGGAAAGTCTATACCCAACAGCAGTGCTGCCAACACTTCTCTGAATGCTGGGCCAGGAGCAAAGCTGCTGTTAGCTGAGAAAGGCCACCTGGTTTTAAGATCTCAGGGTGATCAACAGTAGCTTTCCAGCTCCTTTTTAAGACAAGCAATTAAGGAAAATTGACATGGTCATGGCCTGTGTGGATGTAGCAAGCACCCAGGTGTGTGAGACCATCATCTGGCCCGTGGTGCATGATGCCAAGAAGGCAGCCCTGTTGAGTTAGCTACAAGACAGCAGCCTACTTCTGCAGGCCAGTAGTTTGAGGTGTTAACTGGAACACTGTCCTGCTCTGGCTGGCATGCAGGCACATGGATCTCCAGCTCAAGTTACATGGTCTGGAGCTGGCCGGCCCATTGGAGGGGTGGGCTGAACCTGATGCAGGGATGACTGGGCAATCCTGTGCTGCTCATACAAAGGTGCTGTGCAGAGTCACTGAGTCCTCCTTTGTACCAGCTTCCCATGCACTAGGTTAACTGAGAGGAGAGGCACAGCAGTGCCCAGCTTGAGCGAACACTGCTGCAAAAACAAGCCTTTGGTGATGATCAGACACGTAAGTGATGACAGCAGTCCCACTGCGGAGAAGTAGCTGCCTCTCTCTGTCCTCCCTTGGAGCAGTTGTCAAAGGGCAGACAAACACCAGCAGCTGGGGAGGGCCATCCACCACCCTCAGACTGGATAAAACAGGCACACTCGGCCATGCTCGTCTCTTATCCAACAAAGCGCTTGTGGTCTGGTGAGTTCAGGTGATCAAAGCCAATGGAACAGTGCCGGCTGGCATTGCTACCTGTCAATCCCTGAGCACTCTCCAGTAGCCGGCAGCACCCACAGGCAGCTAGATGCTACAGCAGAGGCAGCATTTCTCCCTTTCCCACCCAATCTATAACTTCACTCCCTCAAATCTCTCCTCTCCCTCCTCCAAGCAGAGGGTGGCTCATGTAAATCAAACACACTTCAGCAACAGTCTCTTCCTCGCTCTGTGGTATCTTCTTGACCCTGAAGCCACAGCTCACAGGCACATCTACTGCAAAGGGCCATGAGGAAGATCATAGCTGGAGAAAGGTGGCCAGAGACCCACAAAAAATAAAGAGGCTAATCAGAGTCTGAGATCATCTGAGTTGATGAGACCCCGTACTGGATCATGGCTCCATGAAGCCAAAGAGCTTAGAATCACACACCTGCCGGTTCACAAACTGTGACCAATAAGTATCTTTCTGTATTCTTTATATGGACCTTTTGATTTTATCTGTATGCATGTTTATCAATTTCTGATTCTAATTCCAGGCAAAAGAAGCAAGAAGTCCTGTGGCACTTAAAGACTAACAAATTTATTTATCGAATGAGCTTTCATGGGAGAAAATCCCTCTGTCAGATGCTTTGAAGACGGGTGAACTTACAGAATGGGAGGAAAATAAATGCAAGGGAGAGTAAGACATGGGATCAGGTCACATTGTAATAGCAAATCAAAGTTGTTAAGATTCAAACACAAGGAAACAGCACATAGAGGAAGGTGCAGTCAAATTACCTGTTGTAATGGGAAAAGAATCCATAGTGACGACTTAATTCTGCTTTTACACAACTGAATTCACCTTCCTTTGTGTCTTACACTTCCCTGCATTTGTTTTCTCCCCATTCTGTAAATTACCCCATCTTCAAAACATCTGATGAAGTGGGATTTTCTCCCATGAAAGCTCATGGGACAAATAAATGTGTTAGTCTTTAAGTGCCACAGAACTCCTTGCTTCTTTTGCTGGACTAGACTAACACGGCTGCCACTTTGGAACTTGGCAATACTTCCAGGCAAGACTTTCTTCCTGTTACAACATACTATCTGTATTCTTTGCCTCACTTTACCAGATTTGAACAATAAAATACATGGGGGATGGGGGGGGGGGAAAGAAAGAAACTTCTTTAAACCAGGGCCTGAGATCAGCAAAAATGACAGCTCTGTCTCCCTCCTCCATGCCCTGAGAAGCAGCATTTTGGGAACTCAAAAGGTCACGTTTTGAGGAAGACTCCAGCAGGGAGCCGAACCTAAGGTAGACAGAAGTTCTGAAACTGACAGGCAAAATTCAAGGCACTGAAATCCAACAGAAAGATATGGAAAACACCTCTTCAGGTCTGGAGGGCATTGCTTCTGCCCTAATGAAAAACAGTAAATACATGGGTGTTTTGGAGAATTAAGTGTGCATATGTAATTTAAGACTGCTTGGAGATATAGAAGAAATTGAAATTGGGCTTTTTTTTAAACCATAACTACTACCTACTCTCCTTCAAAAATTTCACTGAGCAATTTATCAGAAGTCTCTGCAAGAACACTGCCTGTGAAAATAAGATTCCAGATTAGATTTCTTGCATGGTTCTGGTGATATTAGAAGAGAAATCAAATTCAGAAATAGGCCAGACTCTGTGACTGAGATTTCAGGGAACAGGGTGGGAGAACTCCTCAATTATACCTTTGCAGTCATGAGGCACAAGGAGAAATTTCCACCAGCCAAACAGCAGTTACTACCCATGGGACTGGAATGGGAGAAGAGAAACCAGCAGGGCAGAGCCCTATTGAAGCAGGCTGGCTGGGATGCCTGCCTAGCTCTGGTCCATGTGTGTCATTGTCCTTCCCTTCAGCTCTTCAGACTGGGACCTGGAAGCTGCTTAGTGGCTGATTCCCTCAGTGCACAGGTTCCTGCTCATCTCCTGTCATCAAATTAGGATGCACTTTGCAGAGCCCATGACAGCCAAGACCCTTCCCTCTGTTCCTGTATCGTCCCTGAGAGCAGACACCCTTACGGATCTCACTGCTCTGAGCCCACCGTTCTCCACTCAGGCCATAACCCTGACACAAAGGTGAGGCCCCTTAATGCCACCATAGTAAATAAGATTTGGTGTGAGCCTCAAAGAGCAGCAGATCTTGTTACTGGAGGCTCCAAAATTAAGCACACCTCTTGGCAGACTACCTTCCTTTTAATCTTACCCTAATTGTTCACTAGCATATCATGTAAACCAGTGGTTCCCAACCTGGGGTCCACAGACATGTTTCAGGGGGTCTGTGGAGCCTCTCCCTACTGGGGCCAGAATCCAGCTGCAGCCCCGATGCTCCCCTGCCAGGGGGATGAGGCCGTGGCGGCTTCCTGGCAGGGGCAAGGGCAGGGGGCCATAGCTGCCGCGGCTTGGTTCCCCAGTGGCATGGGCCATGGTGGTGGTGGCACCACTCGCTGGCTGTAGCAGCGGCGCCGTCAGAGTGGCACAGGCCAAATTACATAATCAGCTGGGGGCAGCAAAGATTTTTTTCCTGTTAAAAAGGGGTCCCCAGCCTGAAAAAGGTTGGGAACCACTGATGTAAACAAACACGGGTTCAGTTTGGACTTGTAAACTCCCAGACCTTCTGGCTTCTGTGGGGCCACTTGCCATCCAGTGAAAAATACATACTTGGTCACCCTGAGACCCCAAAAAGAGCCTCCAAATCCCAAATGTGTGAGACACCTAGAAGACTAACATCCTCAGCCAAGAGCCCTCACTCAAAGAGGAATAAGGTGAGAGAAGGGAGCTGCATAGTGGCTAAGGTGTCACTTTGTAGATAGAAAGGGACATATAAAACCAGTGCTGTGTCGTGTGCACTCACTGCCTTCCAGGCACTGCTAGTGACGGGGTGGCAGTACTGCTGAAAAGGGTCCAGGGGCGAAGAGTGGATCACAAGCTGTGAAAAAGGCCAATACCTTTCTGAGGCATCGGAATCTGCTCTGGCCAGCCCTCCCTGCCCTGAACAGCCAGCCTGGGGTGGAACAGGCAGGCCCAGAGGCTGGGATCTGCTCTCCCGCCCCTCCCCAGGCTGGCCGTTCTGCCCTGGGAGCAGGGAGGGCCAGCCCAAAGGCTGGGTGAGAGAGCAGAGCCCAGCCCCTGGACTGACCTGCTCCACCCCAGCTCAGGGAAGGGGTGGAAGCGTGGGGACAGTCTCTGAGCTGGCCTGTCCACCCCCCCCCCCGGGGGGGGGGGGGTGTTGCAAAGGGCCGTTTTCCCGGGTCCCGCCCCCCGCCCGGGGGGGGGGGGAGGCAGGGGGGAGGGAAACAAAATCACAGGCACCTAGGGCAGCAAAAAACCTTGGGCCAGTCCTGCTAGCCTGTCTGGCTCTCATGCTGCTGTGCATTGCTGGAGCAGGCCAAGGGAGTGGACCAGAGAGCGAGGCCCAAAGAGTGACTTATCCCCTGGTGCAGAAAGCAGGTCACGTTCTCAGCTGCTATAAACTAGCATCAGGACAACCCAACCCTGGGTGGCGTAGACTGAATCCAGCTGAGGATCAGTGCCTGTGGGCCTAATGGTGTTGTTTCCTAAAGGTAATCTAGCATGTTGCTAGATACGCAGGCTGTCCTGTGCACGTGTGTGTATAAGAACCCAACAGCCAGGCTGGTCACCAATGGCCTGTCCAGCCCAGCACCCTGACCGCAGCCAGTGTCAGATCCCTCAGAGGGAATGCAGAACAGCAATTATTGCATGAGCTCTCCATCCCATTGTCCAGCTCCAGGCTCTGGCCCCCAGGGACTGCCCACACCCACAGTCTGGGGTTGCGTCCCTGTTTTGGGTAACAGCCACTGATGGGCCTGCAATGTTCCCTCTAAGCTGTGTGGCCACGCAGCCGTGCAGCCCCCGAGGCTCCCTGGCACAGGGAAGGCTGCCGGCCGCACACGGCCAGCAGCTACAGTCCCTGGGGGGAGAGAAACTCTGAGCTGGGAGTTTTCAAGAAAACTCCCGCTCAGAGCCAGCTCTCACGGAGCCTGTGCAGACTTTCTGAGTAGGGTCAGTGAGAGCTCCCCCAGCCGGAGGAGCGTCCAGGGTCCTGGCTGCAACGCTCCAGTGGCCAGGGAAGGGGGCCCTAACTGCCCCCCATTTCAACTCCCGGGGGGGTGGGGGGTGGAACAGTGGCTAGAGGCTGCTCTGCCCGCCAGCCTGCCTGGCCTCACCACAGTGGGGCAGAGCAGCTAGCCCAGCCTACTCCCAGCTGGCTGCGCTTCCCGGGGGCGGGGGGAGGCACGGAGGGGGCCAGCACTGAGCTCTGGTGTGCGGGGTCAGGGCCCTGGAGTGGCCCACCCCCACTCCCAAAGAGTTTTGGCTGCTTCGCCCCCACCCCCCTCCAGCCTGAATGGGCCTGCTCCATGGTCTTGGGGGGAGGCTGGGGGCGAAGCGGCCAAAACTCTTTGGGAGTGGCCACTCCAGTGCCAAGACCCCGCACACTGGAGCTCAGGCTGGCCCCCTCTGCCCTCTGGGGAGATGCAGCCAGGTGGGCAGCAGAGCTTGTGGGGGCAGGATCAGACCCGCGTGGGGTGGGGGGGGGTAGCAAGCAATGCATGTTGCTCAGCTGCATTGGCCCCTTAGAGGGAACTTTGCTGGCCTGTGCTCTTTGAACAACCCTCATTCTTTTTTGAGCCCTGTTAGAGTTTTGTCCTATACAACACAAAACACTGGCAACTAGTTCCACAGGTAGATTGTGTGAAGAAGTACTTAGTTCCTTTTGTTTGCTGCTGCCTACTAATTTCTTTGGGTAGAACCTGGCACCTGTGTTATTTGAAGGAGTATGTAACATTTCCTTATTTACTTTCTCCAGACCAGTCAAGATTTTATAGAGCTGCTCATATCCCCTTTTAGCCATTTCTTTTCCAGCCTGAACAGTCCCAGTTTTGCTGCTCTTCCCTGGACCTTTTCCAATTCTAATCTATCCTTTTTGAGATGGGTGACCGGAACTGTGCACAACATTCAAGGTGTGGGTGTACCATGGATTTATACAGTGACATTACAATACCTTCTGTCGTATTATCTATCCTTTTCCTAATCGTTCCTAACATATTTGCTTTTTAATATCCTACTGCACACTGAGCAGATGTTTCCAGAGAACTATCCAAAGTGACTCCAAGATCTTTTTCTTGAGCAGTAACAGCTAATTTAGGCCCAATAATTTTGCATGCATAGTTGAGTTATATTTTCAACATGCATTACTTTGCGTTTATCAACACTGAATTTCATCTGCCATCTTGTCACCAGTTTGGTGAGATCCCTTTGTAACTCCCTGCAGTCTGCTATGGAGTTAACTATCTTGAGTAATTTTGTCTTGTCTTTTAATTTTGCCACTGCTCTGTTTACCCCCCTTTCCAGATCATTTATGAATATGTTGAATGGCACTAGTCCCAGTACAGACCCTGGAAGACACCTGTTTACCTCTTCCTGCTTTGAAAATTGACCATTTATTTCTACTTTTGGCTTCCTGCCTTTTATCCATTACTGAGCCAGGAGAGGCCCTTCCCTTGAAGTAAGCAGTCACGAGGTAAGAGCCTATGGTGAGGGCCCCTGTGAGACTCATACAGTCTGTTCCATCTATACTGTCCTTTTGCTCACTGATCTAGCAAATCCTTTATGGCCTAGACAGTGCCTACAGACCCTATGCGGAGAAAATTCAGACTGGCTTCACTGGGAGTTCTGGTTGCACACAGACTGCTCTATAAATCTGTATGAAAGGACTAAGGGAGGACTGACATCAAAAGGAAAGAAGAACAGATGTTCCACCTTCCAGTGGAACCTTTTACAGAGGGCTGCAAAGAACAGAACAGCTTCCTTTATAAACTCAGAGGCTTACATAGGGAACAGGCAGGAGCTTCCTACCATCTGCATTTAAGGCCAAATCACGTGTTCCTACATATACAAATGCCCCTTGGTTTAACTGAGAGATGGAGTAAGCAAGGATCTGGCCTTAAGTAAAGGCAAATAGGCCCACAATCACACAGCTCCCTGGAGAGCCCATCAACTAACGGGACCAGGTGTGGGCGGCAGCAGAGAAGCACACAGTCACATTCTCAGCTACATTTACATTGTACAGAGACAGAAGAGGGAAAGGATTGAGAGGGATCCACATGCGTGCCTACACACACTCGCACACAGCCAGAAAGATCACCAGAACTAGTGAGTTCAAATTAAAACAAGGAAAGTTTAAGCTGAACATCTTCCAACAGTGAGGGATATTAGACTATGGATAGCCTCCCAATAGAACAAATCATCTCAACAATTTCTCCCAGCACTGTTCCTAAACAGCCTTAAACGGACTGGTCCTATGCACTCCATCTACAAATATTTTTTGGAACCAAGTAGCTCAGTGTGCCACCATCTAGAACCCCATGCAGTCTCACACTTAGCTATGGTCCACAGGCGGTTGATAAAATCCAGAAGGCCATGGAGCTTGCTGTGGGACTACTCCTACGGTATTAGCAGTAACAGCACTAATGCTGTCGAGACGTTGCACAAATACAGCCTTCAGCAACCCCACGGTCATTCCATGTCATTGTCTCACTAGTGTAAAGTCTAATCCCAACATTTGCAGAGCTCAGGGGTTTGTTACAAGTTGTTAATAACAACCCCCACTGCAGTAAAAAGATTTCACAAAAACAGCCAGAAGGAAATGCACCTCTTCCAATGGAATAAGCATGTCCTTTGTGTGACCATAAAGCGTAGAGAGGGGAAAACTTGGACAAAAGCTCTGTCTGTTACAGAAGGAATTGTGAACAACAAGAAATGGGCTATATTTCCTGATTGTAATACTTATGTGTAGTTAAGCAAAAAACTAAGAACTTCGCCTCCCCAAGGTTGCCATGCATATGAGGGGGCCCAGAGGAATTGCTCCCATTCTTGGAAGTCCCCCATCTTCAAGCATCTGACGAAGTGGGATTTTCTCCCACAAAAGCTCATGTAATAAATAAATTTATCGGTCTTTAGAAGTGCCACAGGACTCCTTGTTTGTTTTGTAGTCACAAAAAAACCACTCATAATCTGCATGTGCCACAGAAGGACAGGGCCTGTCATGCTCGCCCTAACCAGGCCAGCACAGATGGGGTGAGTGAGGTTACTTGGCTCTTTAATACACAGATCCATAATCTTCTCTGTCTTTGACTACTGGTAAAGCATCTGAACCGAATACTGTGCCAGCTGGCCTTGATGTATTTTATAACCTGTTGGTGTCCTTCAAATCCTGAGATGTCAAACAATCCTGTTCAATGGATAGCTTTGCTTCATGGGATCAATTCCTGGGGTGTGAAATCTTTTTATTATTAATTTAAATTTTTACAAATGACTATAAAGCAAATATTTTAAGGTTTCTCTTGTCTGTACAGGTGCTTTCATGCTAAGGTTGGTGATATTTGCCATCATGTGAACAACTTAGAAGAACGGTGGGGCCCACATTTTCAAAAATGATGTGCACTATTATTGTGATTATGCGCACCGGTTTCAAAATGTCAATCTCTGCCTCACTCCATGGCTTTAGAGACCTTGCAAATATACAGAATATTCAGCTGCAGAAATAATTTGCTTGCATGTGCAACTTGCTGATAATCATGAAATAAAACCAAACTTCAAAAACCTTTCATAAATCAACACTATGACGTGGTCTGGATTTAGGAGCCCATTTGCGATACTTGTCATATTAATATTTCATAACTGTAATAATCCGCAGGAGCTACACCATGTTTGGTACCAATAGAAAGGCTGTAACTTGCTAGGAACAATTATTGTTTATGTGTAGATGTCATACCTGTAGTAGGAGTTCAGCATATGTTTGTTGTATCTGTACTCCAACTTATGTGATTCCTGGAAACAACCCAGACTGGATGTCTACAAAACAAAGAGTCCTGTAGCTCTTTTAAAGACTAATAAATGTATTTATCGTGTCAGCTTTCGTGGGAGAAAATCCCTATGAATGCTCATGCAATAAATACATTTGTTAGTCTTTAAAAGTATCACAGGCCCCCTTTATTTGTTTTGCTGAACTAGACTAACATGGTTACCCCTTTGGTGGGTGCCTGCAGTCACTGTTTCCTTAATGGCCCATTAAGGGAACCACAATACAATGGGCCTTGGGAGAAACCTACTGGGTAAGTCACAGGGACTGACCATGTGACAACTTAATTTTGACTTGCAAACATGCCACACAGCATGGGGAAGGCCAGAGATGATAAAAGGCAGCGGCTCCAACTCCATTTTGTCCTCTGTCTCCAGCTAATGCCCACCTCTGGATCGATTCATCTGCAACTAGACAAAGGACTGAGGCCTGCCTAGGTGCTGGGTGTCCACCAGAGGAACTGAACAAGCCTGCAAACACCAAACCCTTCCAAAAGCGTGTTTTACATGGACTTTTAACCATTTGTACATAACATCTCTCATATTTTGTTTCACTTCTTTTTGTATTAAACCTTTAGTTTTAGTTACTGAAGGACGGGTTGGCAGCGTGGTATGTTGGGTAAGACCCAAACCTGTACTGTTCTGTGTAATGTGGCTGCAACTCTGGGGTCAGGAGAACCTCTCCCTTTAAGAGACTGTGTGGCCCTCTGGGAACCCACAGGAGCTGATGTGCAAAAAAGGGGACTGTGTATGTTTTGCTGTGCTTCGTGATAGGAGGGATCAGAAGCATGTCTTGTTACTAATCAGTAGAGCCCTGCATGGATACAAATAAGTGGATCCGTATCTGACCCGCATTGGCAAGAAATGGTCCGTGGTTGCTGATATAATGCGGATATCCGCATCTTTGCAGGGCTCTAGCTCTGTGCAGATAAAAATATGTGGATCCGTATCCGATCTGCATCTGCAAGAAATGGTCCACGGATATCCGTACTGTATCCACAGCTGCGGATATAAGGCAGATATCCACGGATTTGCAGGGCTCTTCTAATCGGGAGTCTGACTCGATCAGGGCTTAGAGAGGTTGGCTCTCAGTTTTGCAGCTTGATTTTTGCATGTTCAGAAGGTAATCCCAGAAGGCCCAGGCCACAAACACCTGCTGTGTTCAGCTGATGAGTTTGAAAATTACCTTAATGGGGTTCTGAAAACATGCTGGATGAGTGAAGGATAAACTCAGGAAAAGACAAAACAGAATTCAGCAAGCAGGGTTGGAATCAGTGACCCAAGAGGTTCCTTCCAATTCTACTATCTATGATTCTGTCTTCTACAGAGGAATTTTTCTCAAGTGCCACAGTGCCCAGGAATTCAGGGCCCACTTCTGCTCCTCCTACACTGAGTAGCAGTTCCTAATCTTGAAAGTCCGGGTGTACTCACAAGGTTAAGTGCAACTCATAAACATGGGTTGAAAAACTTGGGTCCTTAAACAGGAAATGGCCAAGGGAAACATTACTGACTTCCATAAGATGAAGAATGGCAGGCAAGTGAGGCAGGCACTAGTCAACCCATTCCTGACAATCAATAGCTGTTACTCATTTCAGATTCCAAAGGGATAGCCGTGTTAGTCTAGTCCAGTAAAAAAACAACAAGCAGTTGTGTGGCACTTTAAGACTAACAGATTTATTTTTTGCATGAGCTTTCGTGGGAGAAGATCCCACTTCCTCAGATGCTTACACATCAATGTGTGTTGCACCACAGTACATCAGCGTTCCTCTTTTAAAATTAACCCCTTCAGAGGTAGAAACTAAGAAAGCTCATGAGTGGAAAGACTTTTCTCAGAGATCACCAATGACCTTTGCTTATTTGCATTCTGGCTGGAAATGAGAGAAACCCACTCAAGGGCATCGCTGGTGCTGAGCTTACGGGGCTCAAGCTCTGAGTCCCAGGACCCAAGCCGCCCGCAGCAGCATGCAAGCCCCAAATCTCAGCACACTGAGCCCCAGGTATTTTTCTGGGCCAGCGGTGCTCCTGCACCTATCCACAACCCATCATCACTCAAATGACATTCAGCACTTCCAAGAAAGGCAGAACCCATCTTGGAAATCTGCACAGCAAGTTGATGTCTTCCTAAAAAGATCCTTGGGAGAACGAGAGAAAAACCCTGACCCACTACAGAGGGGACTGGAGCCTGACCTCTTGCTCTCCCGGCCCTGCTGTGTTGAGCTAGTGCAGCTAAACTTTTAACTCCAAACGCCTCCACAGCAATAAAGGCTACACCGTGGTCAGAGTCTGCAGACTGGAAAGCAGCAGGAGCTATTCCTTAACGGGACTGCTCCAATAGAGGCTCAATAGAAGTGTGCTGGAAAGATAGAGGGAAGAAAGGAGAGCTCAGCAACCTCAGTGAGAAAATGACAGCAAGATAGAGACGAGCTACCATCCATCTTTTACCCTTTGAGAGAAAGAGGGTGGTACATTACATTTTGACAATGACCTCCCCAAGGAAAAACATCCAAACTCCCTCCTCCAGCTTGCTCTTTACTTCCAGTGCTGTTAATTGCAAGCTCACAGAAACCGAAACATTCTTAATTTTGAGAATTAGAAAAAATCCACAGAGCGGCTGGCATGTTGGATCTCTGCAGGTGCCACTGTTCCCCCAGAATCTCCAGCCCCACTGCCACTCCCCCACTGAACGGCCAGGGAATACGCCCAGGCTTTTGACTCATGTCTTCCTGCATGAACCGGGTGCTCAGGCACCAGTCACTGGACAGGGGCTGTCAGCAGAAATGAAGGACGAAGGAAGGAAAAAGAGAGAGGGCTTGTGGAATGAAAACTAGTGAAGGGAGAGAGCGCCTATGAAATGAAGGAAAATATAGACAGAGCAGTAAATGTCAGTCAGCAAGGAGGAAAAACAGCGCTGTAGGCAGCCTTGGAGAATATACATACACTTTGCTACCAAGAAAAAGGAAAGATACATTTAGAACAAGCAAGCATTCATTCTTCCGTAATTCTATCACTCCTTCCGCCCTCTCTCGCTCTCCGCCCCTCGCTGGATCACTCAGGAACATGAGCTGCAAGCAGATTTCAGGCCTGGTTGTCTTCAGGATGCCATCGACAGGGTCCTGATATTTATCCCACCTCGGACGCTCCATGGGGCTGGTGCACAGAAGCTACCCATATAAAAAAAATCAGCTGATTCTGCAGGCTGAGGTTTGGGAGGGGAACTGAAACCCTCCTCTCAGAAAGGAGGAGTAGAAGTCCAAATCATTAATTACAATATACCATTAGGCTTAAGACAACCCCCAACGTTTCAATTTTTAAAGACATTTATTAATTTATCCAACAGAGCTCTTGGTTTCCCTGGACCAATCAATGGCACGTTACCCCCAAGATGGAGCGTCTGGGTCAGCCAGCCCACGGACCAGCAGTCAGCTGTTCTTGGGGTGCTCAGCTCCCAGGAAAGGAGAAGAGCTTCAGTCTCAAGAACCAACGACAAAGCTCCTGAAAGGCAGCCTGCTCCCAGCAGGAGGTGTGGCACAGTGAGTCCTGGTCCGGGGAACAAGTCGGCACCTTTCCGCAAACATAACAATTTCCCTCTTTCCTTTCTTGGCCTAGAAGCAAGCTTAGCACTCAGCGATCCCCCTGCAGCAGACGATACCATCACGAACGCCCACGGACTGGGGCCCAACCCTTCCAGCCAAAGGCCCACCCATATTGTTTACAGAAGATCAAGGGGACACAATGAGTAACATGTGGCAGATCTTCTGTGTGGTACTTTTATCCTGCCTTTGTGCCACCTGGGGACAAAAGGAGTGGAAAACTTCTTGTCCCTTGTGTGAGGGAGTCCCCAGTGGGCACAGAGCTACGAAAGGTGGCTTATATGCCCCCACTTTCGAATTCTCAACCGGTTCCTCTCTGTTTGTCAAAATCAAGTTGAGACTGTCGCAGTGCTCAATCACTCTCAGTCTTGTGCCTGATTTTAATTTTACTTTGTCTAACATAGGGTTCCAGCGACTGAGTCCTGTTCTGTCTTTCTCCGCTAGGTTAAAGGGCCCTTTAGCACTTGACATTTCCAACCAAGGAAAGTATTACACGCTAATCAAGTCATCTCTTAATCTTCTTTTTGATGAACCAAACAGACTGAGCTCTAAGTTTCTCATGGAAATTTTTTCGACCCCTTGAATCATTTTTCTGTCTTCTCTCTGCACCTTCTTCAATTTTTCAACATCTTTTAAAAGCGTGGACAACTGAACTGACCAAGTGTTCCAGCACTGATCTCACCAGTCCCATCTACAGAGGTAAATGTCACCTCACTTTTCCTGACTACTCCCCTAGTCATATATCCAAGGATCACTTTAGCTCTTTTTGCCACACGTCACCCTAGGGGCTCATGTTGGGGTCCTTATCTACTCTGACCCCTAAAAATCAATCTCACAGTCACTGTTCTTCAGGATATGGTCCCCCACCTGTAGGTTTGGCCAGCTCTTCTTGTTCTTGGATGGAAAACTTGGCATTTGGCTGTATTAAAAACATGTTGTTTGAATGGGCCCAGCTTACCAAGTGACCCAAATCACCCGACTGCCCTGTCCTCATTAATTACCATTCTGTCACGTGGTGCATCATCCACAAGTGCAATCAGCAATGACTTTATATGTATGTCCAGATCACTGATGGAAATGTTGAATCCCATCAGGCCTAGTACTGATTCCTAGGCAAGCTCACTAGAAACATCCCATTCAAGGATGGCTCCCTTTCTGACAGCTGTCAGTCATCTAGTTTACAACCCATTGAACTCATGCATATTGCATGGTGCTAATCTTTTAATCAGAGCACCTTGTGGTACTAAGTCAAACCCCCTCCAGAAGTCTAAATTTGTTACCTCTGTGCAGTTACCATTCCCTGATGGAGGGCTCGTCTTCCCTATACAGCTTCCTCAATGCAAGGTACGCTAGTCACATTATGTAACGCAACGGTGGTCTTCACAGACCCACCCAATCGATGCCACTGCATCAATGGGTGTGGCACCGATTTAGCACCACAGTGAAGAAAAGCCCTGGAAATCCCTGCCCAAAGCGATGAAGCCTTTGCAGATCACACAGCTGATTTCCACATCACAAGCCCTTTCTGAACACTCAAATGCTTATACATTCTAGGTTCCAGAGCGGCCCAGGTTTCCTTTGAACTGTAAGCTCTCCCTCCAAACCCAGGACCACCTTTCAGCTCCAAGGACTCTCCAAAGCAAATCCAGAATGGCAGAGTTACATGGAAAGATAGGAAGTGCCAGACTAGTTCAAGGTCGGAGGCCTTGTTTTTTGGCTAAGCAGTAACAGCCATATGAGAGACAGGAGCCATGAGCAATCTAGCCTGTGCCCATGTTTTCAAATTCCTGAAACCACTTCAGAGCAATGTAATATCAGGCTGTTGAGAAGGTGATGCTATCCTAATGGTTCTTACCACCACCAAAGGAAGAAACAAATCTTTAGATCCTTAAAGAAAACTTTGCTTGACAACTTTCTGTCTGGAAAGGCCCGGCTTATCATCAGCTGTGGCTATAAAATCCACATTTCTTATTGTTTTGTCTTTATTGTACCATACCCACTTGTCTATTGTGTATCCAAATCACTTCTGTCTCATTCTCTAATTGCATCTGTCTGTTGCATAACTAAGATAACATAAGTGAGATCAATTACGGCATTGAGTATAACTGGTTAAAGAATTATTTTGCAACATGTTAGGATAGGTCAAAGAATTATTTTGTACATGATTGGGTAAGGGATAGCTAAGCAGGACTCAAGTTCCACTGGAAAACTGGGGTCCAAGAGGGAGAGCAGCAGGAAGAAGAAAGAGGAACGAGAAGGATAAGGAGGAAAGACCTGAAGGAAGAAAGATCCATCTTCAAGACACCACCCGAGATCACAGCAGCCAGAATCCTCTGCAGCAACCAGGATCCCAACAAGACTGACCTTGCCTGGCCAACAGAGAAAGTCCATCTGCTTGAGCAGGACTAGTGAGCACGGTATTGTATGCTTAGCAAGAATATCATTTTTTGTAACTGTTATTAAACAAAGGTTAAAGTTGTTAACGGCGCAAGTCTCTCTCACTTGTAAAAGATTCAGCAACCCACATTATCATACACTCAGAGCCCTACGAACTGGGGAAAGTCGAAGGGAACTTAAATTAAACAGGCTGGTTTCACCCAGAGCCCTACACGTTTGGCATGGGTGACCCTGAACCACAGAGCGTGAACTAGGTAAGGACCAGTGTGCTTCTCCTGAAGTTCTCTCGACTGGGAAAGGGTATAGTGCCCGCGTGAGCAGGTAACACTAGATCAGACCCAGAGTACACCCAAGTCTGCATGGGTCACAGAGTGGCTAGCACCAGATGCAGCAGCAGACAGATGTCTGTGATAACCTGCCTGCCTGCCCACCCTCGCTTCTCTCCAAAAGATTTCAGCTTGGTCTGTAATAGTTAGAAATTGGTTTAAGTCTTGATGCACAAGGTTTAATGACAAACATTTCCAATCACTGAATGTCTGTCTGACCTTGCGTTGTATCGCAGGCCCACAAACTTTTCCTCCCTCACCCCCCCCCCCCTTCCAGTAACCGAATGCATCCACAACGCTGCTGGGCAGAGGCTGGGGTCAAGAGCAGGAACGGCGCTCGGGTTTGTGTGCCCCCACCCCCAGCACAGCGATGCCGGCACAGATGAGTGACATTATCAGGGAAGTGCAATGGCGCTACCCCCTTTTAGCACCCACCAAACATCAGCGCTCCCCTGCAACGCTTACCCAGCAGCGCCAGCCCAGGTCAAAGTGGGGGCCGGGGCAGGGCTCCATAGCATCCCCCCCTCAGATATTGCTCTGTGCCCCCCTACAGTTTGGGCACCGTTGCCTTCTGCAGACATTCATCATCCTCTTGTTCATCCTCTTGCCACAGTAACAATCCTAACTCTTTCAGTCTCTTCATGAGAACTTGCCCAGGCCTCTGATCATTCTTGCTGCTCTTCGCTGAATCCCCTCTAGCTCTGCAATATCCTTTTTTTGGATGAGGTGACCAACACAGCACAGAGAATCCAGATGAGGCTGCACCATTAATTTATATAAAGGCATTATATTTTTAGTATTTTCTAACCCGTTTACTATGTACTCCAACACTGTGTTAGTCTTTTGACTGAAATTGCAAATCATGGAGTTTTTATAGAGCTATCTACACTGAGACCCACGTTCGTTTCTTAAGCTGATGCAGGTAATTTAGAAATTTGTAAGGTGAAGTTTAAATTTTTTTCTCTCCAATGCCATCATGCCACCCATTCATCTAGCTTGTCTGGGTCTCTCTATGGCTCCTCACAACCCTCTATGCTTATTGAGATAACAACTGTGTAACCTATACATTCTGCCACCTCACTGTACTTCCAGCTCATTGCTAAACATTTTAAACACAGGACCTAGCACGGAAACTTAGGGGCTCTGCATTTAACCTTTGCCCATGATGAAAGCCAACCACTTAATCCTATTTATTGCTTTATCTCCTAGATAGTTTTGGATCCATGATGATATTTTTCCTTTTACCCCATGACAACTTAGTTTCTTCAGTGGTTTCTTCTGTGGGATCTTGTCAAAGGCCCTTTGGAAATCTGAAAGTATTGCAACAACTGGTTCACATTCATTCACTACTTCCTTGCTATGTTCAAAGAATTCTAAGAGCTGAACAAGACCTGATTTTCATTTGCAAAATTAATTTTGATTAGACCTTATCAGATAATGTTCTTCCAGGTGTTACCAATTCAACCAGTTTGCCAGGTGCAGATGCAAGGTTTATAGAGCTGTAGTTCCCCAGATTTCTCCTAGAGCCTGTTTAAAATATGGGCGTGACACCCGCTACTTTCCAATAATCTGGAAAAGTGGCTGTTTTTAAATGACAGATGGCAAAAATTTGGTTGGCAGCTCCTCTACCTCATCATTAAGACCCTTCAGAACCCAAGGATGGACTGCCTTGGCCTAGTGATTACTGCATTTTAAATGATCAGTTTCCTCTCTAGCACTGCTACTGTCACCTCAGATCTCAGAGCACTTCTTTTGTGACCAGGAAAAAGATTTTCAAAAACCCTGGTGAAATCTCTGTGTGATTTCTTTTTACCCCGCACTTGAGAAGTATCTCAGACACTGCCCCCCTCTCTTAGCAACTCTACAATAAAACCAGAGGTGGCAGGAGGAGGGGGTGAACAGACAGACAGAACACAGCATGTGGATTATCGTCTTCCCCCTTCTTCACAGACATTTAGAAGGCCTGACTTTTCTTTTTAAAAAGGGTTTTTTCGCCTTTTGCTGAACCAATCCCCCAGAAATGGAGGTTTTGCCTATTGTTTAGCCTGGAACACTCAACAAAAGTTGAGAAATCAAAGGATTATGACATCACAAGCACTAAGGAAGTGAAACCTGAACAGTTAGAAAGGAAACAGCTTTTTTTGTTAGGAATTTTTAACACTTTGCTTGTTTTGTAATTGTTAATAAACAGAAGTTAAGGTTGTTACTGTATAAGTCTCACTCACTGGTAAAAGATCCTAACCCACTGTATTATAAGCGCCCGATGTGATAGACAGGGCAATTTCCTGCAATATCCTTGAAGTTCAGTCATCTTCAGCATTCACTGGATTAAACACAAAGTCATGAACTTTAGAGGACTACACTGACCAAAGGACCAGATAAGAACGGGCTACTGGGCAAATAGCGGCAAGTGGTTCGCCTGGGAAATCCCTAAGGAGAGATGAGGGTGAATTTCTGACTTCAGGCATGCAAAGAAAAGGCTCTTGAAGCTACGTTCCAGGGAAGGAATCACTGCCAGTGATTGCCTGTTCCTGGAACCTGAAAACGAAAGGCCCAGAGACTAACCCATTCCTAGGTGTGCTTGTTCCAGGCAGCTAGGGCAAGTCTTGGTGGACTGCAAGGGTTAAACCCCTCTTGGAGCTGGGGAGCTGGTTGGGCAGGTGTGTAGGCTCCTGTACTGTTTGAACTTTTTCTCTGCAATGCTTTCACCTTAAGAACAAAGGTGCTGGCCTCCCGCAGCTGCTCTCCATGGATGCTCTGTGGGGCAGAGCTGGGCACTTTGGAAGCCAGAGCCAGGCAGGGCTGCTCTTTGCCACCTCAACCACTTTCTCCCTCTTTGCCTTGTTCCCCGAGAGCCGGGAACAGTCGACAAGGGGGCTTTAGTGGAGAAGGCTGAGCCGGAGCAGGGTCTGTGAGCTGGCACCCTTCTCTGCTCCCCAAAGGGGGGGAGTCATGTGCTGCTGTGGCACAGCACATGAAGACACGCCCTTACAAATGTGGGCAACCACCTTGTTCACAGCCTTCAAAGAGCAAGCGAAGTGCAGACACTGGCCTGTGTACGCAGCCTGGCACGCCTGGAAGGTAATCAGGGAACTGTGCAGCCTGGAAAAGTCACGTCAGGAGAGACACACGGGTCCCTGCCCAAGAGACGTGACAACGGGGGAGCCATGCCCTTGCTGGGCTGTGAGGAGCAATACTGGTGCAGCTGCCCTTCGCTGTGATGTCTCCAGGCACTGTCCAAACATGAAGAAAAATAAAGGCATTACCTGAAGAACGTCCAGTCTGAAGGACCAGACATAACGGGTGAACCAGCCAAACAACTGCAACCCACCTACTCGAATCCATCCTCCTTAGCTAGCTCCCCGTCGGGAAGGGACTCAAGCCTGTAACTAACTTTAAGTATGTGATCAGTTAACGGGAGGTCCTAGAGCTCAGAACTGGGGCCCGAGTCTCAAAGATAATATGAAAAGAAATGACATTTGTCAACATACAGCATGTTTCTCTCTCTCAGCAGCTGATCACAGTGGTTCACACACAAACAGTTTATTGCCTATTCATTAACATGTTTCTGATGGTCTCATTCATTTGGTCTCCAAGGGGTATTTACTAAACTGGTTTACACAGCACAATTCCTTTATGCTTTTAAGTCTAACATACAACTAAAAATACATCATAATGATTATACAAAGGACAAACATGACAAAGAGCAGCCCTACTTGGAGAAGAAACCGTTTAACTTACAGGTTGTTAGTAATAATACTGACGTTACCTATTTTTGTTTAACCTCGCCTATAGAAAATGTGTGTTGTCTGTAGTTTTGGAGACTGCCAGTCTAGATGGGAACCCTGTTGCAAAATGGTCATCAACTTACCCTGTGGTTGTGGAGCTTCTCCACAAGAAGGGTATTTCCTCACTCTCTTTTGTTTAAATAATTTCTCTAGAGTATGGAAAGAGGAGCATGTCCTTTTCTTTGCCATGATCAGGTGAAAATGCAGCTCCATCTGTTGCTTTGATCCAAACAATTTGAAGACAACTCCAGTAGGAATGTTTCACAAGCCAAGGGGAAGCCTAAAACCATAATTAAAAACTGCCTTCTGATTTGTTGCCAAAATTTGGTTATTTTTGAACATCTCCATAGGAAAATGGTAAAACAAGCTCCCTGTCCACAACCTTTCAAGAATTTACTCAGGGTTTTACTTTCCTTAGGTCTCCAACTAGCCTGGGACACAGTTTTTAAACGGTTAGACCTCATCCACATTGGCCAGACAAACCATGTTTAAACACAGTCCACCAGGAACAGTTTTATAATGGTGTTTAAGATCAAGTCTGCTAAAACAATTTAATCCTTAGTATGAGGCCCTGAATAAATAAACTTAACTCAGCTCCACCACAACCAACCTGTCCACCCTGCCTGCGGCCTAGAGACCCACCGGCCTGCCCTTCTGTATTGTGAGGTTTTCACATTTTAAGAAGTTTTAGCCTCGAGTGCTGCATCTTTTACCTCGGTCACGCCTCCCCTCGTGCAAGACAGCATGCGTAAAGAACGTCTGCTAATTATTATAGTCTGTAGATTGATTGCGGGCGATTGTAAGACAGGAAATCTCCTCACAACAGGCAACACCTTTCCAAAGGATGGGGCACAATGCAAGTCGGTTACCGCTCAGACCAGAAGTCTCACGAACGAAGCCCATGTGAAACGGTGGGAGACGTTCTTCTAAATTTTTCCAGAAGGAAGGTGAGATCTGTTCACAATACAAGGAGGGTAGATGAAAGAGGGCAGGCGAGCGTGCGTCTTAAACCCCAACCATTTGCCCTGGACGAACACAACCTATTCAGTCAGGCTCTTCACACCTCTAACTACTACCGCCAAATCTTCTCCTAGTTAAGACCAGGCTAGCCGCTAGGTTATTCTCCCTCGGCTCCCCTGAGCCTCGCCATCGGGCCAGCACCAGGGGCGCTCGGGCAGCCCGGGGCGCGGGTGCCCTTCTCCCACGAAGACTTATGCCATAAGGGAAGGTGGAGAGCGGCCAGGGCTGCTGGCCACGCTTCAGCCGCCCAGATGCCGCGGGAAGGGGCTTCGGGCACCTGGCTCGGGGCAAAGTTTCTCCTCCAGCCAGGCTGGTCCCGAGGGGGCCGGGGACCCGCTGGGCTGATTCCGCAGCCGAGCCCCGGCCTGGGCTCGCCCCTTCCGAGCCGAGCCGGATCCCGCCCGCGGCGGCTCCGACAGCTCGGGGCTGGGCCGGGGCCGGGGCGGCCCCACGTGCGGCTCCCGCCCCGAGCGCCCGCGGCCCGGCCCGGCCCCGGGGACTCACCCTGGGCTCCGGCTCCGGCTCCGGCTTCCGCCTGCGGGGCCGCCGGTTCCTCCCCGCCCCGCCCCGGCAGGAAGCGGCGCGGAGCCGGGCCCGGGCCCGGGCCCCTCGGCCCATCCGGCCCCGGTGCCTGGCGGCCGCGGCCGGAGCCTCCGCGGGGCAGGGCCGCGAGCCGCCCGGGCCTGGGGAAGGAGGAGGAGGCCGGAGAAAATGGAGTCAATGTCTTAGTCTGTTTGCGGGGCCTGGGACGCTGCCCCCAGAAGTAGCCTCTTCCAGCCCCTGTGGGGAAATAGCCAGACACAATCGTGGTTTTTTAAATTTCCAAAGGGCGAGCCGTCCCAGTCTAGTCCAGCAAAAAACCAAGAAGGAGTCGTGGGGGACTTTGAGACAAACAGATTTATTTTTCGCACGAGCTTTCGTGGGAGAAGATCCCACTTCCTCAGATGCTTCACCCGTCTTCCAAGCGTCTGAGGAAGTGGGATTTTCTCCCACGCAAGCTCATGCGGAAAATAAATTCGTCTCAAAGTGCCACACGACTCCTTGTTGTTTTTTTTAAATGCACGGAGGACGTGAAGGTAAAAAGGAGGACGTGTGCTCCTTTTGCCTGACATCCCGTAACCCTATCCTCAGAGCAATACTTAGCTCGTCCAAAGGCCCCCAACGTTTTTAGTCCTCCCTTCCTTCCCAGCCGAGGCAGCTTTTGGGGCAGGCGAAGCCGGCGCTGGGGCGCTTTCTGCTTGAGGCCCTGGGCAAGCGCCTGCTTCACCTACCCCAAAAGCTGCACCTGCCTCAGCCACGGGGGCCAGCAGCAGGGAGCTGGCGCACGGGCGGGGGCCTGTGCACCTGTAGGGCCCCCCCCACAATGGCCTTCGCCTAGGGCCCCGATGGCCAAAAGCCACCTCTGTGTTCCCAGCCACTGTTTTTACTATTCATTCCATCACAAACGATAAAATTAATGGAAATTAACGGTGCCGGGGTGCCGGACGGACGTAGGGAGCCTAAAGGATTACTGGTGCTTGAGATGACTCCTTCTGGGTTGTCCTAAAATCTGGAACCCATGATAATTCTCAGACAAGTTTTGCACACAACACAACTGAGAAGTCGTGCTTTGGGTTTTCATTGTGGCCTATAACTGGAGGTGTGCCTGTGTGTGTGTGTGTGTGTGTGTGTGTGTGTGTGTGTGTGTGTGAGTGTGAGAGAGGATGACACCTTTGTCATGTCATATTTTATATGATGGTACTGCCTAGCTCTGAGTCAGAGCCCAGGGCCTACTGTCCTTGGTGCTGTGCTCACCTAACTGAAAAGCAGTCCCAGCCACAAAGAGTTTATAATTCACAGATTACATCATGGATTCCAGGCCAGGCCGGACCACCACGATTGCTCATTTGACCTGAATAACACAGGCCAAATAATTCCTAGAATGTGGCTTTTAGAAAAGCATCCAGTCACCCTTTAACGTTCTCTTTGTTAAAATAGACTGAGTTCCTTGGTATCAGTATAAGAAAGGTGCATTTTCTAATCTTTTAACCCGTCTTGTGGCTCTTCTGCAAACACTCTCCAATTTATTACTATCCCGGAACTGGGGCACCAGAAATAGAGCTTCAGTGGGAGAAAACCCCACTCTGTTAAACGCTTTGAAGACACTTCAAAACACCTGATGAAGTGGGATTTTCTCCAGTGAAAGCTCATGCAATGAATCAATTTGTTAGTCTTTAAAAGTGCCACAGGAGCCCTTGTGTTTTGCTGGACGAGACTGATGCAGCTACATATTTGGAACCGAAAATGGACGCAGCGTTCCATTAGCAGTCGTGCCAGTGCCAAATACGGAAGTAAAATAACCTCTCTGCTCCTACTTCAAAGTCCCTTGTTTAAACAGCCAAGACCCATCTTAGCCATTTGGCCACAGCATTGCATGGGATCTCTTCAGCTGATTATCCATCATGAACCCTGTATCTTCTCTCAGAGTCACTGTTTCCCACAATAGATTCCCCTCCAGCCATGTATGCATGGCCTCCAGTTGTTCTTATTTCTATTTCACCATATTAAAATCCAAAATATTTGCTTGTGCCCAGTTTATCAAGCACTGTTGCTTGCTCTATATCACTAAGTGTCCTCTTTATCTGTCATTCCCCCAATTTTTGGGTCATCTGCAAACATTAGTGATTATATTATATTTTCTTTTAGGTCACTAATAAAACTGTTAAAGTGAGAAACAATCCCTGCAGAACCTTACTAGAAACACACTCTTCCAATGAGGTTCTTGTTAAAATTACATTTTGAGGCCTATCACTTAGCCATCTTTTAATCCACGTAATGTGTGCTATGCTAATTTTACAGAAATCTATGACATCAACACTTATCACCTTATCCATCAGATTTGTAATATATCAAAGAGATATTGTGTTAGCATGACAGGATCTATTTTCCACAAAACCAGGTTGACTGGTTTTTATTTTACTACCTTTCTTTTATTCTTGAGTAAGAGATTCCTGTAGCAGCTGCTCTATTATCTTGCCCAGCACTGATGTCACACTGACAGACCTATAATTACCTAGGTCATCCTGCTTACCTTTTTAAAATCTTAAGTGCAACATTAGCTTTCCTCCAGCCTTTTGAACTTCCCTAGTGTTCTAAGACTGACTGAAAATCAACATTATTCATCCAGCAAATGCCTCAACCAACTCTTTTAAAACTCTTGAGTGCAAGTGATCAACACATGCTGATTTTAAAATGTCTCATATGTAGCCAGTGTTTAACATCCTTCCGAGATAAAACTCTTTCCATTCCACTAGCATCACAAAATATGACTACATCATCTGTTTTTTCCACAAGTGTAGAACAGAAGTGTTTCTTGGACACTTCTGCCTTTTCTTTCACTATTATTGATAATTATACCAGTTCCATCTAGTAATGGACAAATACCATTGTTAGGATTCTTTTTGTTCCAAATATACTTTAAAAACTCACTGTCCTTAATTCTGCTAGCCATAGTTCCCTGGTTTCCAGGAGCGTCGCTGGTGCCGGGCACACGGGGCCCAGGCCCCGAATCCCGGCACCAGTGTCCCAGGTCTGGCGGGGCGCCACCTCTCCCGGTCTCCAGCCCGATCGGGCCAGAGATCTGGGGCCCAGCTGCCCGCGGCTGCAGCGGCCACTCCGTCCCCGTCCCCGGCTGGGGATCCGGGGCCCAGCCGCCTGCGGCCACGGCCATCACTCCCATCCCTAGCCGGTGGCGTGGTCTGCGACCAGGGGGTGTGACCGCCAGGTAGGGGCGGGGCCTGGGACGGTGCCCCGGGTCCTTTCCCGGGGCAGCGACGCTCCTGCTGGTTTCCCTTTCCTTCCCTTATCAATTTTCTACAATTAATCTTTATCTTGTGCAAACACAGGCGAAAGCTTACCTTCCTCTCCCCAACCAGGGTTGGCCCACCTTTGGAATGTCATGGACTGGCTTGGGTTCCAGAGTTCTTTGAATGAATGTTGTGCCCATGGAATACTAGCTGTGGCCCCACAGAGGCAGAGTGCTCCTAACATAGAAGTTGGAATGGAAGGAGGGTCAACACCCACAGTGACGGAGGCTTAGCAATTGGGTTGTAGTGATCGGAAAGTCAAAATTCCCAGAAGTGAGGGAGGAGTGTCAGGTCTCACAACTTGGTAATGTAGCTCAGCAGCTGCAGAGGGTGTTCTCTCAAATATACTTGAAGTAAAACAGAGATGCTCAGCTTCATGGATGTGAAGAAGAAGGTCTGCTTCTCATGGAACAAGCACTGGAAAAGTGCATAAGTGGAAACAGCAGACCGGGATTTGGCTGCAGGATGTTTAAAGATAACAATTTTGGTCTTAGTGGAAGCAAGTACAGCAGGGGAACTTAATTACAGCCCAGAGTTTATTTGAAGATGACAGCCTTTTTTCCTGTCTATGGTCTGACTTGGATTTTAACATCTTTTTGTTATTTACAATTATTTGAAAAAATTGTTTATGCAAACATATTTCAGCCCATGGATGTCTGAGTATTGCTGCAAATGTTTGCTCTCCATTTTGTGGGGTTAGGCCAGGCTTGTCCAACATGCGGCCCGAGAGCCAGAATCCGGCCCTCCAAGGGCTTTTATCCAGCCTGCCGAGTGCTACCACAAAAGCCTGGGAGCTGGGGCTGGCCAGGGCAATCTGGAATACTCTATATTGCTACATTAAGTGTGCGGGCAAACATTGACAATTTCTGCCAGCAAAAGCAATCCCAAATATCACCTGTCATTATTTTACTAAAGTTTATTCATAAAGGTCAATTTGTATGTCTTATCTATCAAAAATTTTCTCACCAGCCCCCTGACTGAAAAAAGAGCTGCAATGTAGGCCTTCACCCAAAAAGGTTGGACACTCTTGGGTTAGGCTGTTAAAAAATATGGTATCGTTTCTGCTCTCTAACAGGTTTTATTTCAAAACCCGCAAATAGCTTTCAAGGTGGCCACCAAACACGCTCAGCATGAACGTTCAAACATGTTTCCACTATGTTTGTCACTTTCTCTGACAGTTTGCACATATAAATGTTTGGAAAAAGCCACAAATGCCATGGATGTAAATTCGCCATTTTTATTCAGACAAATAATCAGTTTTGTCTATGTGCAAAATTCACTCATCTCTCAAGATTAGGTTCATCACTTTAAAATAGGAAATGGAGTAGGACAACAAACTGAGCTTAAGGAACGTGCAACTTCAAGAGAAAGGTAGGAAAGGTTAGCATTGTGGGAGAGGCAGCAGCAGCACTTTCTGTGAAGTAAAATGACAGGTGTGGATCTGCCTCAAAAGGAGCACAATGTTCTTAAACAAATGAGAAAAGTTATGGGTAGGGACATTGCAGAGGGTTGGCACTTGAATGTGTATTCTCTGTTAATAATGGATGCTGTTGAACTCAGACTGGCTGTTCTTGTTTCCCTTTCTCCATAAGGCAAGAATGGGAAGAGAGTCATGCCAATAAGTAAGCAAAAGGCAGCTGCTAATTACCTGGAAGTAGGAAGAAACTTCTACAGCCAGGCAACTTATTCCACCACTTTCCTTTGAAGTGCCTGCTCCTTGCCACTGAATACTAGATCAGGGGTCTCAAACATAAATCACCACTAGGCCCACATGAGGACTAGTATGTTAGCCCGAGGGCCACACCACTGAAACCTTTTCATGCAACAATATTGGAAATATTGGTAACAATAGTGTCGTTGAAGGCCGCAAGAAATAGCTTTAGGGGCCGCGTGTGGCCTACGGGCCGCGTGTTTGAGACCCCTGTACTAGATGGAGCGCTCACCTGACCCAAGCTTGCAAATCCTTGTGTTCATAAAAGGACGTTAACAGCAGCAGGCACAGCTCTGAAGTTTGGTGCTTCAGTTTCCCCTTCTAGGCAGAGCCCCATTAAGAACCCCACATAGCCCAAAAGGTATGAGACAAATGTCCCCTGCTGGGTCCCACTTTCTCTGGGGCCAAATAAACACAGAAATGGTCTCTTCTGCCCAGACTCCTCCTGGTTGCAGCCCCTCCTCCATGAGTCTGGTCATCTTCATGTTTGCAAGCCAGGTGCAACAATTCAGCCTGCCCAAGCTCCACACCCCTGCCCCACATATGCCTGGAGTCAGGAGGCCTTAGGCCTCCATCGGAAACCCACATTCAGTCCAAGCCCTCTCCTGGAATGAGGAGTCCCCAGCCCTCTGTCCTGCAACTGGGTCCAGTTCAGACTGTGCCCTTATTCCCTGCTGCTGCTCTCTTCAACCAGCTGCAGCATGCCAGGGGTCTGTCCTGCCTGGCACCCACAGCCCTCCTAACTGGAGTCCTAGGCTTTCCACACTTGCATCCCCCTCAGTCCCTAGGCCTGGTCTGAATTAATCACATGACCTCGTTTATCAGATGAGCTTTCATGGGTAAAATCCCACATCTTCAGGACTCCTTGTTTGTTTTGTTGAATTAGCCTAAACACAGCTCCCCTCTTGCTGAAGTGGGCTGGAGCCCAAGAAAGTTTATGCCCAAAGAAATTTGTTACTCTCTTAAGGTGCTACAGGACTCTCAGTTGTTTTTGCTGTATAGACTAACCTGGCTACCCCTCTGGGATTCATGACTTCATTTGTTCTTATCCACCTGAGGAGGTCGGTCAGGTTATTTCCCCTTCATGGGGTCAGCCACCTTATGGCCACGGCTCAACACTATGGAGCTAAAAAGGAGGAATAAGGTACAGAGCTTTGCCGAGGTGAGACATAGCCTGGTGGAGAGGAAGGGGAAGGAAGTTGCTGGGGCCAGGAGCTTGATGGCGTTGAAAAGCGCACAGTGAGAGTGAGAATGACCGGGAAATACAGATGCGGGAAGCAATGTGCTTGTCTCAGGCAGCTCTTCCGGAAAACTGCTCTATGACCCTTTGATAAAAAAATTCCTACTGCTGCAGAATCCATCCAGCCCCAGTGGCAGAAGCTGGGTGGAGTACCAGTGTAGATAGGGCTCAAGTGACCAAAGGTCTTTTGAGCACCAACATCTAGTGCTGCTAAGACAGTGAGAGGGAGGTTAAACGCACCAGCAGCCACCACGACACGTCTAGAGCTCCCATAATTGCACCTCCCGTTAGTGCTGAACTGGTGGGCACAGTTCTGAGCAAGTGAAATCAAAGTCCTGCCACAAAGTTAATCATGGCAGCTCTTGCTGTAAAGCTTGAGAAGAGGCCAACTGTTCCTGGATGAGCTGACTCTAGCCTGCTCCCTTGCCCCTTTACTGTCTTTGGTGCTCTGCTCCTGTCCCCAGCAGCTCAACTGGGCTTTAAATAGGGCCACCCACCCCACTTTGCTGTATCAATTGGCTACTGCCATGGCTGCAGGACGCCATGAAGCTCCTGACGTTCCAAGGTTCATTTTGAGAGAGACCACTGAATCTGGGTGTCCCCGAGGCTGCAGGGAGGCTTGGGATTCATGGCCTGGCCAGTCCCAATATTCCTGGTTGCCGAGGCCAGTAGCTAAAAGCCAGGGCCTGAGACACGAGGCCCGAGCTAAGGTAATGGGATAAACCAAAGTTAACAGAAGTCATGCTGTGAGTGCTGGCAGACTCACAGGAACCAGCAGGCACAGAGCTGGTCTAACAAACACCCATTCCAAAGAGGTCCCAGGCACAAGCACATTCCAGAAAAGTACTAGGACATCCTAATAGCCCAGAGATAACAAGGACTCCCTGACCTCTCCAAATGACACTGCACTGGATAGAAACGTCCTGGTGATATGATAGACGGAGATGTTTTGATTGAAGCATCCAGTACAAGGTAATAATGGGTGGAAACTTACCACATCAGGAGGTGGCTACTACACATCTCAGAGGGGCAATATGCAAATTGTTTGTATGAGTGTAGAAAAGAGGGTCTCAGAGGAAGCCTCTTTGGCTGAGGGTGGAATGGAAAGTCCTGCCATTTACGAGCCAGTATCTTTGTCAGGGCACAGGTGTATTAGGTGTGCTTGTAACATGTATAGGATGCTTTTTACCATGCTCGTTTGACAATAAATCTAGCCTGGAGCCTTTGTTGCTGAAAGGATCTGTAGCTGTACTGAATAATTCAGTCGTGTCCTGGTTACTTGTGCAGAGCTGGGACAGCACATACACTGGGAGAACACACACAGCCAACAATTGACAAGGCCTTGTCCAGACTGAGGATTTACTGGGATTCCAGCTATTGGTGGCCAGCAACTCACGTAGCCAGGTTTGAATTAAGGTAACCCAGAGCCTAGGTGCACCATGGCATGATGCCCCAGCTGGCTGTACCTCCACAGGCCCTCCTCTACACCATTACAGCTCCCCACTTCCAGTGCTGTAGTCAGGGGCCCCCAGCCCACCCAGACAGTCAGCAGGAGCAGCATGAAATCCCTTTTTCCCCCTTCCAGGAATGGCCTGAGGGGACCCCTCTTTTCAGAAGCACCAGGGATCCCCTTCCTCCTCCAGAAAGGCAGGGATGAAAGCAAGGGACCCTCAGTGCTTACCCCAACACCTGGGGTGTATCTGCTATAAAAGCTGGGCCAAGCCCACTGCACTTTTCTCCTACCATCCCCAAAGCCTTTCGCTGGAGAGGTGTTGGCAGGGAACCCCCGCGCAGTGGGCTGTGGAATTACCATCCCATTGAGATGGGATATCCCCCCCCCCCCAGCAATTGCCCTAGGCTATCTGCAGACTCGGGCAGATGGCATTGCATCAGTTATATTTGCTTCATATTATCCCAACTCCAGGAGCCAAGACCATAGGCAAGGGCTTGTAACACCTTTACCATCAGTTGGCCCCGGGAGTACACTCCTGTGGGCATCCTTAGTGCACATGGGCAAAGCCACTGTTTGCAGCCATGACACTTACACCACCGCCAAGCAGGAGCAAAGAGCAGTGTTCTTTGTCTCTATCAGCATCTCAGTGGCCACTGATGACTGGGGTGGAAGCAAATCTCGAGGGTGGGCAAGACCGGCTATTTCTGACATGCAGTCACTTACTGATCTCAACAAGACATTCTGCCAACTCCTTGCTGCTGGAAGGGAAAGTTCTGCCCAGATGTTTCGTACAGCCTGAGCTTTCCTAAGTCGTAGGTTGTGAGCCTGAGTTGCGAGGCTCTGTAACTGGCTGGAGAACATATGTATGCCCCCCCTTTACTGGCAAGCCCTTGACCCTCCAGTGGAGGTGAGTCCCAATGTTTTCATGGCAGGGACGACATGTAAAAAAGCATCTTATGGCCACCTTCTTCTCTGAATGATTCCTTATCAACACCCTGGCTGTAGCCTGGGATGCAGGCCATCAGATCAGATGAAAGGTTTACAAAGAGCAGGTCTGCAACAGCAGAGTAACTCTGGGAAAGCGTGGAAACAGCTTTAGCACCTATAATACAGTGAAACTCTGCCCTTTATGACAAACATTATCTTCCCCTGCTGGTCATTCCCTTCCCATCACTCTAAGGCAGGGTTTGGCAACCTTTGCTGACCCCTGTGCTGGTTCTTCTTCCCTGACCCTCAGCTGATGCTGGTGGCCCCCACTGCTGAAAAAATGTGGCAGCTGCCTGAAAAATTCAGCAGTGGTCACGGCTGGAGCAGTAGCACCTCTCAGGCATGCCATGGAAAGAAGTCACCCAGAGTGGCTCATGTTGCTGGTGTCCCCTCTCCCCAGGCATGCCATGAAAATAAGCAGCTCGTTTGAGGAGCCCCCAGGCATGCTGCAGAAAGAAGCTGCCCAGAGTGGCTCCTTGGGGGAGCATCACATTACAGAGGGGAGCCACTCTGGGCAGCTTTTTTCTGTCACAGGGAGGCATAGGCATGGAGGGGACCCCTGCGTCCCAGATGCACCCAAAGGAAGCCGTCCAGAGCGGCTTTCAGTGACATGACTGGCAGTTTCTGTGGTACTGCAGAGGGTGCTGCACACTGCTCTGAATGGACTCAGGTGCCACTGTCGGCACACGTGCCGGGGGTTACCTACCCCTGCTCTAAGAGGAAAGTCAGCATGCCCTCCCTCTCCACAAGCACATAAGCACTTGTGTAATGTTAAGCAGGTGAATAGCAGCTGAGAGTCGCATGTGTTCTTAGGTGCTTTGCTGGATGAGGGGCCACGTGATCAGCTCCCCTGACAATAGCTTGGGAACTGCTGCCAGAAAGACCTTGATCATCCCTCTTGTTAGTGCCTCCTCACCCCTCATCCCACCTCGATGCCCTCCCCATTTCCTCACTGCGCTCCTTGCTAGAATACTTTGTTCTGATGTCTATTGTAAGTGAGATGAGACCCTGTCCTGTTGTGACCTGGCTCATGCTCAGACACTATGAACTGGAGTGAGATGTTCTGGATGGTGCAGACACCCTGGGCCAATTTCACTTCTGCTGTAAGTTCCAGGAACTTGGCCCACTGGCTAGTTGCTAAGCAATGTAGGCCTGCCATCACAGGTGCAGAACTCGCCACAACAGCTTTCTGCCACCTGGGCCCAGGAAATGTTGCGGGTGTGACATGCAGGATATTCACACACGCTTCCAAATTGTTGAGGATTCACTTTTGTGACTCTGTTAGCTACAAACTGATGCTGTATAGATGTTCCTTATCCCTAAGAGAGGGCAATGACCCTGCAGAGTTTGCTTCTGACCCATGCTGGGTATTTGTGACCCAGACATTTGGCCTGATTATGCTTCTTCAAAACCTTTTTTCCCTGCATTTGGGGGAAGTGGGGGTGGAAGCATCTTAGAATTACTGCCTAGTCTTTCCTGCAATGCTCACTGGCAGACTGAAGAAACTGGAATAGCAGCTTTCTCAACACTCAAGAGAAGAGAGGAGGAAGGGAATGCTGAATTTTTCCCCAAACAATTTGTCTTGATGAGGATGAAAGGTATATTCCTGGATTGTGTAGCTAGCACTTTCCACCCAGAGGTTTCATTCAGCTCACTGATTTAGCTTGTGCTGAAGCACAGCCTGGCTGGATTTTGAGACTGTCTTCTTTAGCACATACGTGCTAGCACAGCAACAGTAAAACACATGGTAAATGGATTACAAACTGGCTAACCACTGGATCTCAAAAATTACTTGCTGATGGGGAAACATCACCAAATGGTGGCATTTTTATTGGACCTCTGCAGGGAAGGGTGCTAGGCCCACCCTGAGATTTTCATCAGTGACTTGAGAGTAAAATATAAAATTGCTGCTGATAAAGTCTGTGAAGGCCACAAATTTCTGTGGAATTGCAAACAAAGATAAAAACAGGGAAGTCACACAGAGCACATTGGATTGCTTGGTAAACAGAACCCACGGCTAACCAAATGAATTTTAATACAGGAAACACAAGGTCACCTAGGAAAAAGGAATGCAGGCCAACTTAGTGGGGGACCCTACCCTGGCAAGTACTGATCATGAGCTCTCATTGTGACATAGTGGCAGAACAGCCTGATGTGATCCTTGTATGTAGGCAGAGGGAGTTGTGAATGGGAGCAGGGAGGTGATGGTATCTCTGTACACAGCGATGGTTGAGACCAACACTGGAACACACATTAAGAAGGGTGCTGGGGAAAACACCCAACAGCAAGTGGCTTAAAGAGCTCAATCCATTCAGCTTATCTAAAAGCCTGGCAGCTGCAGGCAAGTGGACTAGTGTAAGTAATACCCATGGTCCTTTCCAAGGGAGTGCCAAGGCTCAGGAATCTAGAGAAAACACCTCACAAGCGCTAGCGGCTGGGAGATAAAGCCAGAAAATTCAAGTGAGAGAGGTTAAGCACAAATGTTAAGGGTGAACATGATTAAGCCCTGGAAAAACAGGCCCAGGGAAGTAGGGGGTCCTTGAGGCTGGAGGCCAAACAAACAAGGTACTGCACTTCATAGAAAGAGAACTGGTGTGTTCTGGGGTCCCTGTGACAGACAGTTCAACACAACCATCGAATGGGCTCTGTGACCTGACCAGCCAGGAACGCATTTCAAACCACCTTTTATTTGTGAGAAAACCAAAGTCTTCTGTCCTGTTCCCCCCTCATCCCACCCCTGAGTACATTCAGGCTAAGCGCTCCCTCCCTCTCAGGTGCTTTGGTCTCTGTTTTGGGACATTATCATGGCTCCCATTTCACACCCTCCTGTGTGATGAAACTGGAGTGACAGCAATGGTTTCATGTCTTGGGAATTCACCTGTTATCTCAAAGCCTTCCCGGAAACCCAGCCCTGCAGCCTGGCCCTGGGCTAGCTCCAAAGAGTGGCCTTGCTCAGTGAGGACTGATGGCAACCCCACACATTGTTACAGCACAGCATCCGCACAGCCCCAGGGCGAGCCTCATGCAAAAGGGGCCCGCTCCATAGCGAGCTGTTCTGTTCTAGCAGCATCCCAATCTCCATGGACAACAGTCCCTCCCCAGCACGGGACAGCACTGATCCATTGATCCCTTATAGCTTCAGCATGGCTTTGGGCTGCAAGGGAGCATGGGGGAAGAGCCCTTCAACCAGTGCTCCCATAGCACTGACTAGCCACACGGGCTCCGCGTTCATTCTGAACTCTGCAGGCTGCAGCAACAGGCTGGAGGTGCTCAGCTTTGCAGTGAGGAAGGGGCACAGCCAGAGTGACCTCTGGACCGTGTCACTTGTATCATGACACCTCACCACAACCATGCCAAAGTTGCACCATATTCACTTGCAACCCTTGCACGCTTCCTGGCTAGGGAACAACGCTTCTCTCGGCTTCCTCTGCCTACTCCTGTCTGTGTCATCCACGTTGCTGGGAGAGATGGGCAGGATCTCCTCCTCTGTATCTGCAGCAACCCCCTGCAGCCTCCCAGGAGGGCAGGCATGGAGAGGCTTCCAGTCTCCTCCCCAGACTACACAATGGCCACCTGTAATTCTGCAGCCTCAGGTTGTTTCACTGAGAGACAGCAGTGGCTCACCCCCTTCCCTGACTACTGGAGTCCCTCAGGAGTCCAATTTGCCCTGCCTGCCCCCAGTGTTATCACACTAAACGACTTGCTGACAAAATCAGACATCCAGACACAAGTGTCACAGCACACTAGTACTGAGAAAGTGCTGATTGCTCATTTTTGCCATATCATTATAAAATAACAGCTAGAAGAGAAACGTTGTACTTACATTTCAGCATGTGCACAGAGCAGTACCACTGAGTCCCCGTCCGTATGAAATTGTAGCTTGTGCTGATTTCTCAGATGCTTTTTATGCAGCCTGTTGTTAAACTAGGCAAGTATCTAGAGTGATGTACCCCCGGAAGACCTCTGTGTGCACCAAGGGCACATAAACCCCTGGCTGAGAACCACGGTCACAGAGATTGGAGACATGATGGGGCATCATCTGGCTGAAAAGGGAATTCCTCTCCTCTCATCCTGCATGGCCTGAGTATACTCCAGTTCAGACAGGTCAGAGCAGCTCTTCCAATAGACAGTCAGGACTGCGCCCTGCCCAGAATTGAGACCTCTATCAGCTGGGCTCAGAGCTTCACTTCACGCCTTTGTAACTTCCTGCCCCACTTTAACCATGGCACAGGAGCCACAACACCGTGGTGGCAGCACTGCCTCGTGGACTGTCGCTCTCCAAACACCTGGACAAATAAGGTCTTTGTTCACTCAGTGTGTTTATTTTCACAAAATGCCCACTGGAGGCGTTCAGCAGCTTTCCATAATGAAGCCTTTCCCGTATACCTCACCTGCACCCTGCAGCAGATGACTGAACTCTGTCATCCTGACCACTTGTCCCCTGTGCCATTCCCATCATGCCCTTAGCTGTCCCTTGCTGAGCCAAGGACCTTCACACATGATCAGCATGCTGTGTGAAGTCCTGGGGGCTTGCTGAACAGAGCAGGGTCGTTGTACCAAATTCCACGCTGTTTGTCTGGCAGACCGGAGAAAAGACCACCTACAGGGCAGGAGTTTTAGTGTCTTTGTCACAGGGTGATCGGCCCCTTTAAGAGCTAATGGGCCCAGCCAAACTATGCTGCTGTGCTCCAGCGAGTGTAAATAAGTCCCAGTGGACCTAGGAACAAGAGAAAAACCTTCAGTGAGCCCAAGGGAGCAGCCGGGCTGCATGCAACTAGGACAGGGGGCTTAGAAGGGTCCATCTCGAAACAGCTGAGGACTGAAGCATGTCTGTTCCAACCCAGATCCTAATCCAGGGCTTTGGGGGCAGGGGGCTGAATTGCCAGCCCCCAGGTGTGCTGGTAAAGGGTGGCATGACAGGGAGGGTCATCACTTTGGGAGGGATGTCACAGCCTGAAATATTTTCAGAGGGGGTCCCAGCAAAAAACGTTTGAGCATCCCCCTCAGAACAGCAGACCTCAGCCCAAAGAAGGAAGCCTGTAGGAAGGGTCCTACTCAGACACAAAGGAGGAATCTAGAACCCCAGCTGAAGGGCGAGGAAGGATTGGATGAAGGGTCTACGGATGTACTGCACGGGACTCACTCCAGGAGATCCCTGGCAGGAGAGACTCACAGGTCACGGCACTCCAGCCTGGCAGTGCCTTCATCAAGAGCCAGATGAGGAGCACAGAGGGCAGCACAGGTACGACCAAGGGCCTGGGACCGCTTCACAGCTCTTCATGCTTGCCTTGGCTGAGGATCAGCCTAGAAACCACCCTTAACTCCACTGCCCTGGCTTCATTTGGGACCAAATCCTGCTGGCAGCTGCCCCGCTCAGCACTAGTGGGATGCTCGTGGCTTCAGCCATTAGAAGAGCTGCTTCCTCCACAGAGTGCAGAAAAGTGGCTCCGTCCAGGATTCTCCACAGGACTTGAAATTAGGGGGTGTGCAGGGGGACGTGTGCGGAGTGCTCAATAAATTGGTCTAACACAGTTACTAGCTGACAACTGGGGGGGTTGGGAAATTCGGGGGGCGTAGAGGGGGTGTTAGGGAAATCCCTGGCTCAGTCTCCCCACAGCATGGCTGGCTGCACCCTGAGCCCTCGGTCTCCCCATCCCCACCCAGCCTGGGGGCACCGGCTCTGGCTGATCTGCCTTAGCTCTGCTCAGCGCCCAAACCCAACGTGACCCCTTCATTGCCCCTCACCCTGCTCGCCCCACATCGTCCCTCTGCCCCCACATGATCCCCCCAGGGCCCCAGCCCCCTGCTGCCCCCCCCACCCAGTGTACCCCAGCCCCAAGCCAACCTCACCCCCACATCATCCCTCCAGCCCCACTCGCGGCCCCAGCCCCAAACCAATCCTGCCTCCACATGGCCCCCTCATCGTACCTCAGCCCCACACGACCTCACCACTGCCCCACATCATCCCTCCAGCCTCCAAACCAACCCTGCCCCACGTGGCCCCCTCATCGTACCTCAGCCCCACACGACCTCACCACTGCCCCACATCATCCCTCCAGCCTCCAAACCAACCCTGCCCCATGTGGCCCCCTCATCGTACCTCAGCTCCACCCCTGCACCTACCACTGCCCCACATCATCCCTCCAGCCCCAGCCCCAGCCCCAGCCCCACTCCATTCCGCCCCCCACGCCCCATCCTACCTGCTCCCCAGCAACTCCACAAGCCGCCCCGCCCCGCCCCGCCCCAGGGGGACACGTGGGCACGTTGCCCCGCCCCCATAGGGGTGGGCGGGGCCTGATGCCCTGGCCTTAGCGTGACACCGCGACGTGAGGTCATCCCGCCCCTTACGTCACGCGTGCGCCCCGCGCTCCAGTCCCAGCCCCGCCATGAGCCGCCCGCTGCCCGCGGAGGAGCCGGGGCGGGGCCGCGCCAGGCCGGTGCACAGCGAGCGGCTGGCCGGGCCCTGGGACCCCCCCCGCCCTGCAAGGGTAGGAGCCCCCCGCCCTGTGTAACCGGCGGCACTCCCTGCTGCAGGACGCTCCTGCGGCACGTCCAGGAGCCGGAAGGGCCTTTGCCGTTTCTTGTAAGGCTTCAGAGGGGGCAGCCGGCCCTGGCCCCGGCCCCTGCTTGGGGATGGGGATGGGGATGGGGATGGGAGAGGCAGGGGCCGCCCCTGCTCGGAAGGGTCTTTGCCATTTACTTTAAGGCTTTAGAGCAGCATCTGTGGTGCTGCTGGCTGGGAGACAAACGCCAGCGCTCACTGGGCTTGAACTGCTGAGTCTGAGGGAAATAGTCTCCCTGCAGATGGGGTGGTTTTGTGTCCGTCTGAGGTATCTGGCTTTAGCCACTGCCTGAGACGGCAGGTGGGACGGGGAGTGCGCTGAGTCTGATCCTTTCCTTCCTCTCCCATCCACAGTGGGAACGGCGTGATTCTGCAGGGAGAGCTTGTTGAGGTCTCGCGGCACCTCATCGTGGATGTTAATGGCAGGAAGGTGAGGCAAACGCCTTGTCCCAATTCCCTCATCCTGGGCTTTCCTTGGGGAGGTGCAGACTAAATGCCGACAGTGGTCTGGGATAGAGAACCAGGACTTGCCTGGAGTTTGGGGCAGACCAGACCCAGTAGAGCAAGCTGTGTACCCTTGACCTTCCCTGAACAGGGTAAGGGGGCACCTGAGCCGGTGAGCCTCCCGCCACACTCCTACTTTGCATTGGCGATTTTCTCCACATTTCTCAAAGCCCTTCCCACAGGTGAGTCAGTCATTATTGCCATTTCACAGCCAGGAAAACTGAGGCACAGAGACAGCATGGCCTCTCCTCTGGTTACACAGGGAGTCACTGGCAGATGCTGGTCTCCAGTCCATGGGTCGTGGTCAGCAGGCTGCCAGGGCAGGGGGACAGGGAGCTGGTGGCCCGCTGTCTGGTTGCGAGCCTCTCTGGGTTCTCGCCGCTGCAGGAGCGGTACTATGTGCTGTATGTCAGGCCCAGCTTGGTCCATCGTCGCAAGTTTGATGCCAAAGGAAACGAGAGAGAGCCAAACTTTAGTGAGACCAGGAAGGTGAACACTGGCTTCCTCATGTCATCCTTCAGTAAGTACTGAGAGGACTCCTTCCCTAGCTGTAATGTGGGATCCATCTGCTGCTTGCTGCGCCCCAGGCGACTGGCTGCCTCTCTTCTCCTGAAGATGGGGAGGGCTCGGGGGCTCAAAGTGCCTGGGGTCAGGGAATTGTCCTCGATCCCTCTCTCTCTCCTTCCCGGCAGTTGCCATCTTGCCTGTGCCTCTGCCTGTGACGCTGGCTGGTTGGTGTTCCCTCGGCTAGTGCTTGCCTTTGAATTGGGCAGGAGGAGGGTATGGCATGCCCTGCTGCTCCACTCCCTTCAGCCTCTTGGCTTTGATCCGTGTCTGACTATCCAGGAGAGCCCTGTATGTCTCTGGTCTGCAGACCCGTCCTGGAGGTCTCTGTGGTTTAGATGGTTTGGCCCATGTGAGCCAGGGAACTTGGTGACAGGATCCCCAAGCAGGTGACATGAATCCGAGCCCCCCATCCTTGTGCAGGGCAGGATGGGCCTTGAGGCTTCAGGGCGTCCCAGGTGCAGCCCCCTCAGTGGGATCCCTCACTTGCTGGCACCAAAAGAGACTCAATCTCTGAGTTCTGGGCTTGTCACATAAGCTTTTATTTGTTGTGCCCGTGGCAGAAGTGGAAGCCAAAGGCGAAACGGACAGGCTGTCCCCTGAGGCGCTGAAGGAGCTAGTGAATAAGCCGGAGCTAGTGAAGGTGACTGAGCGCCACACCCCCAGCCAGACTGTGGCCTTCTGGCTGCTAGAGACGGAGATGGAGAAGATGGAGCTGGAGCTAGGGTCACAGATCCGCCTGAAAACCTGGGGTGATAGCCCCTTCGTATGTGAGTAACCCCCTCGGCTTTCCCTTAGCTGCTGCTGCTGTTCCTAGCAGGGTCTCACTGGATTACTGCTCTGGGTCTGAGGCACCATCCTCCTGCCTGTTGGTCACCAGTATTAATGGGGTTTGGCACTGCAGCCTTGTACATGGAGTCAGGGTTGTAACCCTCTGGATGTGCTCAAAGGCCTTAACCCAGATTCCCAGTGAACCACAGATGTAGTGGCCACCAGGGTTTGTGTTGCCTTGGCATACTCTGCTCCAATGTCGTTGGCATGTATCCTAGGCAGCAGGATTCCTGTTGCTCATGCCATGTTTTGTCTCTGCTGGCCTCACCACAGACAGAACTCAACCAGCTTCTGTTTCCATGTCTTAGTGTCAGCTGGGAACCTGCTTCCTGCAGAAAGAAAACAAACCCAACCCTCCCTGTCCACTTCCGCTCCATTTAGTGCCTTTTTCTTTTTCAGTCTCTCTCGCCAAGCTGGATGCAGGCACTGTGACCAAGTGTAACTTTGTTGGTGATGGACAGGCTGGGGCTTCCTGGACAGACAACATCATGGCTAACAGACCTGTAGGGGGGCCAGCCCCTGAGCCCAGGGGGCAAGGGGATGGAGCAGAGGAGGACGAATGGGTAGGTGGAATTACTTCCTCCTGTTACCATTAAAGAAGGAAGCCTGTGTCACAGGGTGGAATTGGTTAGTGGGGCAGTTGCTCTCTGAGCAAAGTCCAGCTGTGCTGGTGGAGATGCTGGGACCCGATTCTCTAGGGGACTATGCCGTTCCTGGGGCCGGGGAGAGGGGTTCAGTCTTTGCCCAACAAGGTAGCCAGTTGTGCTGGCAGCACGGATCTGCTAGGGCCTGCATTAAGTGCACCAGCTCATTCACGGGGGCCACTGACCAGTTATCAGATTGTCATTGCTGAGCCGTTTCTGAGTGGGAGATCTCAGTGTGAAGGGCCTCGTCACCCTGTGAGGCAGCCATCCTTTTGCCTGCAGTAGCTGTGAGCACCGTCCCTGTGCCCTCTTCACTGCAGGGACAAGGGCTCTGTGTAGGCAATGCCCATCCTCCACGTTCTACTCTTGGGACAAAGGGCGTTACTGGCGGGGTGTTGGGCCTCGCCTCCCCCAGTGCAGCCCCGATCCTGCACTGGGGCCCAATCTTGCCTCTGTCACTTGCCGGCAGCAACAGGGGCCCGATACAGCTTTGAGCTTCCTGCAAGAGGATCAGAACTGGAGAAGGTCCATGCCACTTTTTACAAGTGGGCAGGAGCAGTCTCCGAGTGGCAGCTGTTCCAAGGGGGCTCCTGCCACTTGTGCAGAGCTGCAGGGACAGTCTCCCTCTTCGAACCTCTTGCAAGAGGCTTGGAGCCGGGGACGGTCCCTGCCACTTTAAAAAGCAGCAGAAGTTGCCCGGAGCAGCTGCTGCTTGGAGACTGCTCCTGCCGCTTGTAAAAAGAGGCATGGACCGTCATGGGCTTGAAGATGGAGATGGTTCCTGCCACTCTGCACAAGTGGCAGAAGCTGTCTCCGAGTGGCTTCAGCTTGCCAGAAGTGGCCCAGAGCCGGATCGGTCCCCTTCCGGCTGCACTGCTGGTCAAAGATCCAGGGCTTGTGCCCTGTTACCCACAGTGCAGTGATGCCTGTGCTTGGGACAAACAGCAAGAATGTACCGGCTGTCCCAAGTTCAGCTCTCCCAGGCAGGAAGGTTAGTCAGCACTGGCACTGTGCTGTCCCTACCTCCATACAGCAGTGCTTGGATTGCAAGCGGTGATCACTTCTAAGAACCTGAGAAGCAGGGATTTCCTAACACCCCTGCAACCCCCCTCCCCCCCAAATTTCCCAACACCCCCCTCAGCTGTCATTTAGTAACAGTGTTATACCAGTTTAGTGAGCACCCCCAATACCCCCCTACACCTCCCCCTAATTTCAAGTCCTGGGGAGAATACTGCTCAGAACATCCACGCTGGGTTAGCTCATGAGCCTTTCTAGCTCAGTGCCCTGTCATTTGCTTCCAGTTTCTGAAAAAAAAACAACAAGGAGTTGTGTGGCACTTTAAGACTAACAGATTTATTTTTTGCATGAGCTTTCATGGGAGAAGATCCCACTTCCTCGGATGTTTCCAGTTTCTGGCAGTTGTGGGCTGAGGGGCACCCAGGGCATGGGGCTGGGTCCCTCACTGTCTGGACATCTGTTCTGCTGTATTATGGAAGGCAGCTTCTGTTCTTTACAGCTGATGCTGTGCTTATTCCTGTGCAAAGAGGGGGCTGGCCACTGCCCCAAGGATCACCCATCTCCATTCCTGACTAGTAGATGTATTTGCAGCTTTTCTGCCTCTGTTTCTTTGGCCGGTTAGTCCAGGCTTCTCCTGGGAAACTCCAGCTCCTGGCTTCTCCCCAAGCCATGTGGCTTCCTCCTGCTGTTCTGGGCTGAGGCCTGTAGAGGGTGCTGCACCACAGGCCAAACCAGCATGGCTCTTGGCTGGGTGAGCTGATCTCTCTATGGCCTGTCTTCTCCAGAGACCCAGCGTGGCTGCTGTCTTCTGAGCCCTGCCCGGGATCTCCTTCACACTGGCCAGGAGCTGCTCCTACCCATGCTTTCTTGCCTTTTTCAATAGGAGGACTGAGAGCAGCAGGGCAAAGACTACTGCGTACAGTAACTGCTCTCTTTGCTTGTGACTGCGTGGTGCCAGAGATGGTGCAGAGCCTGGATGGACAGAATCTCAACCAAGGGTGTTCAGGAAGCAGCTTAGATGAGGCCATCTCTGAGGAAGAGGTCTCCAGGCTTAGCTGTCCTTCATACATCGTTGCAGCAGTCATGCCCAGAGGCCTTTGGGGTCGGTGTGGTGCTGCTCCACGTTCCGAGAGTCTTGGTGCAGGGCTCTCCATCCTCCTGCATCCTGGCTTGGGGTGAAGCTGGCACATGTGGCCGACCTGGACTTCGCTTTGAAATGCCTCCAAATGGACTAAATGCTTAGATGGCCAGCTCTGGCTCCTTCATGACTGCTGCGAGCCACGAGGGCTAAGGGCAAAGATGGCCCTGACCCTACCAGGCTCTCTGCCACTCTGCTGAGTGTGCCCTACGTGGCAGTGCCCCAGTGAAATCGCACTCGCTAAGTGTGGACAGACCTGTCTGTCACAGCCAGTCCATCTCCCTTGGCCCATGGAGTCTTGCTTCTTCTTGAACACTAATGCTTTGAGTTGAAGTACCCCAGCATCCTGCCTATGTATTTCTGAGCACTGTTTCTTTTATTAGTAAACACTTCAAACCTGTACTGGGAAGAGTCTGGCTGATGTTCTCAAACCCTTCCCAGCCCTCACTCAGGAAAACCAGCTTTTGTGTCTCCAAATGCTGGCCTCTTACTTTTCTCCATAGGCTGAAGAGTAGTTTCTGGGGCAGTTAAAGCCAGCATCTCTCTCTGGATGGGAAGAGGAGGGTGGTTCTGTGAGGGGCTTCCTCACCTGCTGGATTCAAAGGAAGTACCACTGGTTTCCTTGCCTGTACCTAGGTAGGAAGGTCCCATTTCGTCATCCTGCCGCAGTGGATGCTTCCAGCAAGGAAAGGATTTGGCTGAGGAACTACTGCTATCCAGTGTAAATTGGAAGGAAGGGTGTGATGCGCAGCACCAGGCTGGCTGGCCCAAGGTGTAAAAGGGAAGGCAGGAGAAAGCATCTTCAAGCCCTTCTGGGGAGTGCCTCAGTCTGCCTTCCTGGCTGTGGGCTGACCCTGGCAATGGCTGGATCGCCCCAGGGGCAGCCGCCTACATCAAGAGCCTGGATGAGGATAGTGAGAGATGTGGGAAGCTTCCCCTTCCCAACGCTGACAGCTCCTGCTTCATCCTGAGAAGTGACCCTGCAGTCACAGCTGGGTTGAGGGAGTGTGGGGACTGGGAGCACAGCTTGGCACATGCAGCTGTCCTGGCTGCTGGGGGAGCCCCTGCTTAGATTGTATTATAGGGGAAGGAGACAAAGGCTTTTGTGGGGGGGGGGCTGCCCCCAGAGTCTGGCACAGGGATATATGCAGGGGGCCAGGCCACGGCACCTGCTTGATCAGCCTTTATTTTTCATGCTGTTTCCATAGTTTGCCACGTGGTGGCACTACACCATTAAGGAACCTATCAAGTAAGTCCCCTGGCACAGATGCTGGGCAGGAGCTGTGTGGGGGAGAGGAGGACGGCAGTGCTGGTTTCTCGGGGCTGGGAGCTAGTGGGCCCACCTCTGCAGGAGGGTGACAGTTAATCTGATGCTTACTGACAGTCAGGGCTGGGCCTTGTATGTGTAGGTGACCGCTAATTCAGTTCATTGTATCTCATCTCCACACTTTTGTTAGTCCGTGTGCCCAGGAGGTTTTTAGGTTTCAGAGTTAACCGTTCAGACCAGTGAGCCAGGTCACCCCCCTCACAGCTTTAATTTTGCGGTCTTGGCAAGACAATGCTGCATCTTCCACGTGAGCCACCTTTTCTAGATTTTCTTCCAAAGTTTGAGGGTCACAAGTGTACCTTGTTCAGTGGGCTGAATACTGCAGCTGTGATGGTTTGTACATCTGTGCTACTTCTGGTGCCTTCCCTGAATCTTGCTGGGGTCTAAGCTCCATGCTGTGGTCTGCCCATGTCTTGGGTACAACACAAGATCTGACAGCAGCATACAGACAGACACTGACCTCGCTGCTCTGAGGTGGGGTGTCTGACCCACTGGTCCTGCTAGGGCCTAACTTTGTCCCATTGGGAGGGGACCCATTCCAGCCTTTATGTGTTCTCCCAGGCCACTGGGTGAGGGGATGGGCTCATGTTCTTCTCTGTGCCCACAGGGGCTGGTCCCAGTAGTGAGTGGCCTGGAGATGCCCCCTGGGAGCCCACGGACTGCAGGGGGCTGGGCTGGTGTCTCAATTCTGAGGAGTGGCACTCTGGTCTGCTCTCCGTCTCCACGGGTGCAGGGGCCACCTGGGGGTCCCATGTGAGCAGATCTGACTTGGAGCACCAGGAGAAGGGCTGACAGTGACCTGGGACACGGAGTGATGCAGATGGTGCAGCACAAATCAGCTGTCTTGAGGTTGTGCCCCTTCACTCTCACTGCTGCTGGAGACTTGGCCAGCCCTTAGCCATAGACCTCCTGTGTGTCTGGTCATGGCCAGGGCCAGCCTGAGCTGCTGTGCTGCACAGGCTGACCTGCGTTCTTGGTCACCATTCGAAGTGCTGGGAGCTGTTTGCCTTGACTGCAGAGCTCACCAGCCTTTCTTCCACCAGAGCTGCTGCTGAGGATTGAGGACTCCTGTGAGGCAGGAGACTGATTCTGCAGCAGCTGGGTGAGTGGGTCAGGACCCTGTCTACGTTCCTGTTTCTCTGGGTCTGGGCCTGTTCGTGCCTCAGCCTTGGGCCCTGGGCTTAGTGTGAGCCTGTGCAGTGCTGTGTGGGCTGGGCAGTGCTGCTGGAGGATGACAGTGGAAGTGGCATGGCAGGAAATATCCACCCAACCTTGCTGAAGCAATCTCTGCTCCAGAAGGAGGCTGTTGGACTAGGATTAGCTAGCCTTGGGGTGGGAAGGATCAGCTGTTACCTCCTGCCTGGAACTGGTACGTAGTTGTCACGGAGAACCCAGAAAAGCCTCTTGGATCCCCTCTGTTCGCAGCCCACCAGGATTCTGCCACGGTGGAGCTTTCTCCCATTCACCGGGTCTCCACGCTACCTGTAGCCAGCTTCCCAAATCCAGGCCCAGAGGGTCCGACCCCTGCTCTGTCTGGTCTCCCTTGGGGGGGGGGTTCCTCCCCCTACGAGGGTCCCAGGCGTCCCAATCAGCAGTGACACTCAGCCAGTGTAGCAGTCAGAGGGTTTATTAGCAATCCACTTTGCACAGCAGCTAGGACAGTTGGCTCTCAGATCACCTAGGAGGGCAGATAGTAAACCCCCAGGACAAGCCCCGGAGGTCCTGCCCCTCCGACCTCCATCTTCCTTCCTCCCCTCTCTCCCCTCTTTGTCCTCCTCTCTAACCAGCTGCCCTGCCCCTGGTCTAAACCGGCCACAGCCTGTCGCCCCCAGGGGGGGTCCAGGTAAGGTCGCACTAAAGCCTCTCCCCCCACTAGTGGTACCTATAGTTATCACACCCCTGTGTCCCATCACCAGAATACCATCACCAAAGAACAGGAACAGAAAAGAACCACCACAGTAACCCAAGAGGTTTTCTTACTTCATCACAGTAGTATGGAGAAAATGTGGGTGTTGGTGTCACAGACAGAACCAGCTCTGTGGGCACTCAGTGCCTTCCCTTGGGCACGCTGAGCCCCCGGTGGCAGAGGCAGCACTGGTTGCGCTGAAGGAAGCTGTGTGGCCAGCAGCTCCCAGCCCTCAGTTTGTTGCCCAAGGTTCCAGGAAAGGCCCTTTGGGCCCTGTTGCTCCAGCTCAGCTACGTGGGTTAGGAGTTGGAGCCCACAACCATGCTGCAGTCGGCATGTGTTCACCACAGCAAACCACAGGTTCCTGTCTTAGCAGATACCAGTAAATGAGTCATCCGGGGCTGAGAGTAGCCCTGAGCAGAGGGAGGCCTGGCTTTGCACCATTTTGCAGATGGTACTGGTGCCCAGCCATCCCCCTGTGTGTGAGGCCCCGTGGGTGCTGGTGCCCAGCTGTCCCATTGTACATGATGCCCGGTCAGTACCAGTACCCGGCCAACCCACGTGTAAAGCCTGGTCGGTGCTGACATCCAGCACCGAGCTGTTGCTCTGAGTGTGAGTCCAGGTCACACAAAGTGGCTGCATGCAAGGAGGGTCCCACCCAGGTGTGTGCTGAGGTGCTGGACAAGTGCTCAGAGAAGGTCTGTGCTGACCCTGCTCTTCTAGATGGGGAAGGAAGTGTGGGGCCTGCAAGGCACTCCTAGAGCCTGCTGCCCTGTGTGGTCTGCTGCTCAGCCTTTTCCCTTGCACGCGGCTTCACTGGCTTTGCCTCATCCTGTGGCTCCTGACTCCTGTCCTGGTGGCAGGATACACCCCTGGGTCATTTCAGGACAGGTGGGGGCTGAGCTGAGAGTTGCTGTGGGGCTGCCCTGCCCCTGAGAAGGGAGGGATGGAAGGGCTGAATCTTGCCTGGGTGTTGGACCCACTGTGATGCTGTCTGGGTCTAGGGGACTGTTTATGATTATTTTTCATATTAGTATTTCATATTTGTAATAATCCATAGGGGATATGCCATGTTTGGTATCAATAGAAAGGTTGTAATATGCTAGGAATGCTTATATGATTTATATGTAGGTATCATATTTGTATTAGAATCTAGGAATCTTTTTAGTCTTGTGTGTGTTCCAAGTTGTTTGAACTGAGGCAATCCCAGACTGGGCCTCTGCAATCTATTGTCCTGTTAATGGCCCATTCAGGAGGGGACTCCCAGGTACAGTGGGCCCAAGAGGAAACCTGTTTGACCAGTTACCTGGACTGACCATGTGGCCCACCTCCATTTGGATCTGGCAAGGACTCTGAGATAAAAGGCCATCGCCCAGTCTCCATTTTGTCTTTAGTTTTTAGTCTCTGGCCTATTTGCAGCCAACACCTGCCTCTGGAATTCTTCTTCTGGGACTGAACAAAGGACTCTGAGACCCACCCAGCTGCTGCTGCGGCTGGGTGCACACCAGAGGAGTGGGACTAATCTGCAAACTACAAGATCTTTAAGGATTTGTTTTCTATGGACTCGAAATTATTTGTATGTATGTGATTCACTTTGACCCTTTAACATCTCTCATATGTAGCTTGTTTTCTTTTTATATTAAACCTTTAGTTGTAGTTACTAAAGGATTGGCTGGCAGCGTGGTATTTTGGGTAAGATCCAAGCCTATATTGTTCTGGGTGATGTGGCTGGCCCTTTGGGGTCAGGAGAACCTATTTCTTAAAGAGACCCAGTGGCTAGAGGGGACCATAGGATCTGATGTGCAGAAAGAGGGGACTGTTTCTAATTTATTATGCTTGGTGATGACCAGAGTGGTTAGTCAGAAGCATGTTTTGTTACTGACTGGGAGACTGGTTTAAGTACCACCCGTCAGTAGTTTGGGCGTTTGGCCCCTGGTTTTTGCAGCTCGCCCTGATCTTTGCATATTCAGGTAGTTATCCCAGGAGGCCTGGGTCACGCTCACCACTCACCACTTCCCTCTGGGCCTTTCCTAGGCCTCCTGCCCCAGCCCCTTTTCTGCATCAGCCATCCTAGGCCATCATGCCAGGAAGGACCCTGGATCATCTTGTTACCCCACCTCTTACACACTGACCTGACTTCATGTGTCAGACAGACAGACACAGGATGCCAGATTGCCGTGTGCCACAGGCAGAGACTGGGGGGGACTGTGGGGCACTAGTGCCCAAGGCCAAAGGGGCCTTAGCTATGGGGCAGGGTGGGCAAGTGTCCTGCATGGGCTGGGGGCCCTGTGCTGACTGGTAGCCAGCTAAGGCAGGAGTAGGTGGACCAGGAGCCCAGCCAGCCAAGCCAGGTGAGTTGGGGTGGGGGGGCAGGCATGGGCTCAGGGGCGGTAGGGGCCTATGGCAAGGGCACAGGAAAGGTAGGAGCCAGGGGGCCACTGTGGGATGGTTGGGGGGTTCAGTGGCTGGGCCTGATGGGGGGACTCAAGGATGTGGGGGGCATCCTTGACTTTTGCCCAGGCCCCAGATTCATAGAGACTGTCCCTGCCCAAGACCCGTGCAATGGCAGTGAAACAATTCAGTCAGATAGCCCCAGCTGGTCCTAGCAAGTGACCTGCACCCACAAGCTGCCTGGGAAATTGACTCCCCCACCCCAGCCTCACTGCCAGTCAGAGTTATGGGGAAAGCCCTTCAGCATACGGAGGTTGCTTAGACCCTAGATCCCACCAGCCATGCCTTGGCAGACAGATGGCTTGGTGCCACTGCAGAGCTTTGCCCCTCCATGTCCATCTCCAGTGGTGGCCATCCCCATCACTTTGGAGGGAGGAGACAAGAAGTCCAGCCCACAATGTCAACAGCTGGGCTGATGCCCGTTCTCTGTGCCAGTGCATGGTGGTTACAGGGCCGTAGAGCTGGAAGCTGCTGGCTGCCGGGGTGCTGCCCCCTGGTTCTGAGTGTTCCTGCCAGTGCCCTCCTCCACCCAGCCCCAGGCCAGACCTCTGGAGGTGAGCAAGGGGCAGGTGGGCTCCAGTAGGGAAGGGCTGGGCCCCACGCTCTGAGCCCTGTGGCGGCAAGTTCACAGGACAGCTCCCGTCGATTGTCCCTGTTCACTTTGGGAGCCTGTGTTTGTCACATGAGTCTGTCACCAGTGGGTTCCAGGTGGAGTGGTGCCTGGTATGGTGAGGGCAGCTGGGCCATGGGGGTTTGCCCTCTGAATGCCCTAACGAGCGTTCAACGTTCATAGTGGCACTGATGAGCGTCTATCTTGACCTTGCTGTGTCTTTGGGCCAGTTCCCGGTCACTTGCTGGGTAACCTGTCTCGAGGCAGCGCCAGGCCTGACGAACGTGCACCAGGAAGCAGGGGATTGGGAGGGCCAGGCAAGCATCTCCAAGGTGAGCTGGAGACAGGCCTGTGAAGTGGAACAGGCCCAGAGAACACATCAACAAGTGACTAGTCTGGATGAGCTTGTTATCCAGGTCTCTGCTCCATGATAGGAAGGTGAATTCCAGGGTATTTCTGTGCAGAGCACAGAAGTGCGAGTTCCTGATGAATTCCAGTAAGTGCTAATGGCTTGCCAGCCACACCCCACTGCCTAGCGCCAACATTGCTTCATGTGGGCCTGCCTTCCAGTGGCTCCCAGTGCAATCCGGTAGGTATGTTCCCAGCAGCTGAGTCTGCTGTGCGAGCCTTCCCTGCCTGAATGGGGAAGGGACTGGGCCCTTTCCAAAAGCACAACAGGCTCCATGAGAGAGTCCTTTGGAAAGCCTGCTCAGGACATTCCTGGTTGCTCCTGGCATGGCAAGAGCGGGGCAAGATCCAGCTGGGGTGTGCTGGAGAGTGGTGGACAGCACTGCCTGTGACACTGGCTGGATTAAGGGGACCATTTATGATATCATTTAACCTCAGTTTGTCAAAATTACAGTAATTCATATGACGTGCTGTCAAGGCTGTTTCCCTACTCTGGCACTCTGAGCGCAGAAAGTGGGGGCCTGCAACAGGCCTTAAAAGCCACTGGCCTTAAAGCTGGGTCTTAAGACTCTCCAAAGCCACCAATTCCTGGCCTTGGAGTGGTATCGCTGCCACCACCCAAATGCAAAAACCTCTTGAAACCCAGGAAGGTGCACTTGGGAATTTCTTCCTTTGAGGTATCCTCAGTCACTTTTGTTCCTCCCTTGGGAGAGTGACTGAACCCCAGCTGGGATATCAGCTGGAAATGGAACAGAATCCCCTTTAGTAGCTGGCTGTGCAGTCTGAGGCACATGCACACAAACCTCTTGCCTTTCAGGACACAGAACCAGAGCTTACGTAAATGGTAAAATCTTTAATTAAAAAGAAGACATAAGAAACACAGAGAGTTGCTTCCCTGGGACTTAATTTAGGTAGTTACAGGGTAATGGGAGGGGGCACATTACTCAGCCCAGGGAAATCCAAAAACAGGAAATACCCTGACCCTGCCTAAGTAAACATTCCCTGTTCTACTCACAGTCTGGTCAGTAACAAACTTAAGCCTATCTCTGGTAAGGATATCGCTGGATCCTTCTTCAGGCCTTTCTCCCTGGCCTCCTCCTGATCCTTCCAAATGCTCAGCTGCATCCAAACAGAAACAGGCAAGGCTGCTGCTCCCATTCAAAAACCTGGGCTTTGGTCCCATTGGCTCCCCTGGACTGACTGTCCAGAGTGTTAACCCCTTCCTCCCCAAGGGTTAGTACATGTGCCATATCAGGAACCATTAGAAAGGTCGTAACTTGGTGAATATATGGTCATGTGCCACATCTGTCTTCAAAGTTAAAGAGTGGTTTGCTGTATCTGTATCTTGACTTGTGTTGTGTTTTTGGGAGGCACCCCAGACAGAAAAGCTGCTGCCATAGCCTACTTAATGGCCCATTAAGGGAACTCACAGGTGGGATGGGCCTAGGGCAGGGGTTGGCAACCCAAAAAGGGAGAAGAGCCGTTCTCCCCCCACCATCAGCAAAGCCACGGAAGCTAGAGCCAGCCCAGCAGCTGTGCCATGGCCCCAGCGGTGGCAAGGGGTATGCGGGCAGTGTGCGCTCCCTCCATCCCTCCCTCCACTGGTGGGGCAGAGCAGCGCTGCCCCCTATCCCCAGCCAGCCATCCCTCCCACGAGTGGCCGGGAGAGAGCTGCAGCTTGTGGAGACGGCCCTGGAATGGCCCCTCTGCAGAGTTCAGGCTGCTTCGACCTGGCCACCGCCAGTCTGAACGGGCTGGATCAAGGGCCTGGGGGCAATGCAGCCTCTGTTCAGCCTTGGGGTGGCCAGGTCGAAGCGGCCTGAACTCTGCGGAGGGGTCATTCTAGGACACCACTTCTGCAAGCTACAGCTTTCCCCCGGCCACTCTTGGGAGGGGTGGCTGGCTGGGGGTAGGCAGGGCAGCGCTGCTTCACCCGACCTGTGAAGGGAGGGACAGAGGGAGTGTGTGCCACCCGCACACCCCTGCCAGGGCCTGTGGCGCAACCACTGGGCTGCTTCTGGCTCATGGGATTGTGGTGGGAGGGTGGCAGCGATGCTGGCACCCCAACAGTGGAGTCCCTGGAGCACACCTGGCTCCCTGGAGAAGATTGCCGGGAAGCCAGAAGGGGACCCTCAGTGAGCCACAGGTGACTCACTGAGCCTGTGTTGCCAGTCCCTGGCTTCGGGGAGAATCTAGGGCTACACCTGATGAATCACTAGGGCTTACTCATGTGACTCTGGACTCTATCTTATTGCTGTGAATGTCCACAAGCAGCATGGTGAAGGCCCAGGGACATAAAAGGCAGCTGCACCACCACCATCTTGTCTTCAGCCACCACCTGTCTGTGGATCTACTCATCTATAACTGAAGCTGTGAAACAAAAGACTGAGCTCAGCCAGGTACTGGCTGTACACCAGGGAGGTGAAACAAGTCTGCAAACTCCAGATTCTACCCAGAGCCTCAAGTGTCTTGACTTTCAAATCATTTGTAGGTATGTGACTGTTTTAACTCTTTTTTTCTTTTATGGTTTGTTTCTTATCTTGTATAATAAACCTTTACTTTAGGTCTAAAGAATTGGCCGGCAGTGTGGGATTTTGGGTAGGAGTTCCAGATACCAAAGCATGAAAAGGAGGACATTGGAGGACACATGGAGAAAGGGTAGTATTAATGTAATATTCTTCTGTTTTTAGGGGGCCCTAGAATGCTTCCCCCTAAAAATATGGTGTTTCAGGGACATTCCGGCATACTTAAACTCTTGTAAGTAAAAAGCCAGACAAAATCGTGTATTTTTAAAATGCCTGCTGGATGGAGGAAGTGAAGGTAAAAAGGAAGAGACGTCCTCCTTTTGCCTGACATCTAGCAACCCTAATTTTGGGTAAGATCCAAACTTTCATTGTCTTAGTTATGTGGCTGATACTTTGGGTCAAAAGAAGAAAGAACCCTTCTGATAAAGAGCAGGGAGTTTTAAGTAACCTCTCTCTCTGCTAGATCCAGTGGCTCATTGGGAGCCAGGGACTGAGATGAGGGACTGTTTATTATTTATTTTGGCTTCCAGATGAACAGAGTGGAAAATCAGAAGCATTGTTGTGGCAGGTTGGGAGGTCTGACTTCAGTGGCAACCACCAGCATTGGGAGAATCTGCTCTCCCCCTGCAGTTTGCCCTGATCTTGGCATTTTCAGGTGGCTACCCCAGGTACAGACAGGTCACACCACCCAACAGCTGTCTCAGCAAAGTCTTTCCTGATAGTAGATTGGTTTTCCCGAATCCTATCATATGGGCTGCTGAGAGCGGCCTGACTGTTTACCACTTCTGTCAACCTTTGAGAGCCCCATAAAACAATATAGCAATCAACTGAAACTGTAACCTGTTACAAAGTAAACTGATGGCCATAAACCCTTTGTCCTGCCTGCCGTGTGTGCTGCTGACACAGCAGGACTGTCTCACCTGGGCTGGGGCAGGGCTGATCAGGTGCTGCTGGTGTAGGACCCATCCCCTTCTCTGAGCCCTACTCCAGTGGGTCCCAACATTTTCTCTGCTGTGGCTCACCTTTAATTAACTTGAGCCACACCACTGTATAATTTCCAAATGGACTAATGAATGAGTCAATGAGCCATCGAGAGCAATTTGAGTAGTTTTTCCAAAAAAATCGTTGCATGCCTGCTCAGACTTGATGGCACACCGGTCGGGAAACACTGTCCTAGACTATACTTGCCACATTTCTTGGCAGCAGTCGACGGGAGATACGCAAGGTATGTAAAACACCTTGCATATCTCCTGACAACTCCCTAACTAGCTGTCACGGAGAACCCAGAAAAGCCTCTTGGATCCCCTCTGTTCACAGCCCACCAGGACTCTGCTGCGGTGGAGCTTTCTCCTGTTCACCCGGGTCTCCATGCTACCTGTAGCGAGCTCCCAAATCCAGGCTCAGAGGGTCCGACCCTTGCTCTGTCTGGTCTCCCGGGGGGGGTTTCCTCCGTCCGCGAGGGTCCCAGCCGTCCCAATCAGCAGTGACACTCAGCCAGTGTAGCAGTCAGAGGGTTTATTAGCAATCCACTTTGCACAGCAGCTAGGACAGTTGGCTCTCAGATCAACTGACAGTAAACCCCCAGTACGAGCCCTGGAGGTCCTGCCCCTCCGACCTCCATCTTCCTTCCTCCCCTCTCCTCCCTTTGTTCTCCTCTCCATCCAGCTGCCCTGCCCCTGGTCTAAACCAGCCACAACCTGTCACCCCCAGGGGGGGTCCAGGTAAGGTCGCACTAAAGCCTCTCCCCCCCAGTGGTACCTATAGTTATCACACCCGTGTCCCATCACCAGAATACCATCACCAAAGAACAGGAACAGAAAAGAAGAACCCCAGTAACCCAAGAGGTTTTCTTACTCCATCACACTAGCCCCATACCAGTGTTTCCCAACCAGTGTGCCACGACACATAGGTGTGCCGTGAGGTCTGAGCAGGTGTGCCACAAAATTTTTTTGAAAAACTACTCAAAGAGCTGGATTGGCTCATGAATGTTCATGAGTTAATTTGGAAGCTATAATGGTGGTGTGCCTCAAATTAATTAAAGGTAGCAAGGTGTACCATGGCAGAAAAAATTTTAGGAACCACTGCTCTATACATTAGAGTAAGCCAACTGCTAATACTTTGTGATTGGCTTTCAGCAACTCCTGCTATGGGGCTGGAGTTGCTATGGGACTTCCAGAGCGATTCGGCAGGTTCATACTCACTGCTGAATCGTGCCCAGAAGATCATGCTAACAGCAGCAGTTTTGCAGCCATCGATAGAGACATACTCTCAGGGTCTGTGCCTTAGAACCAGGGAGTGTGGTGGGTCCCCCCTGCAGTGTGAACTCAGCTGATTCCTGACAGGCCCTCTTGACTGGTGCTGGCCATGGCCAGGCTCCAGGACAGCTGGCAATGTGAGCATGGCAGGGTTCCCCAGCTGTGGTGTCTCGTTGGAAACAGGCTTGTCTCAGCTACACCAGCTGTGAGCCATAGCTGCAGTTGCTCCTTCCCCAGGGGCATGGCTCTGAGTCCTGGTGGCAGAAATCTGCTATGCTGTCTCCTGGAGCCAGGCTCCCTGCCCCTCCAGCCTGTGTGCAGAGGTAGAATCCAGGAGCCTCAGCTGGGGCCCGTAGGCACAAGTGCCCCTGAGATGGGAGGTCCCTGGAGGGGGGTCCAGTTTCCTAACACACTTGGGGCTCCCCACAGGTGAGAGCAAGGAGCAGGGCCCCATTGCTGGCATGCAAGGCTTGTTCTCATCAATTGCTCAGAGACCCCTGAGCCACCTCAGTGGGTCCGTTCCCTTCAGGGCTGCCACTCGCAGGCATCTGGTACCAGCTGCCAAAGGCTTCCTCGCTGCTCCCGAAGCCTCTGTCATTGATGATGTTGCCCAGGAGACGGGTGGTTCTGCTCCTGGCTGAGGTGGAAGATGGGTGCTTGGGCAGTGGGTAGCTCAGTGGCTGCAAGGCTGGGACTTGGGGACATGCAAAGGGAGGAAGGTGGCTGACTCTGGCATGTCTGTACCCTGGGCCAATCTGGGGGTCTGTCCCTGCAAGGCAGCTTGTGCAGAGGCACTGGCAGGTGGTGGGAGTGGGAGGGGTCAGGGTGCGGCTGGACATGCTGGTGGCACGAGATGAGTGGCTGGCGCAGCAGCCAGAGCCGTAACGCGGTGTTTTGCCACCCAGGGTGCATTCTGATCAGCCTTGCCATATTTAGGGTTCTGGCAGTGGCCGAGGCAGGGCATGCCATGGGACAGGGCGTACGTCGGAGCAGTGAGCATACGTTGGGATTGACTGCACTGTTGCCTGGCCAGTGACCTGGGAAAGTGATGCCTAGGGGTTAAAGTATAATACGGCGGGCCCTGGAGCCCTCCTAAATTTCACACAGGTCTGGGCCCCCCTTCACACACTGCAGCTACTGCCCCCCCCAAATACCTGCCCCCCCAGCTACTGTCCCCAAAACGCCTGCCCCCCATCTCTCCTTCCCCATGTCCTCCTCAGCCCCAATCCCCATTTCCTAAGCTCCCCATCTTCACTCCCCTTTTAGCCCCCAAACCCTCTCCACACCTCCCCAGCCCACTATTCTGACCCCTTCTTCCCCCCACACTTTCCCCGCTGGCTGCCTGCCTGTGCCCAACCTCCCCCAGCCCCTTTACCTGCATCACCGTCATGGCCAAGGACCTGGGCCACGGGCAAGGAGGCTGTGCTGCTGACTGGCTGGCAAGAAGGGGCACAAGCCAGAGACTGGCTGTGGGTCGCATGCGTCACCTAGGCCCAGCAGGAAGGGGTGGGGCCAGCGCAGGCGCTGGGAAAGTGGAGAAGGGGTGGCTGGGCTCGCCTGAGCCTGCAGCCCCTTTCCTCAGCCGGCCCTAGGGGAATGCTGTCCCCCCTAAACATAGGGCGCCCCAGAACGCTGCTCTGGAGTGCTCCACCTTACTTTAACCCCGGTGATGCTCCCTGGGGCACTGTCTCCCTCCGGAAGTGGGGGCAGGTCTGGAAGGCCACTTGGTGCTCTCCTGGCTGGGGCAAGTTCTGCCTGTTCCTCTGGCAGCTGGATAGGGCTGAAGGGGCAGCAAGGCCACCCACCAGCTCACGCAGCTTCTGCTGGGGCTTGTTCAGCCATGGCTGGTGGTGCCCCAGCCAGCTCAGGGTGTGGGTGTCTTATACCAAAAAGGGCACCTAGGAGAGCACCCCCCCCCCACTAAATGTTGTACTTAAAAAGAGAAGACTAGCAGGATCTTATTCAGGGGGAGAAGGCAATATGCCACATTTATTGTAAATAAGTAAGGATAGCAAAAAGCAATCACACAAGAAGTTCTGCAACCTGGTATGATATAATTACCAGTCCTTTCATGGGTTGCTTAAGCCAGCCTAGTAGCCAACTAGGCTAGGCACAAGGTAGGAGCCATGCCTCTGTCGGTCGCAATCAAGTGCTCCAAGATGACAGTTGCAGAATGAGACCCAAAGTTTTCATGTTCTTACCCATCTTTTATACTTGCTGGCCCTCATGTAAGTCTATGGAATTTGCTGTGTCATGTTGCATCAGGGTTTCTGTGAGATCACTGGACACCAGTCACCTGCAGACTTGATTGTATTTTGTTCTTTTCTTTCTGGGATGGCTCCTGTTTGCTTTAATCAGAGATGTCTGCATTGTTCAGCCAGTTAGATGGTACTTATGGTTCATCAGGATGGGCTGGTAGTTGAGACTGGCCCCATCGCACGCGCGCGCACACACACACCCTTTATTCACACACTTCGTTCACACATTTAAGTGAACATACACAGCATATGCCTAAACCAGGTTTATACAAAACAGAGTACAATGTTTAAGCAGGAGTTCCAAACTGACAATATGAAGTCTTGTTGGACATTGGTTATAATCTGTATTACACAGGGTTACAGAATTATTTTACTTATGATACTAAAGGACATATACACAACATCAACTAACATATACTTTAAAGGTAAATGTAATCCCTTATCTGTCTGTCCCCCTACATTATCTGTCTGTGCCCCACAGGCAGAGCAGCTGGGCTGGTGTCACTGGGTTTGCTGCCCTTTCTGAACCTGGCCTGGGGCAAGCCTGGGCTGCTTCACACCTTTCCCTGGTCTGGCTGGCTGCTGGGTCCTGGCTGGTATGCTGAGGGGCAGGAGCTGGCATGGGGGGGGCAGGTCCCAGCTGGGCTCAGATCCAGGGTGATGTAGGTTTAGCCCACCAGTAGCGGTCCTGGGTCAGTGCGTGTGCTCCAGGCCTGGGGGAGGTGAGCAGAGCTGTGAGCTGTGTGGGCCAGCCTGGCCCTGCTGTGCTGTGGGTGGAAGGCAGATCTGTGCCCTGCTCCTCTGGCTTCCTCCCTGCCCTGTAGCAGTCCAGAACATGCCCAGGGTAACTCCCTGCTGGGATGCACGTTCTGTCTGGCCCCTGTGACTTCCTTGTATCTGTCCGTGGTTGTCAGGGGCTTTCCAGCTGGCTGGGCTGGGGCAAAGGGGAATGTGGCTTAACAATGGCCAGCTGCGGCCTGTGTTGACCTCAGGACCATGGGTTCGAGGCAGCTTTTCAGATCAGTTCTGCCCCCTGTAAAGGGCTCTTAACTTCCTTTGTACTCCTCCCATCCCTGCACTGGGAAGGGAATCTGGCAGCCTGGCCCTTGCCTCCCCCAACAGTGCTGTACTCCACAGGTGTCTCGGTTCCCAGCATGTCCCAGGCTGCTGGGCTACATGGCTGGCAGTGGGGAGCCCTAGCACAGGCAGGGGGATCTGGTCGGGCTGAACAGCAGCTATGACACCGGCAGGCCAGGGGCCAGCATATGCCAGTTCCCTGCAGTTCAGTGGAGCCCTGGGAAGTCCAAGCTGAGGCCAGCTCAGCTGGGCCAGTGGTGTCAGCGTGATGGGTTGTTTGATGTTTAGTCTTTATTGAAAGCCAGTGAGAGACTGCAGCATCCATCTCTCCTTGAACAGCTGGCTCCATGCTGTAGGGGAGACTGAGGTGGGTGTACGGTGAGCCACTGTGAGCAACTGCATAAATCACCAGGCCAGAGAGGGACATGAACTAGTGCAAAGGGCTGATCTCCAAAAGAAGGTGTCATGTCTGCCTGACGGGGAAGGGCTAGTGATGACAAGACCAGTGTGGGATCATAAAGAGGAGCCTGAAAGTGGAATGCTCCCATCAGCTGAGTTTGCAGCTCAAAGTATGTGGTGGGAAGGGACTAAAATGCCTAGCAAGAAGAACTGCTTGGACTCTGGGGGGAAGAGTTTCTAAGTACAAGCGTGGGATCCCCAGCTGCTTAGTGTGGGTTAGTTCTCAACCCGTTTAATCCCAGGGACCAGCTTGCTGCCTTCCTCAGCTCTTAGGAAGATCTCAGACTGGTGCTGGTCCACAGACTGGTCATTGAGAAACACAGCCATAAGGGACATGTAGAGCTTGCTAATTATAGAAGTGTCTATTGGTGCTCGAAACTTCAGCTAGTAACTCATTAGTGTATCACTCTTTACCTGCATTAACCTTGAAAATAACTCATTTTCCTTCCTGGTAATAACATTGGAGATAGCTTATCACAGGATAGGCCACGAGTGTTGTCTTTGGAATGAGATTTAAAGTGCAATTGACCTGGTGAAAGTGACTGATCCTTTGAGCTGATTATCTACTGAATGTTGCCGTTAGTTGTGGTGAAAGGGCTCATCTGTCACAACAGCAGATCCTCTGGGTAGCGAGGTAGCTCACTGAGTGCCAGGGTCCCAGCAGTGGGGCTCAGAGTAGTTTGATGTAATCTAAGTACAGAGCTCCCGCCAGGCTGTTCCCTGCTGTGTATGGGACTGCCCCGAGCCTGGTGCCCGCAGTCTGCAGTCACTGCAGGCAGCATTACAGGGGGTCTGCCTTGGAACTCATCAAGAATAGCAGCCAGCCATGTGTGTGGTTCTGTGGCTGGTGTCCTGCAAGGATGCAGCTTTCCAGGACCATTTCTGTAGGTTCTTGAGTCTTCGTTCCCAGGCAGCGGCTGTCTGTCTATCTGTGCATGGGGCATATGAGGGTTTGGAGTGAGATGCCAGTGTGGGACACGGCTGCTGGGGTGAACCCTGAGGCCAGGAGAGTTGTTGTTGTAACCCTCTGGGGGGTGATTTCCATGAAGGCGGGTCAGGGTGGGTGTCTACAGCATGGCCAGAGTCATGGGGCCGTGGATGTCTGGAGCTGACTGGTGAGTCAGGCCACTGGGACAGTCCCACCAGGATATGTGGACAGTTCTGTGCAGGTATTGCTCATTGAAGGCAGTCAGGGGCCAGGGCCCTGGGCAGGTCAGGGAGGTGTGCAGCATCTCCCATCTGTGCAGGGCTGGCAGGGGTTCCCTGGCTTAGTCAGAGGTGTCTAGTCAGAGGGGACACACAGGTTCCAGCAGACAGACAGGAGCCGTTTGTGAGTTGCTCATGTAGGTAGATGAAGGTGCACTGCCTAGCACACAACCACAGCATCTCTCTGTGGGAGAGGGGCTGTGGCAGTAGCTTTTGTGTGGCCTGCATGGGGTCTGTGCCCAGGTGGGGGGGGCTTCAGGGGTCTTAGGCCCTGTAGGCCAGAAGTGGTGTTGCTGTGGGACAAGCATGGAATGCTCCATTGCATAGTCAGGTGCAGCCTGGCCCAGCCTAGAGCCCTGTGAGCGCCCGGGGACTGCGCAGACCCTCCACAGAGACTGTTTGCCTCTTCTAGCCGTCTAGCTCATGCTTGCATGGGAGGGAGCAGGCAGTGAGCTTGGCAGTGCCAGGGCTCTACAGAGGCATACGACTGGGACTCAGTGCCATGTCTTTAGCATAGCTGGAGGGCTCCAGTGGGATCAGGGAGCACCAGCCCTGACCACAAGGCACTGTATTGTCAGCAGAGCTTGCTGGTCACTGTGGTGAGGTCAGAGCCCATAATATGGTGCCAAGCAGAGCGTGCCTAGCTAGCCCCCCACTGGCTGGACAGGGCTGGTTAATAGCATAGGTTCTAGGCTGCTTTTTGTTCATCGTTTTCCTGTAGCTGTACCTTTCCGAACCGGTCCACTTGCTTTTCTTTGACTCTCCAGCTCAGGCTCTGTTCAACAGACTTCCAGATGACCGAAGAAATCTGTTGGTCTATCCTGTAAGGTGTCACAGGACTCTTGTTGTTTAGACTTCCAGATGGTTTCACTGTGGCCCCTCTCCATGTCTTGGCCTAAGGAAAGGGTGAACAGAGGCTGCGCTGTGCTGTTTTCCCGGGCTACAGCGGGCAGCTGAAGACAAGGGACGGGCATTGAAGCATCCTTGGCTGGGGCGTGGTATCACCAACCTATGGCGGGGAAAAGCAGGGCTCACTAGCTGTAGCGGAGCACCTGCATGGCTGGCACCTAGTGCCTGGTCACGGTTCCCCAGGTTGGACATTGACTGGGCTACCTTCCGCAGTGAGTGCCTGGTTGAGATTTCCCCTCAGATACTCCCCAAAGTGTCCCGGTGCCATAGCCAACAGGCTGGGTAGGGTTGTGAGCTGACCCTGTGCTGGGGTTATCAGGACAGTCTGGAAGGTGACCTGGAAGTGCTGTATTGCCTGTTGAAGTGGTCGGGGCTCAGGCCTGTCGGAGACTGAGTTCAGCCAAATAAAACCGCTGGCCGAACAGGGGCTGGCATGAGAAGCTGACCAATGAGTGTCCCTCTATGGCAAGATGAAACCCTCTCAGGAGGCGATGTCTGTGGCTGATTGCAGTGAACAGGCAGTCAGAAGAGTGTGTGTGTCATTGGTGTGGACTGCAGGCTGTTGTGGTGACTGAGTGACTTATGGCTTAATGAGTATTGGGGGTTCGCAGTGAGCATTGGCACCCAAAGATAATGAGTGTGGAGAGAAGGAAAATGGACTGATGACTTCAAAGATATGTGGAACCCAGAGACCTGTGTTCTTGGGGAGATGCCAGCTGACACACTTGGGGGCGATGCTGGGATGCTGACTAACACCCTGGGTTCTCTGCAAGGCATGGTGTGATTAATGCACATGCTAGGCCCTGTGTACTGATCTCTGTCTCGCCTGCGTGCTTCCTGCCCAGCCTACGATGTGTGTTACTTGTCAGCTGGTTTATAAAAGCAATGAGAGAAGGGGCTGTATTGTCTTTGTTGTGTGCTGTGGGGCCCTTTCTATTGCTAACCTCTTTGTTGTGGCCAGTCTAGGGCTGGCCCTTCCCCGACAGACCTACGTGTAGCCCTCCCCTTAGAGTGGGTACGTAGGCCAAGCAACTCCTTTCTAGAGCTAAGGCTATAGCATGCCAGGCAATAACAGAATCTATTGATACACACAGCCTACTGATCCATGGTCTTGTCATGTCATCATACTGCTTCCTGCCATGTGCATAACTTCCTGATCATTGCACTCCACCAGGTCACCAACATAAGAACAGCCAGATTAGGTCAGACAATGGCCCACTGAGCCCAGCCTGTCTTTAGACAGTGGTCAATGCCAGGAACTTCAAAGGGAGTGAAAAGAACAGAGCAAAATCATAAAGTGATCCATCCCCTGTTGTCCAGTCTCAGCTTCTGGCAGTCAGAGGCTAGGGACACCCAGAACATGGGGTGACCATCTTGGCTGACAGTAGCCATTGAACAAATAGCCAATGTTCCTCCAGGGTCTTAGCTAATTCTTTTTAAAACCCATTTATACAATATCCCCTGGCAAGGAGTTCCACATGTCCCCTCAAAGTTGTTTCTTTTCCAAGCTGAATAATCGCAGTCTGTTTAGTGTCTCCTCATACAGAAGTTGTTCCATATGCTTTATCATTTTTGTTGCCCTTCTCTGTCATTTTCCAATTCCAGCACATCATTTATAGATGGGGTGGCCAGATCTGTATGCAGTAGTCATGATGTGAGTGTACTATGGCTTTATAAAAAAGCAATATATTTTCTGTCTTGTCTATCTCTCCTCATATAATTCCCACAGCTCTGTTAGCTTTTTTGACTGCTGCAATATGTTGAATGGGTGCTTTCAGAGAACAATCCACTTTGATGCCATGATCTCTTTCCTGAATGGTAACCACTAATTTAGACCACATCCTTTTATGTATGTAGTTGGGGTGCTGTTTTCCAGCATGCCTTACTTCATGCTTGGCAATGTTGAATTTCACCTCATATTTTGTTACCCACTCACCCAGTTCTCTGAGATTCCTTTGTAATTTTCTGCAGTCTGGATTGGACTTAACTACTTTGAGTAATTTTGCATCCTCTGCAAATTTTACCCTTTCACTCCTGGGGGACTTCACAGTTTACCTGTCTTCATTCTGACAACTGACTATTCTTGCCCTTTGTTCCCTCTTATTCTTGGAAAACATTCTCTGCTGAAGATGCTTCATGCTTTGAGGAGTTCTGTGACTAAACCAGGCACTGGGATCGGTGACTTAGACCCCTGTCATGGAGAACCCAGAAAAGCCTCTTGGATCCCCTCTGTTCACAGCCCACCAGGACTCTGCTACGGTGGAGCCTTCTCCTGTTCACCCGGGTCTCCACGCTACCTGTAGCCAGCTTCCAAATCCAGGCTCAGAGGGTCCGACCCCTGCTCTGTCTGGTCTCCCTTGGGGGGGGGTTCCTCCCTCCACGAGGGTCCCAGCCGTCCCAATCAGCAGTGACACTCAGCCAGTGTAGCAGTCAGAGGGTTTATTAGCAATCCACTTTGCACAGCAGCTAGGACAGTTGGCTCTCAGATCAACCAGGAGGGCAGACAGTAAACCCCCAGGATGAACCCCGGAGGTCCTGCCCCTCCAACCTCCACCTGCCTTCCTCCCTCCCTCTCCTCCTTTGTTCTCCTCTCTATCCAGCTGCCCTGCCCCTGGTCTAAACCGGCCACAACCTGTCACCCCCAGGGGGTCCAGGTAAGGTCGCACTAAAGCCTCTTCCCCCCTAGTGGTACCTATAGTTATCACACCCCTGTGTCCCATCACCAGAATACCATCACCAAAGAACAGGAACAGAAAAGAAGAACCACAGTAACCCAAGAGGTTTTCTTACTTCATCACAACCCCCTCCCCCCGGATCATTGTGTGTCTACACCAGTCAGCTACAGAGCAGAGCCAATTAAGGCAACATCACCTAGCCCAGGGCTGATCTGCCCTCATGGCAGGTGTTTGAGTGGCAGGAGCCAGAGCACGCAGGCTACAGGGTCAGTTTCTGTCCTTGTTTGCCAAGCTGGGCCACTCATCTGTCTTGGTGACTGAGTTCAGCATTTCATGGTGGAAAGAAACTTGTTTGTGTCTGCAGATGCCTGGGTGCTGGTTTCTGTAGCAGACGTCTTGGATCTGAGCATTGTCTTCTGTGCTCAACTAGCAACTTCCTGGCATGTGTCAGGGCAGCAACATCTGGAAAGGTGTAGAGGCTTTTGTGGTGGGCAGGTTTACGGCATGCCCTAAGTGACTGGCAGGTGGTGCTCAGTACAGGTCAAGCGCCTTTGTGTGAGTGGGTCATGCCCACCCTGAACAGGAGTACCTAGCAGAAGAGAAGCTAGGTTGCTGGTCCTGTTGATTGTACAGTGAATGGGTCTGCACTCCACTTTTTGGCTGGAACCAGCTTGCTGGGAATCTTGTTTTGTCTGCTGCCTTGGCTCTAGTTTCCTTAGTGTGGGCTCTGAAGGAGAGTGTATGGTGCAGAGTAACGCCAAGGAGCACAGGGTTTATGGAATGAGCTGTTTCATCACAAGCCAGCTGATGCTGGGTTAGTGTTGTGCCTCTTGGTTTTGAGGTAGAACGCACTGACCTGCATCTTTGCTGGGCTTGAGAGCAGTTGGCTGCATAGTGCTTGTCTGGGGAGTGAGCTGTGTTCACCAGAGTATCCTCTGATATAACCAACTCCTTGTGCCACATGTTGATGCAGAGATTGTGTGCGTGGATTATAGCACCTTGTGCCAGGGTAGTCCAGCTGTTGGGTTGTGTAGCTGTTGAATAACGTAAGTGCTAAACCTGAAGGTGCGTGTGTGGGTGGGGAGCATTCTCTGGTCTGCTCATCAGCATCAGCCCCATTTGTCACAAAAGTTCCCAAAGAATCTATTTCCCTGCGTGATCTGTGGCAAGGAACCCATGGTGACTGATGTACTGCTGACAGCTAAGAGATTGAAATTCCCAGCTTGGATCTGCTGTCCCAATGAGGAGCTGTCCAGGCTGTGAACTTGCCTGGACCTGGATTGAAAGGAACAGGGCTGGAGCAGGCAGACAAAAGATCACAAGTTGTTTTCTGGTGTTTGTGGAAAAGGGAAATAGAATAAAAGACAAAGGAAAAATGAATGAGCCAGGGTCATGTTCTAAAGGCCTTGAGCAGCAAGCCAGGCCCAGAGCATGGATGAACCGCTGCAGCCCTGCAGGGCAGACTGGAGAAGAGAGGAGAGGGGAGGGGAACTTTATGTGCACATGGCACACAATATGTCATGAGCAAAGCAGCCAAACCCAGGGGAAGAGATGTGGGTGTGGGGAGTGTGAACCTGGGTGCAACCCCCTAAAGACCTGGGGCCCATCTGGTACAGGCATGAGCAAACAGCCTTGCAGCTGCTGCGGGCCAGAGGGGAGCTGGCTATAGTGGGGAGGTCTGAGAAGCTGGAGGCAGGTAGGTAAGAGAGACAGGGTCAACAGAGTGCATTAGCTCAGTGGTTCTCAAAGCGTGACACACTCGGTGTCCTATCATGACCCTACAGGACACACCAGCCCACCCCTCCCAGGCCAAATCCAGCCATTGCACCAGCTCTCCACAGCAGTGTCCCAGCACAGTGGTTGGGAACCATTTCATTAGCTTGCAGAGAAAGAGCAGGGAACATGGTGCCATGGGGATGCCCTGTGTGCCTAGCTGCTGGGCAAGGCTTCCCAAGGTGGGCAAGGGCAGGGCCTCCCTGCTGCAAGCAGGTGGTTGTGATTCACCCCAGGCCCCTGGCTAACCCCAAGTGTCACCCGGCTTGGGAAGGGGCACTGGGAATGGCAGCTGCCCAGTGTTCCCACAGGAAGCCAACAGGTTTCAGCCCAGCTGGCGGTGTCTACTTCAGCACTGGCTTCAGCGCACCCTGTGGTGCTTGGTCCCAAGCTGTGGGTCTGTGTCTAGGGCAGAGTTTGGGGCACAGTCAAGGTTCTGAGCTCCCCATCCTGTCTCTCCAGCCAGTGCCAAGCTGCACTTGGTGGGAGGGCTGCAGAGGAGAAGGCATGAACTGGGCCTCCCTGCAAACACCTCTCTCACTTGGGGCAGGGCGCTCTGGCTTTCTGCCATCCCTCTGGCTGGGGGGCTGCAGAGCAGCAGGCCAGGGCAGATCCTGTCCAGGCAGACTGACCAGGCCAGTAGCATCTGGGAGCTGGTGTGTCCCACTGCGCTGATGGAGCAGGGATCTGGCTGGGAGGGTGTTGGGGCCTGGGGGGGCCACTGGCAGAGCAGAGGGCTGCCATCTCCATCAACTTTCTTGCTCTCTCAGTTCTGCAGCTGAGCTTCATTTCTAGGTCTGAGCCCCTCTGGCCCCAGCTCTATGGTGGGGGAACAAGTTTCTTGCTGTCCCCAGGGAGGCCCCATGGCCAGCTGCTGCCTCACCCTGGGGGAAGAGGCTGGAGAGGCCGTGAACCAGCAGCGCTGGTGTCTTGTCCCTTGCTCTCCCCCAGGAGTGGCCCAGCTCCCCTCCCCACTCTGCCTCCATGGGTGGGGGGAGGGATGATGCTGTTTGGAAGGAATTTTCCGTTTCCTCTGCTGCCCGCGCCCCACTTCCCGCCAGGCTTAACCCTTCCAGCGCTGGCTGGGAGCCACTGGAGCATGGCTGGAGCTGAGCCAAGGTGCACTCCAAGGCCTTGTGCTAAGTGGGGCAGGGGCCTGCTCCTGCCCCCATGCCTGGGCTGGCAGGGAGTGCTGCCAGGGCCATGCTGCCGGAGAGATGGGGCAGAGCTGGGGGGAAGGGTGCATGGGTGGGCAGAGCTGGGGAATGGGAGTGGAGGCTGTCCAGATCCAGCACATCTGCACTGGGCGGGTTACTGGCGTCGCTGGCCTGGCGTCCTTGGCTCGTTCCCATTCCCATGACTGACTTTTTCTTTCTTTGCTCAGCTCCCCAGCTGGGTTCCCATCCTGGGCCGTCTTCATGAGCCTGGTTGTGCAGCCAGGAGCAGGCTGTCCATGGGAGTGGCCCCTCTCCTGGCATCCGGCTCTCAGTCCCTGTCTCCTGCGTTCCCTGGTTGCATGCACCGGGCTGCAGTAGTGGGGGGCACGTGGGGGCTTCTGATGTGGCAGTTGGCCCAGGCCAGGTTTTAAGGCTGCCGTGTGGAACCCAATGAGCCAGGGCATTGCCAGCGGGGTGCTCCGCAGGCTGGACTCCAGCACCCCCTGCTCTCCTCCATGGGCTGCGGGGTGGCTGCTGCCCTGTATGGGAGGATCTGTTAACCACTGAGGATCCCTCTGGGCCTGTCTGCTGCCCATCTGCCCTGCTTTGCCTTGCAGGGCTCTCCTGCCTGCTCTTGGCCAGCCGTCTCTCCCTCTGCTTTTTCCTTCTACAGCGGAAGATGCAAACAGATTGTGCAACCCCGGGCTTAACGCAGCGGTGCCCAGGCTGTGCTCACTCAGACGCAGGCAGAGCCCCACTTGCTGCACCTCTGGCCAGTGTGGACCCGTAGCAGGCAGGCCTTGGCAGGTTAGCAAGAGTGGGCAGGCTGGGGGAGGGACAGCCTCTGCTGTGGAGCACTCTCTGGATGGCATAGGGGGCCAGCAGAATGGTGCTTTTCTCCAGTCCAGTTGCATGGGGGCCGGGCCACCCATCGTCTCATTTGGCCAGGACAGGAATGATGGGTCATGAGCCCACCATGAAAGGGGAAGGAGTGGGACCTCTGGCTCCTCACTGCCAGCCTGGGCTCTGCTAGGAGACACCGATGCCCCGGGACTGCCTTTGCTGCCAGCTGCACCCTTCCCCATGCCCATGTCTCGTAGTCAGAGCCACTGGGCAGGGCAGGCCATGTCCTCTGCTGGGTTGATTCCCAGCTGGGGCCCCGAGGCTGGTGGTAATTTTCTGGGGACACGGGTGGGCTCAGGAATGAGAACCAGGTGCCCCGGGGCGAGGCAATGGGCAGGGTCCCAGCATAGGGGCAGGTGGGGACTTGGGGATCAACTTTGGATAGCTTGGTGTGGGGCAGCAGGTGGGGCTGAGCAGGGATTGTGGGGGCAGGGCACTGGCCCATGCAACACAGGGGCTGCCCCGAGAGCCAGAGAGCCCACCCAAATGTGAGGGGCCCCTAACATGCACTGTCAGGATGTGGCTCCCCACACTTGTGCTGGAGGGGTCACTATTGGCGGCCAGCCGACGCAGGTGTGGATCCCGCTCCAGCCCAGGGTTGGGGACAGGGCCTGGCACGCAGCAGTGTTACCCAGCAGACCTCGCCGTGTACGAGCATCCCCGGCCCTTGCACTGACTGGCTACTTGAGTGCATGTGGGGTGAGCTGTGGGTCTGGTGCCGGGACCAGCAGGCCCTGCCCAGTGGGTCTTGTACAGTGTCCTTGCATTCCCTCAGGGCCGTAACTAGGGTGCGGCAAATGGGGCAAAGCCCCAGAGAAGGCAACCGCCAGCCTGAGGGACCCTGCCGGCCAGCCGGGAAGGTGTCCCACGGGGGAAGCTGTTGGGTTTGGGGGCTCCCAGCAGCGGCAGGATCCGGCTCCGGCTCCGGCTCCCCACCAGCAGCTGGGACCCTATGGGGCCCTGAGTTGGGGGGAGGGTGTGTGTGGGTCTCCTTGCCCCAGGGCTACTGGCGTGTTGCTTTTGGGAGTTTTATGGGATGGGGCTGCTTGCTCAGTTACCCTGGCCACAGCAAGGATGCCTGCTGCAGGCTGAGCTGAGCCCAGCTGCTCTCATGCTCTGTGTTACCACGCAGCTCTGCCTGGTGCCCAGTGCTGCCGCCTTGCCGTGGTCTGGTGGGAGCAGGTGCCTGCGGGCAGATTGGCATGAAGTTCGAGGCTGTCTTGCTAGCCCCCAGTCAGCACCTGCTCCCCTGGATGAGGCAGGCCCAGGCCTGGGGCATGGTCCCTGTTGTGCTGGACATCACTGGGCTCTTCTAGGCACCAGCTCCACTGCATTGCTGGACCTGCTCATGCAAAGGCTCCAGCTGTGTACCCCCTAGCTCTCACCACCCCCTGCTTGCCTCTTGCTGTTCTCCTGTCCCAACTGCTAGCCCCTTTCATGGCTCCAGGAGGGCCTCAGAAGCCAGCCACTGCCCCGATTTGCATTGCTGGTGACGTTTTCTGCAGGGCATTCCCATGTCAGCAGAGCCCTGACCTGCTTTGTTTTAGCCAGGGGCTGTATGGGGTTTGTGCAGTGGGGAGACACCTGCCTAGCCAATCCACCAGTACCCAGAGGGTACTGCACTGCGCCTAGCTGTGGATCACAAGCGTGGGCCAAGGCCCACGTGGGCAGCTCCTGAGCACTCCGGCCATTGTTGCAACGGGAACCTTTGGAGTTTGCCCTGGCCGTAGAGGAGTCCAATCCTTGGTGAGGGCAGCGCTTGTGTGTGGCAGGGTATCAGTGTGTTTCTTACAGAGCTGGCATTTTTCCAGTCCGGTGCCTAGGCAGTTATTAGCTCCATGCTCTTGCTGCACCCTGTTAACGCCACGGGACACAACAGCTCTTTGCTTCAGGATCTCGTCCTTCTTGAGCCCTGCGTTCAGCCTGCTGCTCTTGCCAGGATCCCAGCTCAGTCAGACTGCCCCTGCCCTGTGACTAATGTGTCCTGTGCTCTCCCAGCACCCTCGCAGGCCTCCTGGGCCTTGTGCCCACAGATGGTGACTCACTGGGCTCTTTAGTGGTCCCATGGGGCCAGCAGCTCTTCCCATCCCTCATGAGGCACAGAGAGCACAGTCAGGAGTCAGAGGAAATAGGGTGGGGGAGCCTGGCTCCTGGGGGAGGGATTCGCTTCTGCAGCCTTTTCCCACTAGAACTGGGGTCGCATGGCACAGCTCCTGGCAGGGCCCAGCTCCTAACCGACTGACCCCAGCCTCTGCTCCCATGTGCCCACCGGCCTCGCGTTCCCAGGGCACACTGCACTGTGTGCACAGCTGTGAGCTACGTGTCTCGGCTGCAGCGTGTCCCACGGGCATGGTGTCCCAGCAGTGGTTGGGATGGATGAGCTGGTGGGCTCCACCCCAAACCGCCCTGGGTCCCAGGTGCCATTGATTGGCTGCACTGAGCGTGTGGGATGCTCCATGGCCACTGAGCTCTGCTGACGCGTCTGGGGCTCGTTGCTTGTGGGTTTGCTCTGGCACAGGGCCAGGTCCCTCCGGAAAGGAGCTGCCGTTGTCGTGAATGGGGGCGAGCACTGAGGCTCGTGACTGGTGCTGGGACGCAGCAAAGGGAATGGGGGGGGCCAAAGGGCATGGCTTCGCGTTCATCGCTACTGGCCTGGCTGCTGGAGCTGGGGCGAGGGCTCGCTGCGCCAGGCCTGCTGCTGTTGCATGGCTGGTGGGGCAGCTGGTCTGGGAGGAGCTCCTTGCTCGTGTTTCCCTGAACAAAACCCTTCCAGCTGTGTGGCAGCTTTGGCTGCTGTAGAGTTACTCAGCACCAGGGGCTGCGGGGAGCAGTGGTGGGAGGTGCTGTTTGTGGGCAGAGGGAGTCCAGCTCCCCAAGCTTGGCAGGCCCCAGCCATAAGCACTAGCTCAGCAGCGTGGGCACCACTGAGGTGATGTGTGGCACGGCCTGCACTGCCGCGACCTGCCTGCCAACCTGGCCAGGCCCGCTGGCACTGGGAGCATCCCCAGGACAGTGCCCTTGGCTGCAGGCTGGCATTGCAGGGGTTAAGGTGCTGAGTGCGGTTCAGGTTGCTTACTTAGGCCAGAGCACTGGAGAAACTTTCCTTCCCTGCTGGTTTGGGGCCAGCTCAGGCAGAGGGGGGTGGAGATAGGCGGAGTCGATCCCCATTCCCAGCCCTGCAGAGCTGCAGCCCTTCCCTGGCAGCCTGGGCGGCAGCGGCCCCCGTGGGGAGAGCACCCTGGGGATGAAGCCACAGAGGTGAGTGGCGGCCGCCTGTGTTGGCTGCACCCCAGCACTGCCCCGCTTCCCCATACTCCCTTCACAGCCTGCACGCCACCTATATACCTCTTACACCCCTCCAGACCCTGCACGGCCCACTCCCCGTACACCTCCTACAGCTCCCATGTCCTCGACACCCTGTGCACCCTCTACACAGCCTGCACCCCCCTGTACACCTACAGCCCCCATTTCCCGGGCACCCTGTGCACCACGCGTACACTCTCCTAACCCCCTGTACACTTACAACACCCGCTGTACACCCTCCTACACTCCTCCGTACCCTGCACACCCCGTGTACACCTACGGCCCCCATTTCCCAGGCACCCTGTGCACCACGCGTACACTCTCCTACACCCCCTGTACATTTACAGCACTCCACTGTACACCCTCTACACCCCCTGCAGAGCCCTGTACACCTAAAGCCCCCATTTCCCAGGCACCCTGTGCACCACATGTACACTGTCCTAACCCCCTGTACACTTACAACACCCGCTGTACACCCTCCTACACTCCTCCGTACCCTGGACACCCCCTGTACACCTACAGCCCCCATTTCCCGGGCACCCTGTGCACCATGCGTACACTCTCCTACACCCCCTGTACACTTACAACACCCGCTGTACACCCTCCTACATTCCTCCGTACCCTGGACACCCCCTGTACACTGACAGCCCCCATTTCCCGGGCACCCTGTGCACCACATGTACACTCTCCTACACCCCCTGTACGCTTACAGCACTCCACTGTACACCCTCCTACACTCCCCCATACCCTGCATACCCCCTGTACACCTACGACCACCATGCCCTGGACACCCTGTGCACCACATGTACACCCCTGTACTCTTACAGCACCCCACTGTACACCCGCCTACACTCCTCCGTACCCTGGACACCCCTGTGCACCTACAGCCCCCCCCATGGCCTGAGCACCCTGAGGAGCCTGGCACCCCCCCATGCCTTCTGCGTCCCTGCACAGACCACACACCCTTTCCATTTCCCCTACAACCTGCCATTTCCTGTACACCCTGTACGCCTACATGCACTGCACAGCCGAACACCCCTGTATGTCTTGGCCACACCTCTGTGCCCTGCATTGTCTGCATATACTTTTAACAGCCATCACACTCCCTGTACCACTGACACCCCATTTCCTGTGTACTGCCTCCTACTTTGTACACCCCCCCATGCCTTGTACAGCCTGTATACCTGTACCACCATACCCCATGCACCCGGCAAAGCCTGCACAGTTACTTGTCCTGTACACTCCACCTACACTTCCCACTCTTTGTACCCCCTGCAAACCCTGTACACTCCCATACCACAAACTGGCTTAAACCCCCACACACACCACACCACACCACACACCCTATACTCCACAGCCCTGTGCTGTGCACACAACCTGTACGTTCCTTTGCATCACCTCTGTACACACCATCCCCCCAACACAGCCCACATTCTGTACACAGACCATGCACCTCCCACAACCTGCACATACTCCATACATCCCCTACAAGTTGCATATGTCATTATTCTGCATACCCATACAGCCCCATGTCATGGAGAACCCAGAAAAGCCTCTTGGAGCCCCTCTGTTCACAGCCCACCAGGACTCTGCTACAGTGGAACCTTCTCCCATCCAGCACCCGAGTCTCCACGCTAGCTGTAGCCAGCTCCCAAATCCAGGCTCAGTCTGACCCTTGCACTGTCTGGTCTCCCTTGGAGGGGGGTTCCTCCCTCCACGAGGGTCCCAGCCGTCCCAATCAGCAGTGACACTCAGCCAGTGTAGCAGTCAGAGGGTTTATTAGCAATCCACTTTGCACAGCAGCTAGGACAGTTGGCTCTCAGATCAACCAGGAGGGCAGATAGTAAACCCCCAGGACAAGCCCCGGAGGTCCTGCCCCTCCGACCTCCATCTTCCTTCCTCCCCTCTCCTCCCTTTGTTCTCCTCTCTATCCAGCTGCCCTGCCCCTGGTCTAAACCGGCCACAACCTGTCACCCCCAGGGGGTCCAGGTAAGGTCGCACTAAAGCCTCTTCCCCCTTAGTGGTACCTATAGTTATCACACCCCTGTGTCCCATCACCAGAATACCATCACCAAAGAACAGGAACAGAAAAGAACCACCACAGTAACCCAAGAGGTTTTTCTTACTTCATCAGCCCCCCCCCACACACACATATGGGCACCTTGTACACTCCTTACACCTTCCTACTAGTACCAGCGAGAACAGTGACAACTGCAGGGGTGGAGAGCAGCTTCCCAGCTGGGGATATTTTTGTCTTTGCCAAAGCAAATGTCTCCTCACCCCACTGGCCCAAGCACATCCTTCCCCCTGCACCGGTGCCCTGCGTGGGAACCACTGTGGGGCCTTCGAATGAAGCTGGGCAGCTGGAACCCTTCACACGGCCCAGCTGCACCCGGCTGAGGCCCTGGGCTCAGGGGAGCAGGGGTGTGGCACATGCACACAGCTAACAGCCAGGAGAGGCTGGGAAGGGTTTCCAGCCTGTGTCCACCTCTAGCTTTTCCCACTCATGGGGTGGCAGGGCTGCCTCCCCCAGCGCACTGGGAACTGGCCCAGGATACTGTGGGTATACAGGGTTTCCATGCTCTGCAAAGTGCCAGGCCTGCTCCCAATGGCCAGTGTCCCACTGATTCTGCAATGAAGTCTGGTCCCATGCTCTCCCCACTGCTGCCCTTTGCCTCATGCCAGCTAGGGGAGGCCCCTCCATGCACTCCATGGGGTGCGCCAGGCTCCCTGCAGGGCCAGGCTGGGGTGTGCCTGGCAGCCCGCCCCACGTGGCTTTCCTGCTCCCACTCCCTGGAGCCAAGCAGTAATGGTATCACCTGATGCGTTGTAAGGCTTCAGCTGGCTGCATGGACTGGGGGTTGCTTTGTGCGTGCACTGGGAGCCCGGTGGACACTGCTGAGGTCTGGAGCAGCATGGTGCCCCCAGCGTTGGTGCATGGCTCAGCTCTGCAGCTGAAGGGTGGGTTGCTGGTGACTCAGGGTCCTTGTGTATCACCTAGAGACCTTCTAAGGCTGCTCTGAGCACTCTGGGGGTCCCCTTTGGAGAGGCTTTTCTGTGCATGGGCCCCTGGCTGGCCCTGGCAGGAGAGAAGCAGAGCGTACTGCCTTGAGGGGGTGTCCAGCCTTTTCGTGTGAGGGGCTGCTCTACAATTCACTCTGGGGGCCAGTGAGCTGGAAGGGAATGGAGAGAGGGGCAGCTCCTCCTCCCCACTGGCTCGGGGCATGGGGGCTGTTGCTGTGCCCGGCTGGCCAGCTCCAGCTGGAGGGAGGGGCTGCTCCTCTGCTCTGGCCCGTAGCCTTTGGTGGCCCAGACTCTGGCCCATAGACCTGTGGCTGGATAGCCCAGGTTCAGAGAGGGTGCAATTGATTCACCCTCCCCCCCCACCAAATAAGATGATAAACTTTATTGCACAGTGTTGCAGATCATGGACTTTGGAAGCCGCTCAGGTGACTGGCAGATCCTGCAACTCCCCCCCACCCCCTGGCTTGTCTTGAGATCACCTAGACCTGGTCATCTCTACAGCAATGAGGGGATGGGGATGGGGGAGGTGGCCCCCATGCCAGCGCTGCTGGGGTTGGGGGCTGAGGTTTAGACATGGCCCCTGAGCTCACCTATTCAGTGGGGAAGGGGCGCGCGCGCGCACACACACACACGCCAGCCAGAGTGGTGCACACCTGTTTGTGTGTGTGTGTGTGTGTGTGCGCGCGCGCGCGCTCACCAAAACCATCCCAGCAACTCGCACATCTCCCGAGCATCCCAGTTAGGCCTCGTGCTTTCCAACAGCCACCAGTCACCCAGCTCTGCCGGAGCCTGGGGGGGTGGGGCAGGGTGATAGAATCACAGCATTGGGGGGCTGGAGTGCGCCCCAGGAAATCTCCAGGGCCAGCCCCTGCCCTGAGGCTGGGCAAGCTAACTGTAGACCATCCTGACAGGGTGTGTCCAGTTAGCTCTCTGAAACCACCAGCGACAGGGCTTCCATGACCTCGATTGCCCTGAGAATTAGGGAGGTTTTCCTGCTATCTAACCTAAACTGCCCTGGCCACTGATTACGCCTGTTGGTGCTGGTCCTGTTTTCAGAAGCCATGGAGAGCACTCAATCCCTGTCCTCTTTATAACAGCCTGTCACATGTTTGGAGACTGTTCTCAGGAGAGGTTCCTGCTTGGTCTGCTCTACTCACAACCCATGGCAGGTTTCAGCGTCTGCTCACAGGCCAGGTGCTCCGAACCTGCCTCCTTTGTGTTGTTCTCCTCTGCACTTGCTCACTTTCTCCATGTCTGCTGAAGTGCAGTGCTTGGAGCTGGACTCTGGACTCCAGCCAGGGCACAGAGTGGGCGCTGACAGTCTTGGAGATGAGGCAATGGCGGTTACTGCAAGCATGTCATGGGGGACTGAGGCACAGAGCAGTAAGGAACCCAACAGCAAACTAGGCTTGGCCCTTGAACCCAGGAGTCTTATTCCCAGGTCTTCCTGCACTGTCCACTGGCACCCTTTCTCACCCAGCAGTGAGGGTAGGACGTAGCGGCTCTGATTCCAGTGCCCGGGCTAACCTTCCCTCCTCTAGCGTCCACTCCCCTCCCTGGGCTGGGGAGAGACCTGCCTCCCAAGCCCTACTCTGCTCATTAGCACCGACACACAGGTGTGGAGGGCGAGTTGTGCTGTGTTGCTTTCTCTGGTGTGAGCTGACACTGCTGTGTTCCCCGACAGGAGCTGTGCTCAGATGCCCTGCTTCCAATCAGTTTCCTTCTGGAGCTGGGGGGAGTTTGCCCCAGACGCTGCATGGCTGCACTGACCTTTGGGTGCCTCGGAGCCATTAATACGTCACCCATTAACCCAGAGCTGATAGCCCCCAATAAAAGGCTGCAGTGAAGCAGCACCACTTCCTGCCCAGCTCTCTATTAGCAGCCACCATGGCAGCAGGCTTCTTCATCAGCAAGACCGTGGGCATAGTGAGTGTGATCCTGGGCCTGGGGGCTGTGGCTACCATCATTGCCCTGTCCGTTGTGTATGCACAGGAGAAGGACAAAAATGCAGCATCCGTCCTGTCCAGTGTCATGCCCACCACAGCTGCCCCAACTACCATGACCAGCTTGGCCACCACAATTGCTCCAGCTACCAAGGCCACCACAACTGCTCCAGCTACCAAGGCCACCACGGCTGCCCCAGCCAACCCATGGAACAACATCCGACTGCCCCGGTCCCTGCTGCCGGACAGCTACACAGTGACCCTGCAGCCCTTCCTGACGAAGGATGCTTTGGGCCTCTACATCTTCAAAGGGAACAGCACTGTGATCTTCTCCTGCCAGGAGGCCACAGACCTTATCCTCATCCACAGCAACAAGCTCAACTACACAGAGCAGAGCGGCTTCCTCATCTCCCTGGAGGGGGTGGACGGCTCCAAACCACCATCAATCAAAGCTACCTGGCTGGAGGTATCGACTCAGTATCTGGTGGTGCAGCTCACGGGGCAGCTGGAGACGGGCAAGAAATACAGGCTCGTCAGTGTCTTCACAGGGGAGCTGGCCGATGACCTGGCTGGTTTCTACCGCAGCGAATATGTGGACGAAGGAGAGACCAGGTATGGGGAATGCATGGGCTGCACCTGGGGGCAAGAGGAGGGACAGACCTGCAACGGGGCTTGGGGATGACACCTGGTGCCAGGGTCCTGCCAGCTGTCCAGGGCTTCCCCAGGCAAGGCGTTGGCTGCTGGCTCTGGTAGAATCAATGAATCTGTCTGAGGGGCAGAGTGATCCCTGGGACCCAACTACACACCAAGGGAGTGGGTCAGTGCTTTGGTGGGGAGCGCCTAGCTCTTTGTCTGTGCAGTGCTCAGCACTGTGGGCCCAGACCACCGACATCTCTTGTCCAGGCTTCCTGGTGGGGCCCTTATTCTCCCCACAGCCTGCCGGGGGGGGGGGGGGGCTTCTCCCCCCTCCCCACCCTGCCTTGGGCTGATGTGCAACCAATAGGACACAGGTTAACAGTCCTGACCAGGCAGGATATGCCGGTGGCCCCCCACCCCCTGTGGCTCCATCACTGAGCCTTAGACCCCTCGTGTGTCAGGCCTGGCTCCCCTCCCCTCCCCAGTGCTTCCAGGCTGAGCCCCATGCAGACAGACACACCAGGGCTTGGAGGGGCCCAGACTGGGTGTGAGCAGACCCGACCCCCCCCCCCCGAGGCCACCACTGGGAGCCCTGAGCCTGCCCTGTGGGGACCTGAGTTGGGGCTGTCAGGGGGGCCAGGCCTGTCTGGCTGAGTGGGCTGCCTTTGCTTGCAGGGTGGTGGCCACCACGCAGATGCAGGCGGCTGATGCACGGAAAGCTTTCCCCTGCTTTGACGAGCCTGCCATGAAGGCCAACTTCACAGTCACGCTGATCCACTTGCCCAACTACACGGCGCTGTCCAACATGCCAGTGCAGAGTGAGTGGATCCCAGGCAGGCTCCACACTGGACACCTGCTGCACCTTCCCACAGGCTGTGCCGCCCCACACGGCACCCTGTGGCCAGGGGGACGGTCGCTGCCTCACTTGGCTGCTCCCTTAGGGGAGATGGAGCCATTGCTCAGTGCAGCCAGGGCTCCAGAGCAGCTGTGGGTCTGTGGGGTGGGGGAGCAGCCAGCAGAGAAGGAAGAGGCTGGGAAATGTGGGGGACAGGGGACACTTACACCAGCTCCCCTGACCCTAACCTTCACATGCAGCCACCAGGCTGGCCAGGGTGAATTACACCTGGCTCCTCACAGGCTGGGTGGCTCTGCTCTGAACTTGGTGCCTGGTGGGGGGCAGAGAGAGGAGAGTGCTTATCCGGCAAGGTGAGGGAAAGGGGTGCAGGGCAGGGCAAAGATGAATGGGTGAAACAAAGCAGGAATTCAGACTAGAGTTGTGGGACTGCCCCTCTCCTTTGAATCCCACGTTAGTGGCTGGGATCAGTGCCTGGAGACAGTGTCCAACGAGTGTGCTATGCAAGGGCCCCTCTTCCCAGACATGCCAGGGGGCTGCACCCCTGCTTTGGGGGTGGGGAAGGGAGAGCACCATGACCTGCTCTGGGGTGGAGCTTGGGGAGAAGGAGCAGCGATGATGGGGCCATGGCTCTTCTTTCAGGCTCCAGGGAGGAGACCATCAATGGCATCACCTGGAACGTCACCGAATTTGAGCCCACTCCCAAAATGTCCACATACCTGCTGGCCTTCATTGTCAGCCAGTTCAAGGCGGTGGAGGCCAACCAGGACAACGTGCAGGTAGGGAGTGGGATGGGAAGGGGATGGTCTGGCTTGGCTGCTGGGAAGCGGACAAGGGGCACCACTGGCTGTGGCTGAGCCTCAAGTCTCCCCTTGCAGATCCGGATCTGGGGCCGGCCAAAGGCCATTGAAGAGAAGCAGGGGGACTACGCACTCAACGTGACGGGGCCCATCCTCAAGTTCTTTGAAAGGCATTACAACACAGCGTACCCACTGCCCAAGTCCGGTGAGTCCCAGCGCGGCACAGGGAGTGTGCTGCGTTCTGCTGGGCAGGTTGGGGGCCCTGCACTCCCAAGGTGGGAGTGGGGGATTAGGCGCTCTCTTGTGGGAGTGGGAGGGTGGAAGCTGCTTGCTGTGATTCCATGTGGGCATCTGCCTTGGGGCAGTTCCCTAAGAGGCAAGGCACAAACCCCAGCCTGGGAGGGAGCTCTATACTTAGACTGCACCAACCAGCTACCTAGCGTGAATCCCTCAGGCACTGTGACAGCCTCAGTGTGGAGCCACTGCCGGGCCCCTGGGGCTCGCTGAGCTACCTCGCCACACAGGGTATCTGCAGTTGTGCCAGACAAGGCCTTTCACCATGACTAATGGCAACATTCAGACTGACACATGAGGAGTCCTCTGGCATTTTTAAAGACTAATAAATTTATTTATCGCATGAGCTTTTGTAGGAGAATATCGCACTTTGTTAGACATTTGAAGATGGAAAAGTAAGATGAATGGGAGGAAAATAACGGCAGGGAAGTGTAAGTCATGGGATCAGGTCAGGCTACTACAGCAAATCAAAGCAATGATTTAGATTCAAACACTGGGGACCAGCAACATTCAGGTTCTACCCAGCCCCAAAGGACCAGTCACTTTCCCCAGGCCACTTGCTTTTCAGATCTCATTCTGGCTACAGTACTTGTGGCCTATCCTGTGATAAACTATCTACAGCTTTACTACACGATAAATGAAACTGGAGAGTTATTTGCTAGGGTAAAGCAAGTGAACACAGATACACAAATGGGTACCAGTCTTAAATTTCAAAATAGCCGCTTCTATAATCAGCAAACTCTAGATGTCCTTTAGGGCTCACCCAGTGGATCCTTTGCTTGCATCTTGCAAACCTGGCCGCCACAGTCTAAGCAGTATGGAGATCCACTTCCTTCTTGGTGGCTTTTATTCCCCTCTTCCCTCGTGCTCTGAGCTGCAAACTGCATTGACAGGAGGAATTCATTCACATAACTTGCCTTTGGTGGGTGGCTAGGGTGGGAGATTAGCCAACAAAACCTTTTGTTCTCTATGATGTTCCACTCTAATCCATCTGGTGTGGATGGGGCTGTTCTTGCTGGGCCAGCTGTGATGCCTCTGTTGGAGATCAGCCCTTCGCAGTAGTTCACGTCTCTCTCCTGTCTGGGGATTTTGCACAGTCACGCACCGGAGCTCACTGTGCACCCACCCCAATGTATCTGTGGGCTGGGACATGGAGATTATGGCTGCAGCCACTTACTCACCTGGGTGCCATAAAGTCTGAGCACTGGGCACGTGCTTCTTGTTTTAAACTGCCTGGCTAAGCCAGACCGACACCACCAGTGCTCTGGCAGTGTCCACCTGCGGACCATGGCATCAGCTGGTGCCTGGTCTGCCATTGTCACCCCCAAAACCAAAATTGCATTGGAAGGGGTGTCCCCAATGTGCTGGAAGAAGCTGCAGGGTCCCCTCTTTGTTACAATGCATCTGCCAGGACATGTCCTTTCCCTAGGCACGGACTATTTCCCTACCAGACTCCTGCAGGGCTTGGCTCAGTGTGACAGTCTGGCATCCATCCCTTTGGCTAGTGTACCCAACTTAGCAGGGAGTGGCCAGGTCGAACTGTAAATCTTGTTCAGCTGAGGCTGCAGTTGTTTACTAGCATGTACTGTGCACAGCATTTCCTCCTGATCACTGCAGAGGGCTGCTTGAGGGGGCGGAGGGGTGGGCCTTGGGGGGCCTCTTGTCCCCCTCTGCAGCCTGGGGAATAGCCCAGCGTTAGATATATCAATGCACAGCTGAGATCAGGGCTGGAGAGAACTGCTCTTTCGACAACGCGTTTTATGTTCTGGGAGGTCTTTCTCACAGGCCTTGGCAGCACCAGTCCCCCTGGCTTTCCTGCTGGTGATGTCTGTTGGGGGGGGGGGGGCCCATGTCACTGAACCTCCGTCCAGACTCCAGGGAGCACCTTACCAGACCGAGAAAGGCTTGTGCCTGCTGGTTGGTTTGTGGGGCTTGCCAGCTCTGAATTGCTTTGACCCAACCCACTGCTAACCTGTGTCCCAAGTCAGCTACCTGATGGCCCCAGCTACCAGTGAGGCTGGCTTCTTGGAGCCTCTGCAGGCCTGTTCCCAAACGGCCCAGCCAGTCTTGCCAGGAGTCCCTCAAAATAGCCAAGACATTGACCCGGGCCTTGGCAGAGGTCTGCAAACTCTGTGGCTCCCCAAGAAGCCTCAGGAAGGGGGCCCTGGCCTAGAAATTCCTTGAACTCTCCGAGGCCAGAGCCCACTCCAAACGCCACCTGTCCCTGGCCTCAGCAGTGGGGGTTTGCCAGTATCATTGAGTCAAACCCAAAGTATGCTCAAAATTTGCACCCTGCTCTCTGAACAGAGACAGAATGTCTGCTATGCACCATGTGGGGAAAGGCTCAGGTGGGGAGGGCGTTTAACCTTTCTAAAATCCAGGCTAAATCTCAGTTTCATCCCCTTTGGGTACCCTGATACCAGGAGAGGCACAGGGGCTTTGTGACTTAGTAACTGGCCCTTCCACAGCACGCTGTCCACCTCCTGCATTTGCACCAGGGGACACATTCCAGTGGCAACAGGGTGGGGGCCCTGTCCATCCAGTGAAATGCACAGGATCTTATTCAAACCCGGCAGGCTGGAAAGTACCTGCCTGTGGTATGTGAAGAGGCCCAGGTCTCCTGCTTCTGGCCTGGGTTCAACCCTCCCACATCTCATTGCTTGGCAGAGGCTTCTGCTTCTTACTGCCTGACCAGGTCAATTAAAGGAGCAGTAAATGTTGCCTCATCAGCCTAACAAGTTGTGTTCCCCCCCCATCTTTGTCATGGGAAGCTTTTGATCTACAGAGGTGCTGTTTGCAGAGCTTCCCTTCTGGGGTTTCATTGTGTCATAATCTCATTCACTCACTCTGCACCTCCAAAGGTCCCTCACAGCACCCCTTCCTCTTGTTCTTCCTCACCAAGTCACCTATGTCACCAGATCCTTCTGCAGTCTGCCTGTCGTACCCGGCTCTCTGCGTCTCCAACTCCTTTCAAGGTTTGGATGCCCTAAGTCCATCAGAGCCTTTAAATTCTTTTAAAAAATGAGTGACTGACTCCCCACCATGGACTGTCCTGTCTCCTCTGCACTGCCCTCCCATGAGACCCAACTTAAATCTAGGGGTCCCCTCTCTTGCCTCCCATATAGATGACCTCACAGGCGGCAGACCCCATAGATTCTAGGGGTGCGGTTCTGCATGTGACTAACAAGGGAGCACCACAGCCTGGTCATTCTCTTGCTGGGTGGGTAACCCCCATACTCAACATGGGCGTCAATGTCCCTTGACGCCAGATACCCTAAATTCTGTCGGAGCCTCTCACAGGAAACAGTCACAACTGACATGCAGCAGCCTTGTCCTGTGCTTGTCAGCCCCGATGCCTGCACTCTTAACCAGATGGGCCAGGAAAGCCAGACAAGCCTTTGATGATCTAGAGAAGGGTGATGCTAAGGTGTGTAAGACAGAGAGAAAATGACTTGACCTCGTGGATGCTGCATGCTGCCCCCTTTGGGGAGCCTAGCCCCCTCTCCTGCTCCAAGCTCTGGCCCTTCCACATCCACTCCATCCTTGCCAGCTGGCACAGCCCCAAACTAGCTTGGAGCAACTGTTGGTCCTTTGGAGTGTGACGATATGTACCCAGTGTCCTCTGTAATAACTGTTGTACAATGAAGGCTTAGGGCGATATCACTCAGAAACTCCTAATTTTCTGCTTGTTGTACCAGGGAATTATGGGTGGAAATAATGTATGTAGAGTGATAGGATTTGACTATGTGCCTTTCCTTTTTGTAGGGACGCAAACCCCTACGCCAGGGGTCAGCAACTCAAAAGATGAGGAGCCATTTTTTAAAATTCCTTCAATACCCAAGTGTTTTGAGAACTGCAATGGGTGTAACTTCCTGATGGGGAGGCGGAACTGGGCCAAGGCACCTGTCTCAGGGGGAGGCACAGACTCAGGAGCACCCCTGCTCCTCACAGGGGCCACTGGTGGCAGCAGGGGGCCCTGGAGTCTCAAGGGGGCAGCTAAAGAGTTGCATGTGGCTCTGGAGCCACACATTGCAGACTCCTGCTCTAGGCTCATTTGGGGTCTTTTATCCAAGTTAGGGTTAGGTTTATTTCCAGTCCCCCCTTCTTTCGTAACCTGGGAGACAGAGGGATTTTTCTTCCCCTGGGATTTGCCCCCATCCCCCTGGGGCCCTTGATTCAACATATTTGGCCACAATTTCCACAACCTCTAGAACCATGGACATCTGTGTCACAGGTAACATCCAGTATCTTGTTTGTAGCTAACCTCAAGGGTTGCTCTGAGGCCATCTGATCAAGCAGTTCTCCATAATCACCTTCAGCCGCCCCCTTTCTTCCCCCCGGTCCAGGTTCTCATCAAGCAACACATTTTACGCTCTCTTCAACAGGAGTGACATTGTCAAACAGTTGAAGTTTTTCAGCTTCAATCAATATGCAGGGGTGTTGCTGGTGCTGGGCTTATGGGACTCAAGCCCCAAGTCCCAGTGCCCAAGTCCCGGGTTCACCGCTGGACTGCCCATGGCAGCAGGGTGCTTACTGGGCTCGAGCCCCAAGTCATGGTGCATCAAGCTCCGGGTCTTTCCCTGGGCCAGTGGCACTTTTGTCAATAGGGCTCCATTTCAATCATGGGTGGCAGGTATAATGGGCCAGGGAAGGCTTCCACGCTGCCCACCATGTTGTTGGCCGGGTTTCGGGGCTGCGCCAGGCCCCAGCCAGGGTTTGAGGCTGTGCCGGAAGGCAGGGATGCAAAGGGTGCACTAGAGCAGGGCAGGGCTTGGGGCAGAAGGGATGAGGAAGGGGGCTGGGCTCCCTGAAGGGGGTGACGTGTACCATCCATGAGTTCAGTACATTTTCTCTATTGTCTTACACACCTTAGCATCACTCTCCTTCAGATCGTCAAAGGCTGGTTTGGCCTTCCCAGCCAATCTGGTTAAGAGCCCAAGATTCTGTTTATCTGCTGGGACATTTTGCATCCTACATACTCCCAAATACAGGCAGGCAGCCTTTTATGCTGTATAAATCGGGCCAGCTTCCCTCCACTCTCTTGTGTTGTGGCCGGTGCACTCACTGGATGAGGTGGAAACTCATTTTGGTGCTCCAGGAAGTTGAGTCGCACCATTTGAGCGTCTTTCAGTCTCCTGTGTGTCGTCTGGTCAGTTTCTTCATTGACCACTGCCAGTTGCTCCATGTGTCTTTGGTATCTTTCTCCTCAGCTGCCTCACTCTCTGATCTGCAGGTCCACCATCAGCCTTTAGGACTAACCCAGTCTAAGCAGCTGGGGATCCCTAGCTGCCAGCTAGGAACCTTGGCCCCCAAATTCCAAGCTGTACATGGATGCAGTTGCTTCTCCTTCTGGATTTTTAAGCCCTCCTGCCCCATGCAGGGAGCTGTGAGGTCAGTGGATGGGAGGAATCCACTTGCATGCTCATTGTCACTGGGGGCAGGGGAAGGGCAGAGCAACAACAGCTGTTGTCCTCTTTACTGTCTGACAACAGTCTGTGTGTTGTTGATGGACCTTCTCTGTTGGGCAGGATGTGACGCCTTCTGTTGGCAGACCTTTGCACTAGTTCACGTCTCTCTCCCACCTGGTGATTTACACTGTCACGAGGGAGGGGGGAGGTTCACTGTGCACCTGCACCAACATCTCTGTATGCCCAGAACGTGTATGCAAGTTGCTCACAAGCATTCAAGGAAGTCCAGACACTGAACAGACACTTACAATGCCAACACCTGTGGTAACTCGCTGACACTGGGGAGCCAGACTGAGACCAGCTGCGTATTTGTCAGTGCCCATGCTCTTCTGTGGGGCACCATCCCACTAACATGAGCCGTCCCTCTCCCAGACCAGGTTGGCCTTCCAGACTTCAGCGCCGGTGCCATGGAGAACTGGGGCCTAGTGACATACCGGGAAAACTCGCTGCTCTACAACCCTCTCTTTTCCTCCATTGGCAACAAGGAGAGGGTGGTGACGGTGATTGCCCATGAGCTTGCCCACCAGGTACCTCGTGCAGCTCCCCTCTGCCTCCCTTCCTGCCTTTGGCTGGGCATAGAGCTGTGAGGGGGCTGGCTGTAGCCCAGGGAGAGCCTGGGCTCAGGGGCTCCTGCCTAACCCTCTCTGTTTCACTCTCCTCAGTGGTTTGGAAACCTGGTGACCCTGCGCTGGTGGAATGACCTGTGGCTGAATGAGGGCTTTGCCTCCTACGTGGAGTACCTAGGGGCGGACTATGCCGAGCCCTCCTGGAATATTGTGAGTTGGCCCGGGCCCAGGTGGCACTGCCCACAGGGCTCCAGCAGTGCCAGGGGCGTGGGAACAGCCGTCCCTTGTCACCAGTGCAGCCCCTTGCGCTCTGCTGGGCTCTTCCAAGGGTGGCTTTGGCCCAGGTGGGATCCTTGAAGGAAGCAGCTGTGTGTACATGGGGAGGCCCTGCTGTCCAGGGCAGCTGCCTTTCCCGGCGCTGGGTGATGGAAGCCAGTGGGGCTCCACTGTTCTGCAGGCGGCATCTGCAGCTGCTGGCAGGAGTGAAAGTTTCTTGCCGGGGCAGTCCCTCCCCCAGCTCCTGGTGCTGTGGGGCAGGGTGGGGAAGGAACAGCCCGTTCCACAGTGGGTGGGAATGGGGAGCTCTGGGCTGGTCTCAGCCAGGGCCAGGAGGTGGGAGGAAGAGCTGCTGCTGCTGCGTCTGTGCTGGTGATGGTCCCTGCATCCCCATGGAGGGCCAGCCCGTGGCTGGGCACTGACTGTGGCTTGGGGCCTTTGCAGAAAGATCTGATTGTGCAGAGTGAGATGTACCGCGTGATGAAGACCGATGCACTGGCCTCCTCCCATCCACTCTCCTTCCAGGAGAATGAGATCAACACGCCGGCACAGATCAGCGAGGTCTTTGACTCCATCGCCTACAGCAAGGTGAGGGCTGCCCTGCGGGCACAGCCCAGGGCCTGGGATTGGGAACAGACCTTCCTGGGGTGTGAACCGGAAGCTGTGCTGAGCTCTCCTTGCCTTTTAGGAGCCCAGCTCACTTAGGACTCACTCACTCAGTGACTATCTTGAATCTTTCCACAGGGTGCGTCCGTGCTGCGGATGCTCTCCAGTTTCCTCACTGAGGAGCTCTTCAAGAAGGGACTGCAGGTACGGGAGTCGCTGGGCCCTGCACTGCCGGGGGCTCTGTGCAGAGCAGCGAGCTTGGCTGGGCAGTGTCTGCATGGCCACTGCTCTGAGGCAGCCCCACAAGCAAGGCAGGCGGCAGCCTGGGCTTTGCCAAAGGGCAGCCAGCGTAGCTGCCCAAACTCTGGCAGCGCTCACCGTGCAGCATGCGTGGCATGGGCGAGGGGACTGGCGGGCGGAGCAGTGGGTAGTGCCTGAGGGCACAGGCGTGATGCTGGGGGCATGCCTACTTTGCACATGTAATGCCTGGCTCAGCATGTGTTATGTGCCTGCTCTGTGCCAGGGCAGATGCCATGGGGGCAGGACAGTGCCTGACAACAAAGCTGGGCGGTTCAGTCAGGCTCCAGAAGTCCTTGGTCCAGTTAAGTGTTGGCCAGCAAGGCAGCTGTCAACCCCTGTAACTGTGACTGAGACAGGCCAAGTCTGCGTGCTCAGTCCCATTGTATCCATGCAGCACCCGGGGGTATGCTTCTGCTGCAGGCATGGCCGCTCTTTCCCTGCGGGGTAAGAGTGGGTAGGCAGCAGGGTGGGTGCTGCTCTGGGGAGCCAGGCCCAGAAAACCCTTTCCATGGAGCTTTGCTCAGGGCCAGGCCTCTGCCTTCCCCAGTAGTAGAGGGAGGACGCATATGTGGGGAGGAAGCTGTGCTGCTGACCCTGGCTCAGGTATCCCAGTGCCAACCTGCCCTCTTCCTGTGTTTCAGTCCTACCTCCACACATTCAGCTATGGAAACACCATCTACAACGACCTGTGGGTTCATTTGCAAACGGTATGTAGGCTGCTTGCCCCACTTGCTGCACTGTGGCTGATGCCTGGCAAGGGGCAGGGCTGGGCTTCTTAGCTGGGCATCACCTGGAATCAGCGCAGATGTCAGGGATGGGGCACGGTGGCCCACTCAGCCAGACGAAATGGGGAATGATGGGCCCACTGCTACGTTCGCTCTCCCCTTTTGCACGTGGTCTTCATTTGTGTGATGTGCTCGTGGGCAGGGCCCAGTGCTGGCTGTGGGTCTGGGCCAAGCGGGTAAGTGGGCAAGCATGGCACATGGCTCTGCTGGGGCACGGGAGAGGAATGGATGCCATTCCTCACAGGGGGCTGGGCTGGTGTTTGTCTTGCTGTGGCTCCCCCAAAAGTGCAAGGGGCTCAGCTGTCCTACAAGCATGGGGGATGGCCTCGCTCTGCCCTTGAGCTCCTGATCCCACCAGCTCATGCCCACAGCTCATGCGACCAGCATCAGGGAGCTCTGCCTGTGTCCCAGCCCTGTCTGGAGCAGCTTGGAGAAGTTAGACACTGTCCTTTGGGGAGCCGGTGAGCAGAGCCCTTGTCGTTGGGGGGAGGCTGGCATGTGTCCCTGGCGACTCTGCCTGAGCTTTCCACAGGCAGCAAGGGATTGTCCCCATCACATGTAAAGCAGCTGCAGGGGTTCAACCAAACCTCCCCAAACACCCAGCTCTGGGAACTTCCCTCTGGCCCCAATGATGCTTTGCTAACAAGAGGGGTCAGGGGTGAAGTCAGGAGTTGACCCACAGAGAACAGCAGCCAACAGTGCCTTACCACCCCCTGCACAGGCCGTGAATGAAGCCAAACATGAGCTGCCTACCACCATCAAAGGCATCATGGATCGTTGGACGCTGCAGATGGGCTTTCCTGTGGTGACCGTAAATACGCATAATGGCTCCATCACCCAGAAACACTTCCTACTGGACCCCGAGTCCATCGTCAACCGGACCTCTGAGTTCAAGTGAGTGATGCAGTGGCCCAGCTGGGGCACCCACTGTGCCCAGAGGTCCCATGTGGGCACCAGCCCCTCCACTGCCTCCTGGCACCACAGAGCCCTGTGACCATATGTCTCGGAGGGTGGCTCTGTGGGACCGTGGCCAGAGCTGCATTGAAGTGTTCCCTGGACAGAGATGGCAGACAGCAGGGGCCTTCTAGTGCTGGGTCCCTTGCAGCCCCATGGGTCTTCTGCCTTGGAGAGCCCCGACACTGGTTCCGTTCCTCTGTGCACCCCAGGTGGTATCATCCCTTTGAGGTGTGAGGGAAGGTGTGATACGGGGGGCCCTGCACTGAGGAGCTGGGACTCACCCCTGCACAGAGACCTGCCCTAGGGGCAGAACCCTGCAGAGCAAGGAAGGGCAGGGGCACAACTACCTAGTGGGTCTGACTGTCCAGGCAGCAGTTCTGCAGAAAAGGCCCTGGGGGTTACAGTGGACAAGAAGTTGGATGTGAGTCAACGGTGTGTTCTTATTGCCAAGAGTTAATGGCATATTGGGCTATATTAGTAGGAACATTGCCAACAGATTGAGGGAATAGATTATTCCCCTCTATTCAGCACTGGAGAGGCCACATCTGGAGTGTTTTGTCCTGTTTTGCCCCCCCTCCCCCCCACAGGAAGGATGTGGCCAAATTGGAGACAGAGTCTAGCAGAGGGGAACAAAAATGATTAGTGGGCTGGAGCACATAACTTATGAGGAGAGGCTGAAGGAACTGGGTTTGTTTAGTCTATAGCAAGAAGAATGAGGGGGGATTTGACAGCAGCCTTTAACTACTGAAAGGTGGTTCTGGGGAGGATGGAGCTAGGCTGTTCTCAGTGATGGTCGGTGACCGAACATGGAGCAATGGTCTCAAGTTGCGGTGGGCAAGGTCTAGGTTGGATACTAGGAAAATCTTTTTCCCTAGGAGGGTGTTAAAGTACTGGAAGGGGTTATCTATGGAGGTGGTGGAAACTCCATCCTCAGAGGTGCATAAGGCCTGGCTTGACAAAGGCCTGTCTGGGATGATGTAGTTGGAGTTGATCCTGCTCTGAGCAGAGGCTGATCTAGATACCTCCTGAGGTCCCATCCAACCCTAATCTTCTATGGGTCTATGCTGTGAGTGTCTCCTTGTCTATCTGCAGTTATGTCTGGATAGTCCCTGTCACTTGGATGAATTCGTTGGGAAAGGAAGGCATGTATTGGCTCAATGAAACCTCAGGTACTTGCTGTTCCATGGCTGTGTCCCAGGGCATACGTGCCAGGGGTTGCCTACCCCTGTTCTAGGGGAACTGGCCTGGGAGGGGCATGGTGAGGGAGTCCTATGAGATCTGGGGAGGGTGGCTCCTGGAGGGGCGTGGTGGGGAGGTTCTAGGGTAACATTTCCCAGTGGGGCTTGGCAGAGCGGTTCTAGGGGGTTGTCCCCAGAGTTACATGATGGGGGTGTTCTAGCATAATGCCCCTGGAGGCATGTGATGGGTGGCTTCTAGGGGAGTGTCCCCGGAGGGGCATGAGGGTGGTGTTCTAGGGGAGTGGCCAATATTCCCTCTATCTTATCATAGGCTGTGTGCTCAAAAAATTTCTTTTGTGCAAATTTTTGGAGCCAGTGTCCAAATTTGTGTTGTGCTCCAGTGAGTGTGGTCAGTCTTGTGAGTGCAATGAAGTAAGTGTGTATGACTCAAATCATATCTCAATTTTATTTTGATCTGATGATGGGAATGATTTTATACATTACAAAACCTTCTTTGAAACATATTACTTGAAATTGCCTTCTTAAAGTAGCATAAAATAAATTAAAATAGCAGCAATGTTGAATTTTTTTGTGCGCACTTTACTTTGTTGTGTGCGTGGGTTTCACAATCTGTGTGCGTGCACACATGCGCAGAGCTTAGAGGGGAACATAGGGCGTGGCCCCCAGGGGTGCTTGACGGGAAATCTACTGGAGCATCTCCAGTGGGTTCTAGTCAGGAACTTAGAGGGGCCCCACTGACCTGCATTTCCTTTCTCAGCCACTGTGCCAGACTTTGCAGTGGCTGCTGGTGCAACTGCTTGGCTCCTGCTCAACATCAACGTGACTGGGTATTTCCGGGTGAACTACAACCGGGAGAACTGGGACAAGCTGCTGACCCAGCTGGACACCAATCCCCAGGTACCCAAAAGCCTAGCCTCTACCCCAGGCTTCATCAGCACCCTCCTTTCAGGGAACCAGGGCCCTGCCATGGGGCAGCTGCATTATAAGCTGGACCTGGTGTGACTGGGCCTCCTGGAATAACCCTCTGAATGTGCCAAGATCAGGGCAAGCTGCAAAACTAGGGGCCAAACCCCCAAACCACTGATGGGTGGTACTTAAACCAGTCTCCCAGTCAGTAACGAAATATGCTTCTGATTCCCCACTCTGGTCATCACCAAACGTAACAAAACAGAAACAGCACCCTTTATTGCACATCAGTTCCTCTGGTCCCCACCGACCCACTGGGTCTCTTAAAGAAATAGGTTCTCCTGACCCCACAGGGCCAGCCACATCACTCAGAACAATATAGGCCTGGATCTTACCCAAAATACCACACTGCCAGCCAATTCTTTAGTAACTACAACTAAAGGTTTAATATAAAAAGGAAACAAACAAAATATGAGAGATGTTAAAGGGCCAGAGTGAATCATATACATACAAATGATTTAGAGTCTATAGAAAGCAAAGTCTTGAAGATCCTGTAGTTTGCAGTGTAACTCTTCTGCCAGGGTGGGCTGGCAGGACAAGGGCTAGGTTCTATATCTAAGGGGTTTCCAAATAATGTTACAGCACCAACTGGCTCGAGCCCCCACCCACTCTCTTGGGAAATCATGAGCTATTCCGTGGGCACCCTGAAAGGGTAATGCTTCCCTGCTTGCAAGCTTGAGTCTGAGTGTAGTATGCAGAACTTTCAATAGTAATAAAACCAGAATGTAAGAGGCCCAATAACAAAAATCAGCACTGATCTGGAGGATCAGTGCAATACAGGTTCCCAACAAAATCCCACACAGCACAACAGCACATGTGAACTCAATAGCAAACCCAGCACTGATCTGGAGAATCAGTGCAAAACAGGCTCTCAACAAACTCTAGGGAATGTAGGGAGTGTTTTTCACCCCAGCTGCCCACCAATGCCAACCACTGGTCACTCACTCCATCCACTTTCACCATCCCTTGTCTCCACCCGCTGTCCATTGGCTCCGCCCACTGGTTGCTCACACCGCCCAGCTCACCGCTGGATGCTCCCACCGTCCACCGGCTCTACCAGCTGTCTGCTGGCTCTGCCCACTGGTCACTCGCATCATCCAGCTCACCTCTGGCCACTCTCACCATCTGCTGGCTCCGCCCGCAGTCCACCAGCTCTGCCCACTGGTCACTTGTGCTGCCTAGCTCACCACTCTCATCGTCTGCTAGCTCTGCCTGCTGGTCACTCCATCTGCTGCTCCTCTTCAGTGATTTCAGCTCAGAGCGAGAGGGTTTCCTCTTTTCTAGTGATTTCAGCTCAGAGAGAGTTTGCTTCTCTCTGTGATTTCAGCTCTTAAACCTCAAGTAGCTGCAAATAGCTACTTCTATTAAAATAACAAAGAAAAGAGGCCTTCAAAAGAAGCCCAGCCAGATCTATCATTTGACAGTAGGGCCATAGGGTGAGGCAAAATGCTTCAACCATTGCTCCAAAAAGAGCTATACAGACCCTACCCTGTCTTAAACTTTTCCAGGCTGAAATAGCCAGTGACCACTCTTATAAGTCTCTTTTCAGCTAAGGGCAGCTTTTACCCTTTAACTAACTCAAACAGATTTGGAACAATCAGAGAGTAGCATATCACAAAAGACAGTATTTCATATTTCCCTTCAGTAGAATTACAGGTATTGACAGATTTGTGAGCAAATTAACCCCAAATACCATTACCCACTATGCCCTGCACCCACTATGCTAATACCTAACTGTGCTCTTTGTGTTCATGCTAATACTGGACCCGTGCAGATTAGTTGCTCCCCCCGAAGCTGTTAGGCACAGCTTCTAAGCCTGCTTTACAGCAAATTAGTCCCATTCCTCTGGTATGCTCCTGGCAGCTGGGTGGGTCTCAGTCCTTTCTTCAGTCCCAGGAGAATAGTTCCAGAGGAGGGTGTTGGTAGCAGACAGACTGAAGACTAAAGACAAAATGGAGATGGGGCTTCAGCCTTTTATCACCCTTTGGCCCACCCTATGCTCTCAGGGTCCTCGCCAAATCAAAATGGAGTTGAGTTACATGGTCAGCTTGGGTGACTGGCTGAACAGGTTTACTCATAGGCCCACTTCAACTGGGAGTTCCCTTGATGGGCCATCAGGAGGACAGTGTTTTTGCAGACACCCAGTCTGGGAATGCCTTAAAATCAAATAACTTGGAACACACATAAAAATAAATAAATTTCTAATTTCTAATACAGGCATGATACCTACATATAAAGCATATAATCATTCTTAGCAGATTACAGCCTTTCTATTGACACCAAACATGGCATATCACATATGGATTCTTGCAAATATGAAATATCAATATGAAAATAATCATAAATAGTCCCCTAGACCCAGACAGTGTCATACTGGCGACCCCAGAGCCAGCCCAGGGCAGCCCAGAAGCTGTAGGCTGGCTGGCCTGCGAGATCCGTTCCACTGCCCAGTTCCCTTTCCCTACCCCAAACAATCTGCTCCTGCCCCTCTCACTCTCCCTGCCCCCTGGGTAATGATGTTTGCTTTTTTCCAGCTCATCCCCGTGATAAACCGAGCCCAGCTCATTGATGATGCCTTTAACCTGGCCAGGTGAGTGACCTGAGCTACTGGGCCACTAAGGGATGGAAACCAACCTCTGGGCTCCTGTCCCAGCACTCTGGCTATGTCCTCTCCCCATGGCACCTGAGCATGGTTGCAGGACTGGGTGGGAGGCAGGAGTCTGTCCCCAGTGCTGCACACCCTCCTCGGGGAGTAAGCGGGAGGGCTCCACACACTCTGGTTCCCCAGCCTGGAGCCGTCCTTGCCTTGCCCCTGCTGCATCTTGCTGGCTGCTCAGCTGGCTGGATTGTGTCAGAGCATGTGCGAGGAGGGGTCCTGTGGAGGACCCCAGCCAGCTTTGCTGGGCACTGAGATCCCAGCAGGCCTATGGGGAGGTGATGAGGCTGCCAAATTCCTGAGGCAGAGAGGCCCCACCTCTGCCTGAGCCCCCCAGGTACACAGCCAGCCTGCGGCAGAACAGGTGCTCCTGGTACCCGGCTTCTCACTGCCGTGCCACAGTGAGGGGCATTAGCAACACTCCTGGGGACCGATGGGAGCAGGCGGGAGGGGTTCCATTGTTGGGGGCAAGCAGGCAGGGTTGTGTTGGTGGACAGTGAGTGGGCAGGGGTTCCTTTGCTGGGGGATGGGAGGGGATGGGCAGAGGTTTCTCTGCCAGGTGATGGGAGGGAACCGGCTGGGGTTGTATTGCCAGGCGATGGGAGGGGCGGAGGGGCGCAGAGATGCCTGCATTTCTGGTGATGTGGTTGGAGGCCATGAGCTGTGCAATCAACTGTTTAGGGCAAAGTATATTGACATCGGCCTGGCGCTGAACACCACCCGCTACCTGGACAATGAGATAGAGTACTTGCCCTGGAGTGCCGCCCTTGACAACCTGGCCTACTTCCGCCTGATGTTTGACCGCAGTGAGGTGTATGGCCCCATGAAGGTGACATGAGCTCCACCTGCCCAGCCTTGTGGGCAGCATGGGTGGGAGGCACTTGGGTGGGCACTGCCACCTTGTGTGTGCCAGGGTTGGTTCAGCCAGGGGCTGGGCACAAGCTCAGAGCTCGGGGTGGGCTTTGCAGATCAGCCCTGCGTGCTGCTGAGCTGTGTGGGGAAGGGCATGGGGCATGGAGTGTGGGTGCATTGGCTGGCTGGGGGAACATGTGATGGGAGGGCGGCTCAGCAGAGATGCTGGGCATTACTGGCTCTTCTGTCAACTAATGGCTGGGTTTTGTCGGGAGGCTAACAGTCACCTCTCCCCCCCACCCCAGAAATACATCCAGAAGCAGGTGAACCCCTTGTTCCAGTACTTCAAAAACTTAACCAAAGACTGGACCACCATCCCGGATGGCTTGATGGAGCAGTGAGTCCTGGATCAGCGTGTCCTCTGGCCAGCTGCAGAGCAGGGCAGGCTGGGCATCTCTCCTCTGCTGCAGCCTCTTTTCCAAGGGGAGGGCTCCAGGGCCCCCCTTTCCTGTCTCCCAACCCCATACTTTAGTCAGACATGACTTTTGCACAGGTCCCAGACTGTGGGCATGCTGGGGCTGGTTGGGTGGGCATGGCCTGCCCCAGCTCTGTGACAGGAGATGCACCCTCCAGACCCCCACTCCTCTCCTATTCCCCTTCCCATGGGATGGGGGGATGGCTGGCCTGGGCAGCGGCACCTGCTGGGGAGGAAGCTGAAGCAGCTGCCACACGGTGCCCACTGGGAACTGCCCGTGGTTCACCAGGCAAGCACTGGCTCAGTAGAGGCCACAGCTGACTATCTCCATGGGAGGCTACCGCCACCCAGCATGCAGGGCACCTAGCTACCTGAGCCTGGCTGGAGACAGGCTGGTGGGCACCTGCTTCTCTCATGGGTTATTCTGCCTGGTCTCTCTGCTACCCGGGCTGGCTCTTACGGCCGCCCCCAGCAGCTTGGTCCCTCTCAGGACCAGTCACTGATACTGCCCCTCTCCCTGCTCAGGTACAATGAGATCAATGCCATCAGCACAGCCTGTTCCTACGGGGTCCGCGAGTGCTGGACGCTGGCCACTGCCTTATTCGACAAGTGGAAAAGCAACCCCAGCAACAACCCGTGAGTCAGACCCTGTGGCCTCTGGGATGGGGGGACATGGCTGGGGGGCTGAGCCAGGCCAGGCCATGCTGATCCTGTGGGCTGGGGCACTGGGTTGGCAGGATATAGGGGAGCCTATTTCTAGCTGGTAAATACTCAGCTTCCTGGCACTTCCTGGGCTCTGGTGTCACTGTGAGATGCTCACCCGACACATGGCGAGGGAGGGGGTGCCCCCCAGTGCCTGCTGTTGGACCCTCTACCCATAGCCTGCACCAGGCTTGGCACTGGAGTGGGGCACTTCTGACTGATTGCCCATGTCCATGGCATGCTGCTGTGCTCCACTTTGGTTCTGGTGACCAGCATGTTTCCTCCCCTAGGATCGCCCCGAACCTGCGCTCTGCCGTCTACTGCAGTGCCATCCAAACGGGTGGTGAGGAGGACTGGAACTTCGCCTGGCAGATGTTTCAAAATGCCACTGTGGTGGCTGAAGCTGACAAGCTGCGCACGGCCCTGGCCTGCAGTCAGGAGCCTTGGATTTTAAACAGGTGGGTGGCAGGGAATCGGGGCTAGGGGTCTCCTGGGCATGGGAAGGAATGGGTTGGCAACGAAAAGGGCCTGGGGCTGCTTGTAGTGTTTACTGGCCCTGCACACCTGCCCTGAGCTCTGTGTAATAGTCCTGCTTGCCCTTCCCAGGTATCTGGAATACTGTCTGGACGCCACCAAAATCCGGAAGCAGGATGCCATCTCCACCATCAACAGCATCGCTAGCAACGTGGTGGGGCAGAGCCTGGTTTGGGACTTCATCCGGGGCAACTGGAAAACCCTTTACAACCAGTGAGTCCCCTGGAGGGAAAGTAGTCTTGGGGAGGGGGTAGAGGAATGGGGGCTGGAGACTGTGGGAAGCAGTGGGGAGCCCCCTGGATGGGGCAGAGTGGGGGGAATGGGATGAGGTGAGCAGGGGAGGGTCTGTGGAAGAGGGAGGAGCAAGGGGGCTGGAGAACAGGGGGAGGGGGTGCTCTCAGTCTCTCTCTCCCCCTTTGCACCTGATTCCCGTGGCATCGTGGTGGTGAATGAGGTTGCCAGAACACAAATGCTTTCCCTGGCCTTGCTGTTTCTGGCCTGGGAGCAGCCCTCAAGGGCTCTCTGCTAAGCCATGACAGCGGTGCCACAGCTGGGGTGTGCACAGCGTTTCCGGGACACTGCCCCTTTGAGAGGAAAGTGCTTTTTGCTGTCCTATTCCCTCGTGCTCACCCCTTCTCCTTTCAGGTACGGAGGGGGCTCCTTCTCCTTCTCAAACCTGATCCTGGGGGTGACGCAGCGGTTCTCCTCGGAGTTTGAGCTGAACCAGGTGAGGCCTGTCTGTGGCAGGCACCATGTGCCAGGGTAGAAAGGGCCCCAGGAAGGGAAACCCCTTAGGCAAGCTTTTGCCATCCTGCCAGGGCCCAGCGGTCGCTCCCTGCAGCCTCTCCCAAGGGCTTTACCTGCATGCTGGGGCTGGTACCACTTTGTGTGGGATTGATAGTGCGTCACAGCCTTTCTCCCTTTCCTGCAATGCCGCCGTGGCCGGAGCTGGAGCTCCCAGCCAGCCACCCTACAGGAGAGGCAGTCTGTCAAGCTCATCACTTGTGTGTAAGTGAGGGCAAATCTAGGGAGACATCCCGCTGTTGTGCCAGCCCCTCTGGACCCATATGGTGATGGCAGCTGTGTCCTCCCTCATTTATGTGGCCCCAGCCTGAGGATGCCTGTTATCCCTGCACTCCTGGGCACAATCCCATGGCCGAATCGCTGTCCCTTGGCAGTCTCACCCTGACCTTCCTCCTGGCACTGCCAAGCAGGGCACGGACAGTGCTTTCCCTCTCCTCCTCAGTCCCCAGCTAGTTTCTTGGGCAGCTCAGCACCCTTCCCCAAGCCAAATAGAGGGCTCTGGGCTGCTGCCACCATCACTCATTCTTGGCTCTGCTCTCTTGGTAGCTGGAGCAGTTCAAGGCGGACAATACTGACGTGGGCTTTGGCTCAGGCACGCGGGCTCTGGAGCAGGCACTGGAGAAGACCAAAGCCAATATCAAATGGGTGGCAGAGAACAAGCAGACGGTGCTGATGTGGTTTGAGAGAGAAAGTAGCTGAGTGGGTTAACTCAGCAATGCCAACCCAGCGTGAACTCCAGGTCTCTCACCCCTGTCACTGCATCCTCACTCCCTGGCTCCTCCTCAGAGGGCCCTATGCCCCCCCAAGTCTGCCTGCACTCCACTAACTGGTGTTCCCTGGGGGACCATGCTTTGTGAGCATGGCCCAGGGGTCAATGACTGGCCCAAGGAAGCCTAGGTGCCCACGTGGGGGTCCAGGGGCAGACAGGCTCATGATGGCAATGGGACTGCTGGCTGGGTAGCCACCCAACTCTGTGTGGGCTGGGACACCCTGTGCTCTCTGTGTTGGCCCAAGACACTGTAAATAAAGGCTTGATGTGAAATGTTCAAGGCAGGCAGCAGAGCTGCAGCTCACCAGCAAAGAGCTCAGAGCCAAGGCAGCAGTATGGTTCACTTCTCACTCACACACTCAGCATGGGCAAGTTCCCTGGCCAATCCCATGCTCACAGGGCAGGGGGAACTGTGGGGTGTCTTGGGAGATTGCAGAAGGGAAGTGCTGGGTGAATGGGAAGCGAGCTGCCCTCTGGATCCCCATCAGCCAGCGCTGGGGTGCCAGGCCGAGGGGTTGGCTTCCGCTGCAGGTGAACTCTGCCCAGCCTGTGGAGGGCTATTAAGAGCCTGTTGTTAAGTGGTGCCAAGGGCTTGGCAGGCACCAGACCTCTGTCCACAGGGGCTGTTTGGTGGCTGCGAGTCAGTGTGATCCTGCGGGGCCAGGCTGGCCCAGCTCTGCTCCCAGTTGGTCGTGCAGGCTGTCATAGCATGGCATGGGGTACATGGCATCAGTGTGAGTGCCAGTGGTAGGGACAACAGAGCAGGTGCCCCTGAGAAGGTGATCGGGCACTGGGCACAGCAGATATCCTAGGGGTGGGACAGAGAGGGAGCAGCCCCCCCCCCCAGGTGTTCCCTTCCCTCCCAGTCCTGTGCAACCCTTCCCACTGTGGGTCCTTCGGATATGTCTGGGGCTCCTTTCAGCCAGCCTGGTTTGGAATGGGCTTAGTGGGTGGACTGCGCTCTCAGCCCATCTCCCAAGTCTCCCACCCACTGCACGGTCTGCTGGCTCCAGCGCTTGGAGCGTAACCAGCATTGCAAGGGGCAAGGGCTGGTTCTGGGCAGGGCCCAAGTTCCTGTAGCTGGGCACAAGGTTGGCAAAAGGGGGGGGGTCCCTGCTGTCTGGGGCAGGCGTTGGCCCTGGGAAGGGGGGGGGAGACATAGCAACAGCACTCAAAGCTCAGGGAAGGAGGGGCTCCAGGATGGGGACCCAGAGGATATCTGGGAGGCAAAGCCAGGTGGGGGTGATGCATCTTGCCTGGCTGTAATGGAGCCAGCTAGAGCCCTGGCTGAGGGCACTAACAGTGCCAGCGACAGAGCCCCCCCCCCCCCCCGGCAGGGGTCTAGTGACACTTAGGCTGGGTGTAGAAATGTCCCAGAAGTGCCAGCCATATCAGAGCTGGAGGGGAGGAACTCTGCTCATGGGGCTCCGCGTCCATCACCTGCCACCCTGCTGTCAGAAACAGCCCAGCCGCTCTGCTCATCCAGTGAGAAGCCACCCAGCATGTGAGCAACCCTACAATGAAGAAGCAGCAGGCATGAATGTGCAGCAGCATGGAAGGGGTTTAATCTGTGCCAGGCTCAGTGAGTGCAGTGAGCAGGGCCTGGCAGGGACCAGCCGAGAGCAGAATCAGCCACACCCAGCTCCAGAGAGTGACGATCCCCAAGCTCCCCACCAAACACTGCTGATGTTCTGCTTCTCATCACTTCTTCAGCTGCAGCTGCCCCACTCTTCCTGCTGCTGGGCCAGCTCTGCAGGGGTGCCCCTGGGGTGGTTGTGGGCTGGCTGGGGTCTGGGGCAGATGGACCAGTCCTGGGCTGGACAGACAGAGCCTGCCTGGTGCCAAAAGAAAAGCCATGTTTAAGGTGGTGCCAGGTGGGCAGCCAAGGTGAAGTTGCCTGTACCCCCTCTAGGGCCAGGCAAGCCTGTCAGCCCTCACCAGCCCCAGGTCCCAGGCAGTGTTACGCACCCGCTCAACCAGGGTGCCACTAGGACCTGTCACCCCCAGCCTCTGGCTGAGGAGCCCCGGGTGCAAAGCCCCTCGGAGTCCTGTGACGTGTGGGCGCTGCAGGTTGTTCTGAGTGGTGAGCTGGCCACCTGCTTTGCGGCAGGAGAGGGTCCTTGTCTCCAGACAGCCCCTGCAGTTGGCCCTGGCACGGAGAGCAGAGCCGCACAGTGCGTGAGGCAGGCCTGCATGTTTGCACAGGGCTCTGAAGTGCAGTCCCATGTCACTGGGGTGACACCACATCCCTCCCTGGGCTCCCAAGCAGAACCCACCTCAGGCCTGGGCAGGGTGCTGTGCCAGGGCCCCGGCTGACAACGCTGATCCTGGGGGATCTCAGCCCAGGCCTTGAACACCGAGTGGGGAGGGGTGCTTTCTGCCTGGCATGCATAGCTCAGTGGATGGCATTTCAAGGGAAGCTCCAAACTGCTGAGTTGCAGGTGCCTGAAGGAGCTGGACCAGCTCTCTCCTGTCCTGCCCACCATACCGAACAGACCTGTAGTGCCAGGCCATGACTTGCCCTAGGCAGGTGCCACTGGCTGCAGGTTGCAAGCAAGCACAATGACCCACAGTGCTGGATCCCCCAGGGGAACCTGGCCCTGAGATGCTGCAGGCCTGCCGGGCCTCGCTAGGACACAGGGAAGGGAAGGGAAGGGAAGGGAAGGACAGGGTCCCCCTCTGGCTGTGCATACCTGGTGGAAAGCAGACAGCAGGGTGCAGTGCGTGGGCGACATCCAGGACCTTGCTGGCGTGGCTTCTATCCCACTGGAGTCAGGGGGGCCAGTGCAGCAGTGGGGCGATCCCCAGGACTCTTTGTCTGTGATCTGTTGGCTGTGAGGCTCTGGAAGGCTCCCTGCCTTGGGGCAGGTGGTGGTGGGGTCCCAGGCCCCTAAGTCTGAAAGCTGGGTCCCATGTAGCTCAGGGGGCATCCCTGTTTCGAAGCAGGTGGTGGGTGTCACCCAGGAGGATCCTGCTCCAGGACTCTCAGCCCAAGTCAGCTCTGGCGGGGTCCCTGCCGCAGGGCAGCAGGTGGGCGACACCCAGGGTTCGGTGGCTGGAGGGGGCCCTTCCCGCTGGGCCGGAGATGCTGTCTGGAGGCTGGAGCTCATGGCCTGGCAGCAGCCCAGCCCCTCGGGGCACAGGTGGCAGCGCCGGCGTGGGCCCTCTCTCCTCTGGGCCAGCATCTCCTCACTCAGCCCCAGCAGCTCTGCCAGGTGGGAGATGTAGCGGCAAGCGAGGCGCAGGGTCTCAATCTTGGTCAGGCTCTGGTCGGCCGGTGCCACCGAGGGGGGCAGGTAGCGTCGCAGGGTGTGCAGAGCCTTGGACAGGTTCCTCATGCGCAGTTTCTCCCGCTCGCTGGCACTCTGCCTCTGCCCGCCACCTGCCCGGCTCTGTGGCCCCCGGCTGCTGTGGCAGGGGTCTGCCCTTTGCTGGAGGGGCCGAGTGGATGCTGGCTCAAGGGGGCAGCTGCAGAGGGGCTCCTGCGAAGCCCGGCGTCCGGAAGGAGACGGGCTGTAGGAGTCTGAGGAGGAGGTGGGAGAGGTGGAATTGGAGTGGGTCCACCCCCACTCCTGCAGCAGGGCCTGGCCTGGAAGCAGCTGGTTGTCCTGGGCTGGGAGCTGGGGAGGACAGCTGTCCATGGTGAACAGGCCTGGGGTTTGTCTGGCTGCATGTGGGGCAAGCCCAGCCGCCTGGGCTTTATGTGAGGCTGGAGGTGTGAAGTGGCACCTTGGCAGGTTGCACGGAGGTGTCAAAACCCACAGTGCCCTGGCTGGGGCAGAGGCTGGAGGCCTGGGAAAGCCAGCCCCATTTGCAGAGGTGTCATTTCTGACTCCTCTGCTCCTTAATTGGGGCTGCCCTGGGCTGGGAAGTGTGCAGGGAGCAATTCACAAGGCAGTGAGAGCTGCTAATTTTCTTACCATCCCTTTCTAGAGACAACAGCACAATCCCACAATGCCCCTGAGTCACCCCAGGACCAGAGGGAGCTCCTCTCTGCCTGGCCATGCTGGGACCTTGACGTTCCCCAGGATGAGGGAGGGCCATTGCAGACCAGGCCTCTGGGTGCTTGGTCACCCTTAATCCTAGTTCAGCAGATCTGGCTGTGCTCCACAAAGAGCCACTGTGTGCCGATAGCTCAGTGCTCCCCAGGGAAGCCCTGCCTGGCAGCTAATGCCCAGGACTCCTGGCTCCAAGTCCCAGCTCCATGAGCAAGCCGAGTGATAGATTTAAGGCCAGCAGGGACCCGTGTAATCCCCTAGGCTGACCTCTGGCGTTGGCAGCCCAGAGAGTGGCCCTGGTTGAACAGAGCAGTGTGGAGCGGCTAGGAAACCTCTCATCTAGATTTTAAAATGGTCAGGGCTGGAGATGCCATCACCCAGAGAGTTAGTCCAGACAGTGGTTAATCCCCACCCTGATAAAGCACCTTCCCAGGCTGAATTTTTCTAGCTCCAGCTTCCAGGTGGTAGCCCTTCCTCTGCTGGACTAATGTGCGCCAAGCACTGTAATGTGGGACCTGGGGTCTGGGCATGGCTTCCCTCACCCCAGAACTCCAGGCCCATATAGCTCCTGGCCCAGCCTCACTCCCCGCTCAGCAGGGCTGGCTCTGCTGTGAGGCAAGAGAGAGACGTGGCTTCAGGTGAGCGTTCTTAGGGCTGCCTAGCCCCCCTGAGGATCAGGCTGGCTCTCGCCGCTTCAACTCTTTCCTAGCAGCTCAGGCACTGTTAGTCAACCTGCAGCTTAAGTCACGGTGGCAGAGTGCACTTTAAATCCCTCTGCAGGCAGATGCTGGAGATTTATGCATTTTGGAAAACAGTTTTCAACCTCCATGAATGAGATGGGGAGGTGCCAACTCAAAATTTGCCTTAGGGCACCACAACCCCTTGAGCTGGCCCTGCTGCTCAGTACCCCAACCTTTGCCTTCTCTGTTCTGGGACACGCTGCTCAGGGGTGGTGGATACACAGGCCTGTGCCCTGGGCAGCTCCGCTTTAGCACAACCCAGTGCTGGCTGGGGTCAGGCACCCCTCGGCAACCTCACTCTCCAGCTGGGGCAGCCCCTCTGGCTCTCTACAGATTTCTGGGGGGAGGTTCCTTGGACACACCCCAGGGTTTGCACCCCAGCTACACTGGGACGTCTCTGCTCTGTCTTCAGGTGATTCCTGTGGGAGCCAGCCAGGCACTGTGAGGCTGCTGTCCCTGTGGCATCTTACTGTGTATTTCCTTGTTAGTACAGAGGCGGGTGAGCAGGGCCTGGCTGCTTTCCGTCAGTTCCTGCATCTCACATTGTAATCCGCTGTTTGCACAAGTGCCACCTTCCTAGCCCCTCAAGTCAGCTGGGCCACAGGGCAAGATCCAGCCTGAGGCAAAGGGTGAGCCACAGCTGAGGCACACCAGTGATTGGTCGGGCATGAGCCCCAAGACAGACAGGCTGGGGCTGTGCCAGCCACTTCAGGGCTTTTCCCAAACTGCATTTTAGGAACATTTTACAGGTACCTCCCTCAGGCTTCGAGCTGGGATTCATCATCTCCCCACCACGCTGTTTGGTCTCTGCCCATGTTAGCCTTGCCAGCTAGTGGTGTTTTCCCTGGGCAGGAGGGGTGCCCCAGAGGTTGGGGAGCTACATGCAAGGGGAGGGATGCGGTGCAGAGTGCTGGGGGGATCATTTGCATCTCACACTCACCCTTCCATGACTCAGTTATCCGCCAGCACTCATGGTAAGATGGGGGCATGGTTGAGGGCAGCTTTGTATGTGTGGGGGGTGTCCGAGGAGCAAACAGTCATAGCATCTTCACAGAGGAGGGGCAGGGGAACCATCTAAATGCGAGGCTATACATTTGTGGGACACCCTGCCCCACTGGGGCATTGTGTGCATTATGTCTGCACCCTTCTGAGGGGTCTCATGGCCCCTGGATGAGGGGATTGGAGCTGGGCTGGGAGGGGAGGCGGGAGGGGAGAGAAGAGGGGCCAGGACAGACGCTTCGGAATGGGGCAGTGCAGGTATATGGATGCCTGATGACCCCTCTCCCTTGCATCAGGGAAGCAGACAGCCAGAGGCAGCACACGGCCAATTGGTCATAGGAAATACTTGCACACAGTGAATGACTGGGCTGTGGAACTCCCTCTGTGATGAAGTAAGAAAACCTCTTGGGTTATTGTGGTTCTTCTTTTCTGTTCCTGTTCTTTGGTGATGGTATTCTGGTGATGGGACACAGGGGTGTGATAACTATAGGTACCACTAGGGGGGAAGAGGCTTTAGTGCGACCTTACCTGGACCCCCTGGGGGTGACAGGCTGTGGCCGGTTTAGACCAGGGGCAGGGCAGCTGGATAGAGAGGAGAACAAAGGGGAGAGAGGGGAAGAAGGAAGATGGAGGTTGGAGGGGCAGGACCTCCGGGGCTTGTCCTGGGGGTTTACTGTCTGCCCTCCTGGCTGATCTGAGAGCCAACTGTCCTAGCTGCTGTGCAAAGTGGATTGCTAATAAACCCTCTGACTGCTACACTGGCTGAGTGTCACTGCTGATTGGGACGGCTGGGCCCCTCGTGGAGGGAGGAACCCCCCCCCCCCAAGGGAGACCAGACAGAGCAGGGGTCGGACCCTCTGGGCCTGGATTTGGAAGCTGGCTACAGGTAGCGTGGAGACCCTGGTGAACGGGAGAAAGCTCCACCGTAGCAGAGTCCTGGTGGGCTGTGAACAGAGGGGATCCAGGAGGCTTTTCTGGGTTCTCCGTGACACCCTGCAACTAGACATCACAGTGAAGGAGAGTCAACAGATGGGACACATATGTTGCTGGATGACCAGAATATTCACTGTCACAATTGCTGCAGGGCAGGGACCCATTGCTGTCTGCCTGGGCTGGGAGGGAAGACTTTTGGGGGTGGGTGGCTTGGACCATTTTCGTCCATCAGGAGAGCTTGTTTCTTTCCTGCAGCATCTGGTGCTGGCCACAGTGAGAGAAGGGACATTGCTGGGTGGAGCCCTCTGCTAGGTAGGCTGGCAGCCCCTGTGCCCTTGGGTCCCTGGCCAGTGGCCTGTGAGCAGCTTTGGTCTCCTGCATGGACATTGAGCACCCGAGTGGGGCCTGCCTGCACCTAGGTGCTCTGTGACTAAGTCCAAGTCTGTGCTGGGTGCAGGGCCTGGGTCATATGTGTGCCACATGCCCTGCACATGTGTCTTCTGTGACATTCCCTGCATGCATGTGCTCTGTGTCACGCCCTGCAGACATGTGCTCTGTGACACATCTGCACACACATGCTCTGACATACCCTGCACACATGCTCCGTGACACACCTACTCTATGTCACAGCCTGCATGCATGTGCTCTGTGTCATGGCCTGTACACACGTGCTCTGTGACATGTTCTGCTCCTGAGCTGTACAGATGGCCCAGGTCCAAAGAGCCACCAGTCAGATTGGCTCACGCCTCTGGCAAGGGGAGGCTCCTATGGCCAGGACTGGGTGGGAGGGAAGCCCAGACACCCGCAGGTGACAAGCAGTCTCTCTGCATCTGAAGGAAATGGCTGGGGCTGGGTAGGAGGGTGCAGGGAGCTGGAGAGATGGAAACTACCCCAGGAGTGTAAGGCGTAGGGGAGCAAAGAACAGAGCACGGGAGCCTGTGACATGCCCCCCTCCTTGTCTTTCTGGGGCCTGACCGCATGTGCTGGAAAATCCCTGTTTGCTGGACTCGTGCTGGGCGCGATTGAGAAGCTCCCCGGGCGCTGGCCAGCTCAGGACAGGGGTTGGGCAATGGAGTCCGTATGGTGCTGCGGCTCCAGCAGTCATGGGAGGGGACCCATGCCCAAGAACCCCCACCATGAGCAAGAGGTTGGGAGTGGGGGGGGGAGCCAGGACTCCCTGTGACTGCCTGCCATTGAATGGCTAGTGAAGGGCCCAGTGTGGGCCTGGAGCCTCTCGTACGCCCCGTCCACCTGGCCCCTGCCACGCCCTCTCCGGGTCCCCACAGCGTGGATGGGGTGGATCTGGCCAGAGCATCACACACCTGCAGGGACTCCCACTGCCTTGAGGTAAGGGGCGCTCACCACCTCCTCCGGCCACAGGGAGCTGAGGCTAAGCCTGAGCAGGCTGAGATGCCAGCGTCTGTTTGTGAATACTCTGGGGGGAGGCAAGAAATGGCCCCCCTGGTGGGGCCAGTGAGCTGACTGCCCACTGAGTCACCCACTAACCAGGCATGGGAGGGTGAGGGGGGGAGGACCCCAACCACTGGACCGGGAGAGGGAGCGAGACGCAGCTCCTGGCCTGGTTGCCCCTAACCCCCAGACCCTACGGTCATGCGTGTGCATGCCTGCATTACTGAGACGTATGCACCTTTCTGTGTTAGTGCAGGGGTGTGTCCCTGCCAGCGCACGGGGGATGCATACGGCCTTCTAGTGCCTCTATTAGTGCAGGGCTGGGGCTGCGTACACACCCCAGTTAGTGTGAGGGCCTCGTCCGTGTCTATACCAGTGCAGGAATGTGTGTGGATGTACACGTCTGATCCGTGCCGCAGCTGCCTGTGTGATCATGTGAGGGGGGGGTTGTGTACACACCAGAATCAGCAGAGGCTCCTGTATTTTGGAAGCATGGCCCATGCCACGTTCCCATTGCGAGCCTCTCTCAGTCTGTTTTCTTTTCCAGAATTGCAGCCCTGGGTTGCCCTGGTAACCTTTACACCGGCAGTGTCAAGAGACAGCTGTCCCGGGCCTGGGAACGAGGCCCAGGCCTCCCTCCCAGCTCTTCTCAGCCTCCGCGCTCCCCCTCGCTGAGCTCGGCAGCGCCACGGGATTGGCTGTGGGGGGGTGTGTGGATCCACCTGTGGCACTGCCATGGTTCAGAGCTTCTGATGGCTAGCCATGGCATGGGGCTAGCTGGGAAAACGCTGGCATTACCCATCTGAGAGCGCTCTGGAGGGGTGTCCCCTCCTCCAGGTTGGGCTTTGGTGTCATTTGTGCATGGTGAATCTGCGAGGCCCTTTCAGGGATCAGGGCCTCGCTGTGCCCTCAGACCCCTGAAGGGAGCCATGGCCCTCACTCTGAGAAGCTTACCAGCAAAGCCACATGGGGAAACTGAGGCATGGAACAGGGCAGTGCTGTGCTCAGATGTGTCCAGTGAGTTAGTGGCAGAGTGAGGAGAGGAACCCAGGAGTCCTAGCCCCCAGTTCCAGCCAAATGACTCAGCCACCCTGCCCCTCACTTCAGAGGCAAGGTTCAGTGAAATGGTGTCTGCCCGGTGAGGGTGACTGATTGACCACCAGGGAGGGAGGGGCTGGTCAGACTTTGCCAACGGGCTTGATGGGCAGCAAGGGGAAACTCTGGCTGCTGGAGTGCTGGCCTGTCAGTGCCGTTCTTTTGGGGAAAGCCACTGGGCAAGGGAGTCCCAGGGAAGGGCTGGGGTCCCCAAGGCTAGGGACTTGTCCTGCTGGAATGGCCAGAGCCCTGGGGACAAACACACCCAGGCCCTGGCTGCGACTTGGGGCTCCCTCATGGGGTTTCTCCAGCCAGCGGCCTGTGCACTGGGCTGGGCTCCTGGTGGCATCGTTTCCCTCTCGTTTGGAGTCCTGGGCACGTGTGCCCCCTGCCGCTGCTTTGTCCCCTCGCCCCCTGAGGAGGCCCCTCCTGGCCCCTCTGGAGCCCATCTGTGTGCAGGGGTGTAGGTTAATATTCTTCCTTGCAAGGTGTTGCAGCTCCCTGGGGGCAGGGTCCCTGCTGCAGGCTCTGGGGCAGTCTCCAAATGGCTGGAACTGAGGCTCTTGATACCCAGGGCGGGCACCTGGCTCCTCCCTGCCCTGCTGTCTTGTGGCTGCCCACCAGGCACCCCTCAGAGGTGGCAGGGTGCCCTGGTGGGGCAGGGTCCCATATTCCCTGCCCCTTCCCGTGCTCGCCACGCCAGCAAAAAGCCCCTCACACCATTGCCTCCTTCCCCTGCGCTGATGGGGAGCAACAGACAGACAGACAGACAGACAGACTTGGCTTCCTGCCCCCTGCAGCCAGCTGGCCAGAAGGGGGTGGGGCAGAGCCCTGAGCCATGGCCTGGAAGTGATAGTGGGGCTGCCCCACTCATTAGTGGCTGCATGTGAAATGCCATTGCCTGGGGCTGGGGAGGCAGGCCATTCTGCCTCTGCCTCTGGCCCCTCTGGCTCTGGGCTGCCCAGTTCCTGCTGGCAGCTTGTGGGGAGTCGTGGGGCCCAGGGAGCAGGTGCAAGGCCCCTGTCCGCGGGAGGTGAAGTGGGGATGCCTGTGGGTCGTGTTGCTGAGCCCCTTCACAGAATGGGCATTGGGGGGCTGGGCTCAGGACAGTTGGGAGACCCAGGGCGTGGAGCTGGCCAGTGCCCTATGGATGGGTCTGGGGTTGGGCCCTGCTCTAGGAGGTACCAGCCCTGTCCCCAGGATGAGCCTCCTGCCCCATCACTCTCCACCCCCAGAGTGGGCAGGGCCCGTGGCCAGGCCAGAGTAGAGCAGGGTCATGGTTAGCACCAGGGCGTGCAGCCCAGACGCCTGAGCTTTTTTCCTAATGGTGTGACCTTGGGGTTGCCCACTTGTGTAATGTGGGGCTGCTGGCAGTACCCCTTAGGAACACCCCCATTCCTCCCCGGGGTGCCCTGGGCAGGGCATCCCTCCGGGCCATAGCTGCAGGGCGATCCTGGCAAAGGAGCCTCGGTGGCAGCTGGGCTTGGTGGGAAGAGTGAGCTGTCACACGTGGGGTAAAATTCCACACCACCAGCCGGCTCAAACAGCTCCCTCCAGCCCCCCAGGGCTTTGATGTGCTGATGGGGCCTGCAAAGGTGCCACTTCACACCTCTGGCCTCAGCATAAAGGCTGCGGTGGTCTCTCCCCATCCCCAGACGCAGCCTGAGCAGCCTGGACGCCATGGACAGCTCTGCTGCCCAGCTCCTAGCCCCAGATCTGCTCCTGCCCAGCCAGATCCTGCTGCAGGAGTGGGATGGGATGCCCCCCACCACTGAGGGGTACAGCAGCTGCTCCCCGACGCCCTCCACTGACTCCTGCAGCCTCTCGCCCCTATACCCTCTCTGCCCAGCCCCTCGGGAGCCCTGTGCCAGCTGCCCTGCAGCCCCCAGCCTAGGGCAGGCTCCAAGACGCCTGGGCCCAGCATACGGGAGCAGGAAAGGCAGCCGGGGCCGGGCAGGTGGCGGGCAGAGGCAGAGTGCCAGCGAGCGGGAGAAACTGCGCATGAGGAACCTGTCCAAGGCTCTGCACACCCTGCGACGCTACCTGCCCCCCTCGGTGGCACCGGCCGGCCAGAGCCTGACCAAGATTGAGACCCTGCGCCTCGCTTGCCGCTACATCTCCCACCTGGCAGAGCTGCTGGGGCTGAGTGAGGAGATGCTGGCCCAGAGGAGAGAGGGCCCACGCCGGCGCTGCCACCTGTGCCCCGAGGGGCTGGGCTGCTGCCAGGCCATGAGCTCCAGCCTCCAGACAGCATCTCCGGCCCAGCGGGAAGGGCCCCCTCCAGCCACCGAACCCTGGGTGTCGCCCACCTGCTGCCCTGCCACAGGGGTCCCACCCGAACCACAGCAGGCACTCAGCACTGATCCAGCCTCCTGGCTTTCAGCCCCTTCCTGCCCTGCCACAGCACTGCCCGCAGAACCACATGGGACACAGCGCTTGGATGCAGGACCGATGCTGCTGCCGATGGAGTTTGCAGACCTGGACCCGCCTTCACAGGTATGTGGCTCCCTGCTCCCTCCTCAGCCCAGGCCAGAGCAAATCTCCCTTGCTGTGGGCTCAGTGACAGCGCTTTGACGCTAGCACCTCTGCCCTGGGGGCAGGTCTCTCCTTGCAGAGGCAAGGCCTCTGGGCTTCCAGCACTCTTTGCTGGGCTCGGTGTGAGATGCACGCTAGGGGCTGAGCCCCGGCTTCCTCAGAATCAGGTGCTCCCCAAGTTTCTGGCCATGTGTAGTTCCCCCAGCCTGGTGCTGGGAGAAGGGCAGCATGTGGCCTGGGCCGTGTGGCAGGGCTGCGCTGGAGGAAGGCTTTCCGAGGCGGATGAGTGTGTCATCAGCACAGCTGAGCCTGGCTGGAGGGGTTCTCAGCTCTGACCAAAGACCACCCCTTCCCTGGCCCTAGCAGGAGCCATCTTCGTCAAATGGCTCAGTGCCTCCCCTCCAGTCAGTGCCAGGGGCTTACTGGACCTGCCCTGCTCGATGCCCATGTGTGCCCTCCCAGGGCTGCCTGAGTCAGTGTCTCAGGTGGGTGATGGAGAGACTGGCTTTGGCAGCCACTCAGGACCCACTTAACTCCACGCTCTGTTCTCGGCAGGATCTCTCCGGGGAGTTGCTATCGTTCTTGGAGGCCCTGCTTCCCCACCACTGACCGGCGCCGCCTAGGACTCTGGCAGTGGAGGAACAAGGCTGAGGAGCAGCTGGTGGCAGAACTAGTCATCGTGAGCCGTGGCAGCCTGCTAGCTGGAGCCCCACGTGCCAGGGCCCAGATAGGGCCGCATGCCTGAGAGAAGCCCTGCCCCTGCGTGAGTGGCACTGCCTGGACATGCCTCCTTCCAGGGACAATGCAGCTGGTGCAGCCATGCAGGCGTGGCTGACAGCGGGCAGGCATGGAGGGTATTTATCGAGTTGATGGTGGCCCTGGGGTTATTTTCAGGGCGGAAGAGCTCAGCGCTGGTGTGATGCTGTTACTGAATAAAGCGCTGTCTGTGATCACCTGCTGCCTCTTGCTGCTGTGGGCCCAGGGCAGAAGAGGGGAGCCCAAAGGGAGCCATGAGGGATCAACAGGCTGCTCCACTTTTCTCTCTTTGCCAGCATTGGGGCTGTTTGGGAGGGTGGCCTGCTGCTGGGTATGGGGGTGGGAGCCAGACGCCTGAGTTCTGTCCCTGGCTTGGCCCCCATCCCAAGGCTGACATCCCCACAGTGGGCTCGGTGCTAAGCCCCTGGGTGGGCACACAGTCATCCAGGCTGGGCAGGTCCCTTGGCCTGTCTGGCCTGCTGGGGCCTCTGCCTTTCCATTTTGGCCGGAGGGTGAGGGGGGCTGCGGGCCAGCCCCTGGAGGAGAGAAGCTGACTGGCCTCGGCCACGGGGTCACAGCTGTGGCTGGACGGGTGCAGCTAAGGACTTGACTGGAAGGAAATGTCCCACGAGCCCTCCATCCTGAGCTGAGCGGGGCTCCCCAGGGCAGCTGCTAGCAGAGGGATGACCCAGGGGCCTGGCCAAGGTCCCCACTTTCCTGGGAGCCCCTGGGACCATTATAGGCCACAGGGTGGGGAGCCCATGTGGGGCAGCCCAGGGCAGGAAAGGAGGTGCTCACCTGCCTGTTGGTGAGATCCCTTGGCTGTAGCCCCTGGCTCCTAGACGCCTCTGTGCCATCTGACTTAAGGAGCTGTGGAGCCCAGTGCCCAGCTGGGAGTGGAGATGTGGGCCCTGCTCTCTTCCCGGCCCAAGTCCAGCACCCCTGGGAGTGCTGCACGACCCCCCCCAAGATCCCAGCTTTGCAAGTGGCCTGAAGCACCACAGCTGGCTGTCCTGCCATCCATGGGGCCGGGCTTGACTCGGGGCCTGTCAACACGTGGCCTGGGGCTGGGGCTCATTAAAGACCTCATAGGTTTTAGCCCCCATGGGTGAGCACAGGGCAGCCCGTGTCCTGTCCCAGTGTCTCTATGTAGCTCATCTCCTTGGGTCTCACCAAAGTCTTTTGGCTGCAGGATGCTTCTGAGCTTCCTGTTCCAACATGCTATCTCATTTTTGCTCCTGCATCCCACCCCAGAGGTGGTTGCATGCCAGGGGGATGGTCTGGGCTGGACATGCTTTGAGAGGGAGGTTGCGGTGTTCATTAAACGGGGATGACGTTCTGTGTTTGTGTCACAGCTTTGTCTGTGGACAGGGAAAGCTGTCACAGGCCCAGATGGTGACAGGGGCAGGGGGACAAGAAAGGGGCACAGAAGAGGATTGAGAGTCAGCTCCAGATACTAGCTGGGAGTCCCATGACACCCCCAGCACAACTCTCTCCTGTGCCCACTGCCACGGCATGGAGACAGGGGCAGAGACTGAGGAGGCTGGGCTCAGCTTTGGCCGGTGTGTAAATACAGCCAGGTGTAGAAACCTCCCAGCACAGGAGGCAGCAGCCTGTGGGGTGGGTGGGGTGGGAATCCCAGCCTTGCACTCTGGTGGTCCGAGGCCATGGCTCATTGAAAGCACTAGGGTCCCCAAGCCCCCGCCCACGTGTTTCCCTGCTCTCCCAGCCACTGAGGCTGCTTTCTGGAGAGCCTGGCACAGGAATGGGGCCCTGTGGATGTGGGGGAAGTGGCGCCTAGGGAGCTGGACTCCCAGCCTGCATTGGCTCCGGAGCCCAGCACATAGGGGCGGCTGTGGGGCAGCTGAGGCCTGTGACTATCTGTCTCTGGCAGTTGGGAGAGGCCCTGACAGGGCTGGTGCTAATGGGAATTGACAGAGGGGTGCTAATAGAGCTCTGCTCCTCCCCCTCGGCAGGCTCTGGGGCAGGGGGTCGGTTGGCTAATGAACCCCATGTAGCTGCAAAGTGACTTGCTAATAACATTAGCTCCTTGGGCCGGGGGAGGCTCTCTTTGAGATGCAAAAAGTGCCAAAGCTGCCCTAGCTCATCATGGGCTGTGCTGCCCCCCACCCCCCCCAGTGCACCCCCTGGGCCTGTGCTCCTCTGGCCTGGGCACCATGTGTGTCCCCTTGGCCCAGCAAGCCTGGGGTGCCAGGCTGCAGCCCCTTGTGCAGCTGCCGCAGGCTGACTCTGGGCACGCACCGCATGGCCTGTGGCAGGGTGCCTGCAAAGGGGCAACACTGAGCCCCAGGTGCTGCGGGCCATAGGATTAGGGGGAATTTCCTGGCAAGGCCTGAAGGTGGGGTGGCCTGGGGGCTCCATGGCTCTTAGGGCTCCCTACAAATGAAGACGCTGAGTCTCTAAGAGCCCTGGTACCTCACGCCATCACTGCTTTGGCTCTGTGGATCCTGGATCTGCCCTGTGTCCCTGCTCCATCCCCTTTGGAGACGAACAGCTACCCCTGGTGTCCACGCTTGCACAGGGTGATCCTTGTGTTGTGACGTGTCTGTGCAGTGTCAGTGTGCAGCAAACCTGTGCAGTTGCCCCTTCCTGCATCCCTGCGGACATGCTTGCTGGGAGCCACCCAGGTGCCAGCCCGGCTGGGGGTTGCGTGGTGGGGACCTGCCCCTGGCATAGCTGGATTGCCCTTCCCAAGCCTGTCCCGTGGTGCAACTGCATCGGCCCTGGAAGCTCCTGGGCGGCTCAGACCCATTGATCAAACCCCCCAACTGCACAGGCTGGTGGGCTCACAAGGCAGCAGCTTTCCCCAGGGGCGGGAGACGTTCCCGAGTGGTCAAGGGCTGTCACAAGAGGCCAGCTGCTGGGGTGGGGGGTCCTGCCAGGGCTAGGCCTGAGGGGATGGGGTGCAGGGTGCTGCCGTGACGCTGGCTGGACCAGGGCAACAATGGTATGATGTGTTTTAATAGCAGTGTCCAAATTACAGGGACTCATATGGATGGGTCCTGCCAGGTACCGCTAGGAAGGTTCAGGGCCAATCCAAGAGAGGCCAGCCAGGGCCATTTGGCCTGGGCCTCAAGTTCAAAGGGGCCTCCAATTAGACACAAGCTCATTTTTTTTGTTAACTTGCCATGCCTTGTTTGGTTGTCACGTGTTATTTTATTTTTTGTTATGGCAGGGGGCCTCAAGGGCTGGATGTGGCTCGGGCCTCTGGATCACTGAGCAGGCTTGGGAAGGTTACAGTTCACTAAGCAGGATGCTGTTTTATGTGCGTGTGTCCTGTTTTCATGGCAAGTTACGGATATGTTTGACTGATCTGGAGTTCAGCTTGGGCTGTTATTAGGCAATATCCCAGACAACAGAAGAGGAGCCTTGTGGCACATTAAAGACTAATACATTTATTTTTCACATGAGCTTTTGTGAACAAAGTCCAACTTTGTCAGATGCCAGAGTGTAGCAAACTTAAATTGAAAAATAACTTACAATATGGGAAAGAAGATGAATCCCATGATTCCATTTCACTGCATCAGGTCAGATCACTTCAGGGAATCAAGTTGTTGCCCCCCCAGACAGGGTGGCTGCTGCACTGGCCTGCTTACCTGCCCACGAAGGGATCTAGGGGTGAAGGGGCACCAGGCGCGCAGCCAGAGCAACATCTGATGAGGCAGCAGGACTTACTCATGTGATCCTTGTTGTCCTCTTATTGCTGTGAATTTCCACAAGCAGCAGCAAGGAAAAGGCCAAGAAAGGACATAAAGGGCCATTGCACTGTGTCCATTTTGTCTTTAGTCTTCAGTTTTCAGCCTTCATCTGCCTCTGGATCAATTCATCTGCAGCAAGCTGTGGATCAAAGTGCTGACCCATCCCAGGACTGGAGATAACCAGAGGGATTAAACAAGCCTGTAACTCCACAGTTCTACTGGAAACCTGCTATAGATGGACTTTCAAATCACTTGTATGTATCTAAGTGCTTGAACCATTTAATATTTGTCTTATGGTTTGTTCTTTCCTTGTATAATAAACCTGAGACCAGTTATAAAAGGACTGGCTGCCAGTGTGAGATTTTGGGTGGATCCAAACCTATAATGACCCTGTATGTGTCCGTCCCTTTGGGGTCAGGTCAGGCGAAGCACATGGAGTTGTGTCAACACATCTCTATTGAGCCTCATGGCTTGGGGGGAGCCAGAGACAGAGATGCAGTGAAGGCAGCTGTGTGTTTCTGCATGTCCAGAGTGGGGACCGGGATCCTGGTTTGCAGCTGTTGTTAATCACCCAGCAGGGCTGGGAGAATCTGCTCTCCTTTTGCAGCTTGCCCTGCTCATGGCATTTTCAGGTGACTACCCCAGGTGCAGACGGGTCACATCTTGAACTGAGTGTTCTTGGGGGGCCCAGGGTGCAGAGCAGCCCCCTGCTCAGTGGCACTGCTCCCTAGCAGGCAGAGATCCAGGCCTCCCTGGCCCAGGTAGCAGAAAGCAGTTGGAAAATGCCAGACTCTGGGTGCCAAAGAATTGCTTCTGCCCTGCACCACAGAGAGCATGGCTAGTGTAAACCCCGCTGAAACCTGCTGTGCTGGGTTCAGTCCACAGAGGCCATGCCAGCTAGCAGGCAGCTCCCACTGGCCCACCCCAGGGCCAGTTAATGCCACCTTCCACCCATCCCAGTCCAGAGACAGCCCAGGTGCTGCTGGGCAGGGAGAGGTGGCCCAGCCGTACAGGAATCCCAGGAGCCAGGGAGGCAGCCGCACTGCCCCCGAAGCTGCAGGTCCTCCTGGCACTCCCTGGCCAGGGCCCCCAGCTGGCCTGTCTGCTTGGTCCCACAGGGCTGTACTTGGCGCTGGGGCCCGAGTGAATCCAAACACCCTGAGAGGCAGAGTTTTCCTGCCCCTCATCTGCACAGGGCTTTGGGCTCCCTGTGGATCAAGGAGTGTTGTGACAGGGCTCCAGACAGGCCACTTGTGTGGCCCAGGCCAGCCCCACTTGCCAGAAATGGAGGCAGGCCTTAGGTGCACACGTGTGTGAGGGCACGGGGGTGAGTGCGTGCCTGCACCTGTTACACTGTGTGGCACACGTCTGCTGGGGGCGGGGGGGGTGAGAGTGTGACCGCACATGCATCAGGGTCAGTGCACGTATGACTGTGCATGAGCGTAGATGTGTGAGGGTGTGCCTCAAGGATCAGTGCTTGTGTGACTGCATGAGTGTATGTGTGTGAGGGCGTGACTGCACACCTCTTAGGGGCAATGCACGTCTGTCTGTGAGTGCAAACGTGATTGTGCACATGTGTGGATGTCTAAGTGCATGTGTTGGTGGCAACAAGTGACTGCAGGGCAGGGGATAGAGGAAATGAGCTTTGTAAATACATGGTTGTTACATCAAGGAGCAACATGAGCCATCAAGGGCATCGTGTTGATCAGCTGCGTCAGTGTCCGTGCATCACAGGCGGGGGCAGGTGGCAGAGCAACGGCAGCTCCCAGCCCTGGGACTGCTGGGAAGTGTCGGAGGGGGGCTGTTCCTGGGTAGCTGTGCCACTGTTGACGCAGAAGGAGGCTCCGGGCACAGAGCTGTACCCAGAACAGCGACACTGACTCTCACTGAGCAGTGGAAGCGCCACGTGAGATGGAGTTTGTGACTGGAGGTGAGGACGGGTGGATGGGCAACCTGGGGCACCAAGCGTAAGCCCCATGCATAGGCCATGGATTGGTGCAGGCTGGGTGCAGAGAGCTGGGGGCTGCGTGGCCCCACAACTGCTCCAGAGCATCAGTGCACCTCCCATTGTGACGTTCCCCTCCCCAGGCATGATGGCTGGTGCTGCAGCGTGTGTCACTGTGGGCAGAGTGTGTGTGGCACCTGGACACTGGGGACGACTCCCTGCCCATTGCCAGCAGTGGGGCAGAGGGGAGCCCCATGGAGCGAGGTGGGGTGGAGGAGAGGAGCAGAGACTGCCAGTCTCAGCCCACCATGGAAAACTGCCTGGAGCAGAGGCTGGGTGGGTGGCTTCTCAGCTCCAGGCCCTCCTCTCTTTGGTGCCAGCTCCACGTCCCCCTCTGCTCATGAGCTGGAGCCCATCAGTGTGGCGTCTGGGCTTGTGGCACAGAAAGGCTGGAAGAGGGAAGCAGGTGCTGGAGGGAAGGGAGGTGAAGCTGTGCATGGCCCTGCCAGGGGGAAAGCAGCCCTCAGGGCTGGTGGGGCTCCAGGAGAGCTGCGCTGCAGGGGCCCTGGGAGCCTGGGGAGCCACAGCTGGAACCTGCCTGTCAGCGCGGCCTCACAGCTTGGTCCCCTGAGCTGAGTGGCAGCCAGGGGCTCCAGACCCTGCTTGGGTCCCATCTGAGCTCTCAGCCCCCTCCAGGCGGGGCCCCCCACCCCGGAAGAGGCTCTTTGGAGGCTGCTGGACAGTGCCTGGCTGTCGCTGGGGTGCCCGGCGTCCTTTGTAATCCAGCAGGCTGCTCGGAGAGCAGCAGAAACCAACAGCTGGTGGGCCGTGGGGACTGGGCTACCTCTCGCGTTCCAGCTTCGCGGTGGTCGAGGTCCCTGGGCTGCCGCTTCACTTGCTGCTGAGCTCTGCTGCCCCCCTCTCCCCAGTGACTGAGGGGAACCTCTGCACCCAGCCCCGGAAAGCTGCCCCATCCTGCCGAGCCAGGCTGCCTGTGGCCAGGGTCAGCCCCATAAGGAGGTGCCCTTTGCCTGGCACCTGGGCCGGTTGGCAGGGGCTTCTCTGGAAGTCACGGGCCCCTGGGAGAGTGGGCACTGATGCTGTCTGTCTGTCTGCAGCAGGAGGAGCCGGCCAGGCCCCACATACCCTTGCAATGAATGCCACCAGGGGAGTGAGCAGCAGCCACCTGCCCTCCGAGGGCAACTGCCAGTGGGGCCTGTGGGCCAACGGGAGTGAGAGGGCCCTGCAGATGCCCACCTTCTCCCTTGCTGCCAAGGCCCGTGTCAGCCTCACCTTCGTGCTCTTCACCCTCGCGGCCACTGGCAACCTGGCGGTGCTGTGGGCGGGCGCGGGTGGACGGCGTGGGAAACTCTCCCACGTCCGTGTCCTCCTGCTGCACCTGGCAGGGGCCGACCTGCTGGTCACCTTCACGGTGATGCCGCTGGACGCCATCTGGAACATCACTGTGCAGTGGCGGGCAGGGGACCTGGCCTGCCGCCTCCTCATGTTTCTCAAGCTGCTGGCCATGTATGCTTCGGCCTTCGTCACCGTCGTCATCAGCCTGGACCGGCAGGCTGCTGTCCTGCGTCCACTTGCCATCGCCCAGGCCCAGAGGAGGAATCGCCTCATGCTGTACATGGCCTGGCTGCTGAGCGTGGGACTCTCCGTTCCACAGGTACCCCCTACCCCAGGGACCTGCTGTCCCTCCTGTCCCAGGAGCCCTTCCTCCATCCTCCCCCACTACAGGTACCTGTCTCACAGCCTCTGCTGACCCAGCCCTCAGCTCCCACCTCAGCTCTGCCGATGCCCCTCTGCCAAGTGCAGCCATGCCAGCTACCCCCTCTGCTGCTGGTAGCTGTGTAGCAATGGCGTGTGCTAACCCCTCCCATCTCACCGCCTTCAGGGTGCCCCACCATGTACAGCTTGGCTCTGCACTCATCCGTAGCAGAGATGGGTTGTCAGTGGGGTCCCAGACGTGAGCTGGGGGTGTGCGTGTGCAGGGCAAGGGTAGAGAAGACTTTTGTCAGCCTCCCTCAAACGGCCCAGCTAATTTTGGAGCCTGCAGCATGGCATTCCCAGAGGGCAGCTCTCGGGAGCTGGGCTCCAGCCCGCAGGACAAATGCTCAGCCCAGGTGGCTCGGGGAGCCAGAGCAGCCACTGCGGATCATGGAGACCAGCCTCCCATCCCATGGTGTTGGGTTCCCAGTGAACGTCAGTATGATTTCCTCACTGGCTGGCATGTGCCTGGCCTAGGATTGGATGGGACCTGGCAGAGCACCCTCCCTGTCTCTGCCTGGGGCCTGAGCTCTCAGTTCCTCACTGGGTCAGGCATGGTCCCTGGGGTCTAGGGTTGAGCTCTCCTCTTGTTCTTCCAGCTGTTCCTGTTCCACACCATCACCGTCCACTCCCCGCAGAACTTCACCCAGTGCAGCACGCAGGGCAGCTTCCCCCAGCGCTGGCACGAGACGGCCTACAACATGTTGACCTTCTTCTGCCTCTTCCTGCTGCCACTGCTCATCATGGTCTGCTGCTATGCCCGCATCCTGCTGGAGATCTCCCGGCGCATGGGCACCAGACTCTGTGAGTGCCCACTGCTGCCCCAGGAGCCTGGGCAATGCCCCTGTACACTTCCCAGGGAGGGCAGGCTGCGCATGGCCCTGCACCTGCGCCAGACTTATGGGGGGAAATGTGGGAGTCCTGCAGATTCCACGCTGTGTCGCTGGGAGCATGTTTGTGACATAGGGCAGGCATGGGGGGGGAGCTCCGGGGTGCATGGGGCTGGAGGTAGCTGTGAAGGGGCTGTGCAGTGTCCTGGGGGCGCCTGGCACTGGGTGGGGCTAGGGAGAAGCTATGGGGGGCTGTAGGCAAACATGGGTGGCAAGGTGGGCTTGGGGACACAGGAGTTGCCTTGGGCTGCCTTGGACCCTGAGGCTGTTCTGGCTCATGAGGAGAGTTGGACCGGTCACTAGTTCCATCATCATGCCCAAGGTCCGCACCCCAAGGCTTTCCCAGAGAGCTTGTTGCTCCCTGTGTGAGATGTGTGGTGAGAGAGGCCCTGGGCACCCAGGTCCCTGTGGATGGCCATTCCCCTCCAGAGGTGCCACTGGCTAGTACCTCCACTGAACACGGAGCTGGGAACACTGCAGTGTGGGGCATGGGATTGGGGCCCTTCCTCCTGTGTGCTGGGTTTGCCAGCTGCACCCTGTGGCTTGCCTGGTCCCCTCACAGCCCTGTTGCTGTCGCTCTAGTGCCCTCCAAGGAGATGCCCCTGCGCCGTTCCCAGAGCAACATCCCCCGGGCCCGGCTGCGTGTGCTGAAGCTGAGTCTGTTCATCGTCAGCTCCTTCATCGTGTGCTGGACACCCTACTACCTGCTGGGGCTCTGGCACTGGTTCTGCCCCCGGGCCATGGAGGAGCAGGTCTCCCACTCCCTCACCCACATCCTCTTCCTCTTCGGCCTCCTTAATGCCTGCCTGGACCCTCTCACCTATGGCCTCTTCGTCATCCCTTTCCACCAGGGGCTGGGGCGCTGCTGCCCGGCTGGGCTCAGAGCAGGAACCAAGACTGAGTTGCGCTCCCCAGCCACTGGATCCTCCCGCTGCTCCTCCAGCTCCTTCCACACCAGGCGGGGTGCCACAGCGGCCAAGACTCCTGGGCAATGGGATCAACAGCAATGACAGCAGCTGCCTGTGAGGCCAGGGCTGGCTGGGGCCCTTGGGCCAGCTGGGGGGGGCTCTGCCATCATGCCCAGCTTGCCGGGGACTCCCAGGGGTCAGAGCACTGTGGCCATAGACAGTCTGGGGGAGTGGAAAGGAGGCTGCCTTGGTTGGTGCCAGCTGGAGCAGTGTGGGCCAGATGGCTTGGCCAGGAGTTGGGTCATTGTTGGGCTGGCCTGGTCTGGGAGATTCTGGGCCTGGTCACCTGCCCCAGCACCCAGTAGGGCCTCTCTCTGCTGCTGGGATGGATCCCAAAGGACACGTCGCCCAGGTGAACGGCAGGAGCATGCCAGCTTGGCACTAGGGCTACCTGTGCGTCACCAGCTGGCTTTGATGCATATCTGAGCCAGCACAGCCTACATTCACGGCCGGAGACCAGTTAATCCCCGGGGCCTTGGACAGGCAGAACCTTGCTCTGCTCACAGCCAGGCAGAGTGGGTGGAAGAGCTGTCCCAGGTCTCTGGCCATTAGGTCTGTGCAGCCTCGCCCTGCCAGGACTTGGGGGCAAGGGCCTGGGAGGAGTGAAGTGGCTGGGTGGGCAGACAGGATGGGTCTGCCATGGGTCAGGTAGTTGCTGCTTCCCTGGATGGGCTGATGAGTGCAAGGAGATGAGACTAGAGAGCAATCTCTGCCCCTGTCTGGGTGCCCCACCCCACCCACCTCCCCTGCTGGCCAGGGTGCCAGGTGATGGGGTTGCCAAGGCGGCTGCAGCACCTTGCCCATCAGACACAGGGGTGGGGATGGAGCTGTAGAGCCTCAAACTAGAGGGAGCCATGAAATTCTGGAGGCTGAAGGGGTTGGAGGATGCCCCTGGAGATGGAGATGTGCCTGTGTAGCCCAGTGACAGCAGGGCTTCGGGCTGCATTGGGATTCCCAGAGGCTCTGGTGTCCTGAGCAGCTAATGGCAGGTCCCAGAGCTCAGTAGAGCCCCGAGCCATCTGAGATGGGCCCATCAGGGCCAAGTGGCATTAAACCAAGTGTCAGCACAGTGGGGTGTGATTGGAGTTTACTGAAAGCCAGTGAGGACTGGAGCAGCTGGCTCCGCTGTCCAATTGCCTGGAGTAGCTCACAACTCAGGACTGACTCAGTGGCAGACAGTCATTGCTGGAAACTGGGCCACCACCCCGTATGTCAGTGTGGATAGGGTGGGGATTGACTTTACAAATGTAGACTTCATGAATGGCTGCCAGCAGTAATATAATCTCACACCTGTTATCTTCCTCATGTGCTGTAAGTTGTTTTTGATGACAAATGTTTGCCCCCAACCTGTGAGCCCCAGCCAGAGGGACTGCCCCCTATTGTCTGTGCCTTTCCCAGCTAACCAGAGCCTAAAGACCTGCCCCACACAGAGACTATGTACTAAAGGGCTCAGTATGGAAACTGGAAATAAAAACACCTGACAGGAGTTTTCTTTCTCTCCTTTGCTGTTTGGCGACTCATGGTTGGAGCTACAAAACAAAAGCTGAGACATCTCAGGTCCATCAGGCTCAGCACTGACAGTTTCACTCAGTCCCTACTTCGTACATGGGATTCTTCCACCTAAGCGTGGGATGCTGCATCTGCTATTGTTGAATCTCATCAGGTTTCTTATGGCCCAAATCCTCCGTGCAGCTCAGGCTCTCCACGGTCCTTCTTACCCATAGCCTACCATGTTCTGGGCTTCCCTGCTGCCACCTGGCCCCGCACTGGGAAAAGCACTTTGTCCCCCCCCACTCCATCTGGCACCTCTCTTCAAAGGCAGGGAGACTCAGCTTCTTTTGGCCCCCTGGTCACATCACAGTGAGATTCAGGCCACCTAAGTATGATGCAGCTGTACCAAGCATCTGATAGCAGCTCATAAAGAAACTAGATCATCCCTTTAGGCCCAGGCTGCAGTAGGTAGGGGTGGGCAGCTGCACCCCAAACCCTCTGTGAGGCAATGCTGACAAAGCAGGAAGGCTCTCTAGCTGGGCTTATAAACCCTTCAGGCAGGGCCAGGTTTGAAAAGGCTGCAGAACTGAGTGCCAAGGAATGCAGAACTGGGCTAGAGAAATGTTCAAATCTGTGGCAGACGAGTTCCCTCTGCTGTCTCACTGTGGTAACGACAAACAGGACTGATCTAGCTACCATTGAGGCTCGTCAGCCTGGTCAGGGGGCTTATACTAATTTAAAGCAGCTGTGGAGCCAGTGCTGGTTGGTGGAAGCGGGGCAGGAATCAGGTGATATGATTTATGTGCAGGTGGGGGATGAAGGCCCAGAGCTGTGTGCCCCAGCAGACAGCAGGAAGGCTGTACTGATAGGAAACACAATTCATTTACAGTTTCCAAGGAGGGTGTTTCAAACAGTTAACTGCTGGGGCAGTTCTGATGCTGCCTCTGGGGAGAACCAACTCCCTGACTGACTTTCAGCAAAGCTCCTGGGGACAGTGCATCCAATCAGCTGTGTGCTTGTGGGTTTGTTAAGACATGGCAAAGGGAGCATCCAATGATTAAAAGGTAATTGCAATTCCAGTTGCTTCCTGCCCTTTCCCTGCAATGTGGGTGGTGTATTTCAAAGTGCTGCTTGAACAATACAGGCGCCTTACTGGTTCTTGCACAACAGCGAGATGTGCTTTTGTGGCTGCCAGTGTGAGGTATATAAAGTCCCCTGCCTAAGCCCTGTGTGGGGACAATGAGCAGCCTTGCTTGGCCAGGCCCCACTCATGCAACTGTAAAATGTCCAGAGAATGAGCCCAGGAGCCTGGCTGTGCAGAGGGAGGTGCTGCCATGTGAAAGGCTAGAGAAGGGGCCTCTGGATTATTTCACTGTGGCTAGAAGAGAGCTGTGATCCTCTCAGCTGACCTGTGGATTGTCCAGCAGAGACCTATCTCAAGTAATCCTAGGCCAGATTTCCCAGCAAAACACCCATTGTCATTTAAAAATTGCCTCTGATGATTCACCAGGATCTTTGGGAAAGAGTTCTGTGGCTAATTAGCTTCCTCATTAAAACCTGTGATTTCCTTGGGTGCCCTTATGGTTCATGTCTAAAGGCCACACCTCAGGGCTTCAGCTGGTCCTTGTAGCAGTTGCAGTGGTTTCCTCTGTTCACCCAAATGGGTTGTGTATGTATTTAAGTTTCCTTCCCCTGAACAGAGCTGATCTATTGACTGCATGGGGCACCGGGGATGCCCCCTGAATAGGCAGGTCCCCAGCTCCCAGTGGTAGTGAGCAGTTGCTCTCCTAGGTGCTGGGCCAGCTGGATTTTGGTCACCTGGTCAGGGTCTGACTCATCCCCACATAGGCCAGGAAGGGCTTTACCCCTGGCTAGACTGGCAGTGACCCTGGGAGGTTTCACCTTCCTCTGTGCTGTGTGGGTGGGAGTCACAGCCACATAACCCTGGCAGGTATCTCAGTGTTTCTCTGGCACTGTGAGTGGCTGGCGTATTGGTGCACCTTGGTCCTGCCTGTTCTCTGTGACATGTAACAGCCTCCTCTGCTGTGGGCTGTGACACCTGGGGCTCTTCTGGGGACTGGGCTAGTGGGCAGCAGTGACCTGGTCAGACCAGATGGTTGAATGGGCTTTCCTGGCCAGAATCTCTCTGGGGCTCTTAGAATCCATTTACCACAAACAAGGCAGGAGGGACTTGTGATGAAGTAAGAAAACCTCTTGGGTTATTGTGGTTCTTCTTTTCTGTTCCTGTTCTTTGGTGATGGTATTCTGGTGAGGGGACACAGGGGTGTGATAACTATAGGTACCACTGGGGGGGGAAGAGGCTTTAGTGCGACCTTACCTGGACCCCCCCTGGGGGTGACAGGTTGTGGCCGGTTTAGACCAGGGGCAGGGCAGCTGGATAGGGAGGAGAACAAAGGGGAGAGAGGGGGAGAAGGACGATGGAGGTTGGAGGGGCAGGACCTCCGGGGCTTGTCCTGGGGGTTTACTGTCTGCCCTCCTGGTTGATCTGAGAGCCAACTATCCTAGCTGCTGTGCAAAGTGGATTGCTAATAAACCCTCTGACTGCTACACTGGCTGAGTGTCACTGCTGATTAGGACGGCTGGGACCCTCGTGGAGGGAGGACCCCCCCCCCCAGGGAGACCAGACAGAGCAGGGGTCGGACCCTCTGAGCCTGGATTTGGGAGCTGGCTACAGATAGCGTGGAGACCCAGGTGCTGAACAGGAGAAGGTTCCACCGTAGCAGAGTCCTGGTGGGCTGTGAACCGAGGGGATCCAAGAGGTTTTTCTGGGTTCTCCGTGACAGCAGGCTCCTGGGGCTCACTTGATGAAGCTGCCCAGCCCAGAGACAGTTGGGGCATTGTTCAAAGACCTGCATCCCTGATCAAGATAGGGGTTTCCTCCAAGGTGGTCTGGACAGTCCCTGGAAGGATCTGTGCCCTGGATTTGTATTGGGAGGGAGCCAATTGGAGGCCCACTCTGTGGAGACATCCTCCGCCTGGGAGACTGAGAGAGAGAGCAGTGAACATGTAAATGTCCTGCAGCTGATTGGACGATGGGGGAAGTGGACTCAGGTGTGCTTGGTGAAACTTGATCCTGAGAGCTGGATTCACTGAGAGACGTTGGTCTCACTTACTGCTGGTGATAACAGTACAACATGGATTACAAGCGGTTGTTAAAACAACAACTAGTGAACATTAGTAAGGCTTGAGGATTAAAAGTCAGCAGGCTCACCAAGGGGCAGCTCATTGCCCAGCTGGAAGAGAGCGATGGGGGCAGAGAGAGAGACCCCTCAGTGGTGGGAGCCTCCAGGGAGCTCAGAAGTAGCAGCCCTGACCTGCCCCAACAACAAACCCCAGCCAGAGAGGGGCGCAAGCAACGCCAGTCTGCCCCAGAGGAGGTGCCCAGAGAGAGAAAGAGAGACAACATGAGCTAGAGCTGGCCAGACCTAGGAGCCAGGAGGGGGCCCCAATGAACAGTGAGGGCAGAGTCTGAGAGCCCCTTCCCGCTGGACCCCAAAGTACTAAGTTGATGGGTCCCTTTGAGGAGGGAGGGGGCATTGATACCTACCTCACCATCTTGGAGAAAACCTGTAGTGTACATCTGGTGAATCTCGCAGACTGGCTGCGGTATCTGACCCCTCATCTGGGTCCAAAAGTGATGGAGGTACTCGGTAAGACGGAGGGAGTGGAAACTGGAGATTATGAGCAGTTCAAGCAAGCTCTGCTGCCAAAGTTTCAGCTGACCCCTGAGGCGTACCGGGAGAAACTATGATCTGTGCAGAAAGAGCCAGGGGTGACCTACCTGGAAACCAGCACATTGATAAAGGAGTACCTCTGGAAATGGACTGGCTTGGCTGGGAATGCAACCAGGGAAGAAGTGGGGGAACTGCTGGGCCTGGAGCAATTTATAACATTTGTCCCCCTGACCTCAGGCTGTGGCTGATGGACCAGAAACCCAAGGACCTACGCAGTGCCAGCAGGCTGGCTGATGAGTTTGTGGCCAGTTGGTCAGGGCATGGGCTAGGTCTGAAGGGGGAAGGGGGCCAGAAGGGGGACCTGTCGGGGAGGCTCCAACAGGACTCTCAGAAGGGAGCCCCAGAAAACAGATCATCTGAAGGAACTACTCAACTAGGCCCGGGTGAACAGGGAGACTGGAGGTGCTTCTCATATGGTGAGACAGGCCATGAGACAGCGCAGTGCCCAAAACACAGAGACACGAGGGCCAAATCAACTGCCCAAAGTCTGCATTGGGTTGGAGCCTGTCCAGAGGAGGCACTAACCATGGCAGAAGCGGCAGATAGTCAGGTTGACACTCCCAGTGAGGGAGTGGGTGGCCAGGTGGGCTCGCTGGTACCAGGCAAGTTTCCAGACTCAGAATCCTCTATTCACCAAGTGAGCTCAGGCCCACCAGAGGGAGGTCAGCAGCTCCTCACCCCTATAGAGGTAGAGGGAAGAAAAGTCCAAGGGCTCTGGGATATGGGTGCGGAGGTGACTGTGGCCCAGCTGGAGGTGGTGGGACCCGACAAGATGGTCCCTGATACTTATCTGAACCTCAGGGAGGTGTTCGGGCTACCTGTACAAGTGCCTGTAGCAAGAGTGCATCTGAAGTGGGGAGGCAAAGAGGGCCTCAAGGAGATGGGGATGCACAATCGTTTGCCAGCCGAGGTACTGATGGGACAAAATCTAGAAGGGTGGCCTGGTGAACCCCAGAGAATATTGGCTGCTACCTGGAGTCAGGGCCGGCAGGGGCTCCTTACACCTAGTGTCCCTGAGACAAATATGAGAAACCTTGCAGAGGGGCAGATGAGATCGATGGGGCCAGAAAAGTGCGAGGAGGAGGATCCCACCCCGGACAAGGCTGGGGAACAGATTCCAACATCCTCTCCCACAGGCGAGTTTCAGGAGGATCTGTGGGGTGACCCTTCACTAGCAAAGCTGAGGGCACTCGCGGACCTTGGGGCTGAGGAGTCCCTTGGGAGAGACCGCAGGGAGAAATTCCTGTGGGAGAAAGGGGCCCTGTACCGAGAGTGGACTCCAGTGGCAGAAGCGGAGCCGTGGCAGGTTAGGCAACAATTGGTGGTGCCCCAAAGATACTGCCAAAGACTGTTGTCCTTGGCCCATGATATTCCTCCATCGGGACACCAGGGGATAAAATGCACCCAGCAGCGGCTGCTGCAAAACTTCTACTGGCCGGGAATTTTTGATGCAGTCAAGCGATATTGCCAATCATGTGACACTTGTCAGAGGGTGGGGAAGTCCCGGGACAATGTTGGGGCTGAGCTGAGACCCTCCCTGGTCATAGAGGAGCCATTCCAGAAGAGGGCGATGGACATAGTAGGGTCCCTCAGCAAAGCCACCTGATCAGGGAAGAAATATATTTGAGTGGTGGTAGACTTGGTTACCCAGTACCCAGAGGCTGTACCTCTGGCTCCCAGTGATCTGATGGGCATTTTCAGTAGGGTGGGTTTCCCACATGAGGTCCTCATGGACCAAGGGTCTAACTGTATGTCAGCCCTCTTGCAGTGTCTCAGGGAGAAGTGCGGGGCCCAACATACCTGGGCGTCGACCTATCACCCGCAGACCAATGGGCTGGTGGAAAGATTCAGCGAGACTCTGGAAAGGATGCTAAAGGTCTTTATGGCTCAATACTCACAGGACTGGGACAAATATCTATCACCCCTGTTGTTTGCATACTGGGATGTGCCCCAAGAGTCCATGGGTTTCTCTCCATTTGAGCTGTTATATGGGAGAAGAGTGAGAGGCCCTCTGGACTTAGTAAGAGATGAGTGGGAGGGGAAGGCCTCCCCCAGTGGGGAATCAGTAGTAGAATACATCCTGATTTTCCAGGAGAAACTCATAGGGCTTAGGGACCTGGTTAGGGAGAACTTAATGCAGGCCCAAAGGCAGCAGAAAGTTGAGGATGATTGCAGTGCCCCAGCCAGATCATATGGGGTTGGGGATCAGGTGAGGGTTCTTATCCTAGTGCAAAGCAATACACTCCAGGCTGCCTGAGAGGGACCCGTCAAGGTCACCAAACAACTGAGCGACATGAACTGTGGTAGAACTGTCCCGCCGGTCACACAAACAAAAAGTGTACACTGGTACTATGATGAAACATTGCTTTGACAGAGAGGGGCTGGTACTGACTGGATGCAGACAATGGGAGGGTCTGGGGGGAGATCCCCTGTTAAGGTTCAGTAGCCAGGTGGAGAATGGATCCTCCCTGGACTCAATTCCCTTATTTGACCAGGTAACTGTGGCCCAGAGGGAAGAGATTAGCGCAGGGCTGGAGTCCTACCGACCACTGTTTTCTAGCCGGCCTGGGCTTACCAACTTAGTGGCGCACCACATAGCGACTGGAATGACCAATCCCATAAAGTGCTCCCCAGTTAGAGTCACTGGGAAGGTAGCCTGGGATGGAGAGAGGGAGATCCAGGACATGCTGGCCTTGGTTGTTATACAACCATCTACCAGCCCATGGGCTTCTCCGGTAGGGCTGGTACCCAAGAAAGACAGCTCGACCCGGTTCTGTGTAGACTATGGCAAGCTGAACTCTGTCACAGTGTCTGACGCATACCCCATGCCCCGGATGGATGAGATTTTAGTCAAGCTGGGAGGGCTTGCTAAAAGGGTGGGGATGCCAATCTCAGGAGGTGGGCGTTAATCCTTCAGGGGTATGATATGATACATGTCAAGGGAAGTGCGAATGTAGTAGCAGATGCCTTATCACCAGGGTGGGGGTCAGAACTTCCGCAGGTCACCAGCGGAGGTGACCCCGCTCAGTTCAGTCTCCAAGGGGGGAGAGATGTGATGAAGTAAGAAAACCTCTTGGGCTGTTGTGGTTCTTCTTTTCTGCTCCTGTTCTTTGGTGATGGTATTCTGGTGATGGGACACAGGGGTGTGATAACTATAGGTACCACTAGGCGGGATGAGGCTTTAGTGCGACCTTACCTGGACCTACTGGAGGGTGACAGGTTGTGGCTGGTTTAGACCAGGGGCAGGGCAGCTGGATGGAGAGGAGAAAGGGGAGAGAGGGAAGAAGGAAGATGGAGGTTGGAGGGGCAGGATCTCTGGGGCTCGTCCTGGGGGTTTACTGTCAGCCCTCCTGGTTGATCTGAGAGCCAACTGTCCTAGCTGCTGTGCAAAGTGCATAGCTAATAAACCCTCTGACTTCTACACTGGCTGAGTATCACTGCTGATTGGGATGGCTGGGATCCTCGTGGAGGGAGGAACCCCCCCCCCCCAAGGGAGACCAGACAGAGCAGGGGTCGGACCCTCTGGGCCTGGATTTCGGAGCTGGCTACAGGTAGCGTGGAGTCCCGGGTGCTGAACGGGAGAAGGCTCCACTGTAGCAGAGTCCTGGTGGGCTGTGAACAGAGGGGATCCAAGAGGCTTTTCTGGGTTCTCCGTGACAGGACTGAGCACTACAGAGCCTCTCATGTATTTGCTGTTTTCAGGCCCGGCCACTGGAGACCTGGGATGATGGGAGGACTTCAGTGTGCTCTTTTTAAAAGGAAGATTTTAGCTGTCTTGGTTTCAGAGAAAAGCTTGAAAATGGGACCTGAGCAAAGGCAAAGGCTCTGAAACAGGCAGGCCAAGGGAAGACCCAAGCATCTATTATTTTAACACCCTCATGTGTTTTGAGGCCTGACTCAACATATCGGAGCCCTTGGGGTTGGCAACGCTGAGCCAGTGGCTGCTGACAGACCTGCAGCACGAGCTCCGGTCACACTACCTCTCATGGGCACATGGCGAAATCACATGCCAGAGTGGGTGTGGAACAAGGCTCCAACTCCAGAGTATCTGAGCGGGCCTGTCCTGCGGGCAGCAGGAGTCAAAGCTAATGCAGCCTGCTACAGGGAAGCTCCTGGGACCTCTGGTGACAGCAGCGTGAGCTGGGGCCCTCCCTGGAATTAGGTAGTTTGGGGACACCTTGGGAGTCTGTGGTGTAGTTGTGGCTATCCTGGCCATGTCTCCTCTTGCTTCATTGAAGGCAAGTTGGGGCTCAGCTAAACTGCTGCACCTGGGGATTCCCTGGGTACATCTGCGGCCCCCTTTGTGTCCACTTTCCCCATGCTGGCCTGGGCCCTTGCTATGTGCTGGGGATCATGTGCTACTCACTGGGCTCTGAGGTGAACACTGGCTGCAAGTGGCTGTTCCAGCTGACCATGAAGATGAGGGTCACAGAAGAGTCAAAACAAGGCAACTAATTGCAGTGAAACCTGTGCTTATCTTACCCTCCTCAGCTGCACAGGAGACACCACATGCCCAGGAAGTTACACAGCATCCTGGGGCAGCCAGAGAGGGCAATCGTCATTAACAGATTTCACCCCATTAGACTTGCTGGCTGGGTGAGTTTCCCCTAAACCCTTTGCCCCCCCCCCCCGGCACACCCAATGCCAAGGCACAGGAACAGCTTTGGCTTTCTAGGTGCTGACTGCACCAGCGCTTGGTCTTGTCTCCGTAAAGAAACTCTTCAGCAGCATCACTTGGCTGACGCTGACCACGAGAAGGAGAAGGGTCTCCCCTACAGACCAGTAGGAGACATGGTTGTTCAGTTCTTCAGCCCGGATCCGGTCCTGAGCCTCCCGCAGGCGGTAGTGAGTCTGGGAGTCGATCACGCTATTTAGAGCTTCGTGAATCGTGACACAGGCAGATTCCATCTGGGGAAATAAACAAACAAACATCACCCCTTGTACTTGCATCACTCCACGTGGCTGGGCCTGGCCTGGCCTGGGATAGTCCATGTGTTTGCAGCTAGTCGCTATATTTGGAAGAGGGAGTAAAACACCATCATTGTGTGCCAGAGATGCAGGGGCTTTGTGGGACAGCACTGTCTTGTGCACTGGTCAGCACGACTGCACTGGTGGGGCTAAGGAATGAGTCTTTGGCTAAGGACTGTTCATCTACTTCTTGCAGGCCCCTGTTCTCAAAAGTTAAATTGTTAGGAAAGGGACAGATAGTAAGATAGGAAATAACCTATTGTCCCATTATAGATCAACAGTGTGCCTCATCTTAAATACTGGTCACCCCATCTCAAAGAATGTGGATTGGAACTGGAAAAGGTACCAAGAAGGGCAGGAGAAATGATGAGGGATATGGAACAGCTTCCATGGGAGGAGAGATTAATTAATAAGACTGGGACTTGTCAGTTTGGAAAACAAGACGACTACAGGGTATAGGATAGAGGTCTAAAAAATCATGACTTGTGTGGAGAAAGTGAATAAGGAGGTGTAAACAACACCTCCTTATAACCCAAGAACGGGGGGTCACCAAGTGAACTGAACACGAAACAGGTTTAAAATGAAGAAATACTTCCTTTCATTCACACAAGGCCTGTCAGCCTTTCCAGAGGCCCCGGGGGGGGGGGGGGCAAGACTATAACAGGGTTCAAAGAAGAGCCAGACAAGTTCTGGACGATAGGTCCATCAATGGCTATTGGGCTGAATGGGCAGGGGTGCCAAGACGTGCTCCGCAGTGGCTCTAGCCTGCTTGGCAGAAGCTGGGAATGGGTGATGGGAGGGCTCACTCGATTGCCCTGTTCTGTTCATGCCCGCTGAAGCACCTGGTATTGGCACTGTTGGAAGATGGGGAACTGGGCTAGGTGGACCATTACTTGGATCCAGTCTGGCCATTCCTGAAGTGGTCTCAGACTTTGGGTGCCCAGCCTGAGGTGCTGAGGCCTGTTTCTGGAGGTGTTCTGCACCCCAAGCTCTCCAGCTGAAATTGGTGGGTGCTGACTAGGTCCAGGTGTGTGGGGCTGAGACCTCCAGAAATGGAGGTATCTCAAAATGACTTGTGACAAGATGGGCCCAGGCCACGCGGTGGACCTATATATTGGTAAGGACAGACAGTGCCTCTCTACCTGGAGATAAGCCCAAGCCAACCCATGAATCCCGAGACTTCACCCCTGCAATCTTTAGCTCAGGGAAGATTTGGCTCTAGGTCTGAGTTGGGTGGGCTGGGATGGCCTTTCCTCATTTTCTACAGCACAATTCCTTTTTCTGTGCCAGCTGCATTCTTCCTTTCTACAGGAACAGGCAACGCGTTCCCCTGTACCACACAGTACGGTTACCCGGCTGGTTGGAAGTTCTGCTTTTAGCCAAACAATAAAGTGGCCACAGGACAAGGACAAGCCACAACCTGACAGTTTCTTTCTCAACCCTGGCCATGCTTCACCATCATTTAACCTCAGCAGGTCTGTGCTGTTTTATCCTGAGAGATGGTTATGAAACTGCCTCATTCATATGTAACGGCTGTGAGCCGAACCCAACTGACCTGTGTCAAGGCGGTGACCCTGTTGCCCATGTCAGGGAGAATCGGGGGCTCATCTCCAACTTGAAAGTCAAAGTAGACAATTTTGTGTGAAAAGGTGGAGAATTCGTTGCTGAAGCAAAATGTGTAGACGCCCGTGACTTCAGCTCGATGGGAAAAGCTGTCGTACTGCTTCTTAGCTTCTTTGTACAGGGTCTTGCCATTGGGGTCGTCCACATAGCAGTCCACATCATAATGGCCCCCTGTAATCACCTGGTGGAAGAGAACGTGCCTGTCGTTCTGGGGGATGAATGGCTGAACTAATGTCTGGCCTGTCTCCTGCGGATCTCAGCCTGAATCTCCTGCTGCCCCAGGAGAGGAGTCAAAGCACCTCTTCCCATTTTACCAGTGGGGAAATCAAGGCAGAGGGAAGTTAAGGCTGAAATTAGGTTTGAGAAAAGGAGCTACTGTTCTCTGCTCTGACAGAGGCTGCAGGCCTCTCAGGCCCCTGCCTGGCTCAGCACCACCCCTGCTCTGTTACCAGAGCTCTTTGCAAACCTGCCCCGAAGGTTGGCCCTGGCCCTTGGCACTGATTGGGGGGAGGTTGGGGGCAGAAGTCACTGAAGCAGGGGGAGTCTTTGCAGCCTTTGCTAATATGCCACTAGTAGGTCTGTTGCTGGACAGCTGGGTCCTAAGCAGCCAGGTGTCTTTAGTGGCACCCAGGTCCCTGGGATCTGAGTGTGAGACTGGGATGTTCAGTGTTTAAAGCATGGCCCAGGGTCAGGGGCATTTCAGCCACCTGGGAATCCAGGCAGCTTTAAATCCTCCTGGCCCTCCCTGCGTAGGAGGCCCTGGCGAGTGGGGTGCGGGCTCCCCTGGCTTCTGCAGGGCTCTGGCTACGGGACCAGGGCCCAGCCACTCTTGGGCCAGCCAGGAAAGCGCATGAGCTCTGCTGCTCTCCTGTGCCAGGGCGTTTCTGGGGCAGCCCCAACTGCTATGTGTGTATGAGCCCCTGTGGCAGAGGGAAGGGGGGGGGCTGGCCTGCTGGGTTTGTCCCCCCCTCCTGTCACTCGAAGTGAGCCAGCTGTGGGGTGATGAGGAGATGGCTCCCAGTCCCTATTCTCCCTAGGACTTGAAATTGGGGGTGGGGTGGGGTGGGGGAGGTGCAGGGGGTGCTCACCCGTTTGGTCTGACACTGCTCCTAGCTGAAGCTGGGGGTGTTGGGAAATTCAGGGGGTGCACAGGGAGGTGCAGGGGGTGCTCAGCCCTTTGCTCTGACCCTGCTCCTAGCTGAAGCTGGGGGCGCCGGGGAACCCCTGCTCGCAGCCCCCCGGCCGGTACCTGATAATCCAGGGTGAATTTCTGGCCGCGCTGGAGGGGCTGGTGGAAACACTGCCGGGCGCTGTCGGGGAGCTCGAAGGTGAGCTTGGTCCCGCCGGCCCGGCCCGCCTGCAGCAGGCAGCCCAGGGCCAGGGCCAGGCTCAGGCTCAGCTCCGGGCCCCGGGCGCCCATCCTGGATCCCCCCGGCGCGGCGCGGCGCGGCTCGGCTCAGCCCGACGTGGCAGCCGCGGAGCCGGGCGGGGCGGGGCGGAGCCAGCGGCCACCGACGGGGCGGCTCGTAGCCCCGGGGGGGGGTCGGGGGTCCCCGGGCCGCGCCCCTCCGTCCCCAGCCGGCCGGCTCCAGCCTGGCCCCGGGGGCCGGGGGCGAGAAAAGCTGGCGGGGTGGGGGTGACCGCCCGCCCCATCGCTGCAGCCCCCCAGCCTGGGCCCGCAGCCTCGGCCAGGGGCACAGAGCGACCGTCCAGCGGCTGTGGAGTGAAGCCCTCGACTCCCGGGGGGCCAGTTACCCCAGCCTGCCTGGGCTCTTCTCCGCCAGCCCCCCAAAACCCCCTGTCCTCTTCAGGCTGCGATCCCCGACAGCCAAGGAACCCTCTCCTGCAGCCGGGCCAGATCCCGGCCTGGCGCTGCTCCCCAGGGGCCCAATCGGACACTTGTTGGCCGACTGGAGGGCACATTTATGGGACCAGGAGTGTTGGCCCCATGTTCCCCTAGTTCCCGGAGGGGGACGCACTGGTGCCCTGCTCCCCCAGGTTCCCCAGTCACACCTGTGAGGGCAGGCTTTTGCCTCCAGGTGAGTCAATGGGTGGCCTAGAGCGCAGCTCTCCAGTTCTTCAGACAGATGGCTGCTCTGGTAGGGGTGCGGGCAGGGTCTCTGGGTTATGCTGAGGCAGGCTGTGATAAAAAGAGCAAATCCATTGGGCCAGGCAGGCTGCAGCAGTGTGAAGTGAGGGCTGGAGTCAGCTGCGAGCTATTCCGGGGCTGGACTCGCACAGAATGGATCAGCTTGTGCCATGGGTTTGGTGCTGTCCTTGGTGCTCGGCAGCAGTGCCCGGGGCCAGGCCTGGGCTACATGGGCAGCTCATACCACCTCTAGTCTCCAGGAGTCTTTGAACAACCTGGAATCCTGAGATTTTCAGACCCTAAGACAAATTGTAGAAGTGGGCCCCTGTCTCATGGCCTGTGGCCAGGCCGTCCACTCATCCAGGCGTGTCACATGCCGGCCAACATCACCTGCTCATGTTTTGTGAGGTAATAGATTTTCAGACAAAGGCAACCCTCTCATGCTAATCCAAACACCAGGAAAACCTTCTGAAGGACAGCAGGGTGCACTTGAACTGGGACTTGGAGGGATTCATCCGACTTCTTTGGAGCCACGTCCAACTTGAATTGCGCAGCCCCCAGGCCTAGTGGGTCTCCTCCAATGGAAAGGATGTGTTGCGAGTTTCATTTTCGCAGAGACTGGGCCGCAAACTGGCTGCTGCAGCTTGGCAGGGTTGGGGATGCTGTCAGGCTGGCAGTTCGTCCTGTGGGCCTGCTGACCTTGGCAAGGGATGGCTCTGTGGCTAATGTGAGAGCTGCCACAGGTGTGAATGGTGAACAGGTCCCACTTTGTCTGGGTGATTTTCCCAGTTCACTGCAAATGGGGTGAGTTTGAGGGCAGGAGACAAGTGAGAAAATTGTCAAGTGCTCAAGTCCTGCTGCAAAATACTGATGATCTGAACAGCTGACAGTGTCTGTGCCAGGGGAATGGAAAGGAGTCTGGAATCTGTAGCTGGACCCATTTATTCGTCTGTGCCATCTGAACACTAGTGCAGAGACAAGGGAATAAACTGATGAGCCAGGCCAGTGTCCTCACCTCCTGCCATGGGCACACGTGTGTTAGGAAGGGGATGCCTCAGCACCCATCCCTTAGCACTTCAGGGCCTCGGCCCAGTGATCTCAGTGGCAAGACCCCCATAGACTTTGCTGGGCTTGAGATTAGGTCTTCAGGTTAGTCGGCCAGGCCCCAGCTGCCGTGATGAACAGTGCCCTGGGGGTAGTGCAGCACCACAGCTAGTCACCTGTATTGGCTCTTTGTGCACTTGCTCCGGGAATACCTGGGGCTCAGCAGCGTCAGGGCAGTTTGCTGATCCTGGGCACTGTGGCCAGCGGTGTGCCAGGTGGGAGAGTCACCTGGGGGTAGAAGAGACCCTTATTGGGCAGAAATGGTCCTGGTGATGTGTTACGCGGTATTTGTCCTTTGGAGTCAGCGCTGAGCCAGGCTGATCTGATGTGTGAGAAGAGCCCTCTGACAGGGGACACATAAAGCGCCAGGGCTGCCTCCCTGCCTGATGCCGTTTTGCAGCCCGGCTGCCTTAACTCCCAGAGTGATGGAGGGATGATTTGTGCTGGACAAGCAGGCTGAATGGATTTAGGACTGAACTGTGCTCTGCTGGCATTGCAGGCTCTAGAACCTGTTACTAACTGGCCCCACACGTGTCCAGTTTTTAAACTCTGGAAAATAGTGTCACAGATTTTATTACTATGGTGATGTAGTGAAGCTACCACACAACATTATCTTCAAATCTTTTTTCTGCACACATACTCACCCACTCTAAAAGTGTGAACAACTAATATTACCATCTATGATGCTCCAGGAGAATTTGTCCTGGGTCCAATTCCAACACCCATTCTTCTGGAAGCTCAAAACAAGTGCGTCACCTGCAATTGGCAGGCCTCCACTGTCCTAAATCAGCTGCAGTCAGGGAAAGAAAATGCTATGGGATGACCTTGAAATGAAGAGAAGTGGTAAACCACGAGCTGCAAATCTGCCATCTAAGTTATTTCAAGAGACGCCCCAGGAAAATGTGCCTGAAGTCCAAGAGAAGACATTTGACTTGCAGTAAGTATGAACCTTAAGGTTCTAAAAATATAAGCTCATCTTCAACCTAAACAGCACATTGAAATCTAAAATGAACTTTTAAAGACTGTTCTTGTGCAATTTAAACCACAGATCAATGCTGCTTTGGGCAGAACGTTACAGGGTTTTGCAACAGTCTAGAGAAGAACAGCTTCTGCACTGGGTAAGGTCCTAGCTGCAGGAGGGGCTGAATGAAGTGCATTATTTGGTTGCTTGAGACTAGGCAATGACAAAAGAACATGGCTGCAGACAGAGCACTGCTCTGCTTGCTTGCAGCTAAGACTGCACAAGCCTTGCAGCTGGAGTCAGTCAGTGAAATCTTCAATAACCCAGGCCCGTGGCATTCTCCTCTTGGGGTAAACTTAGTGACACCGATGTTGAAGGGAGACAAATGATCCAAAGCATGCTTTAGCATGAGATTTCAGGTTGTCTCCTCTCTGTTGAGACTCTGGTTGGGATGGGGCTGAACTTAGTAACAGCTTTAGCACCTGGAGGCCAAAGCCAAAGCTCCACCCCAATAAACCCCAAGAACATGTGAAGGAGAAACACTTCTGCAACTTGGCCAGTGCCAACAGGTGAGATGGGGTTCATGGCACCAGGCCTTGCTGTCTGTCATTTGTTACTTATTCAGGCTCTGATTCTGTGTCTGGATGCCCTTTCAGAGCCAGGCCCAGGGTTCTCCTACACAAAGAAGATTGCCTGGATGTTGCTCCATACAACTCCATAGGTATGGCCACTCGCTCAGGGTCATGGCAGTGGTAGGAGCTAAGTAAGAGCAAGACACACAGACAGCTCCCTCCGGCACTCACTTTGGATGTAAGGATGTCCCTGGGCTGCCCCTTCCCCTGCACCATTCAGCAGCAGCTCCTGCCCTTCTAAGGGTCCCCATCCCCGTGTCAGCTCAGGTCTCTCCCTGACACCCCGCAGTGCAGCTTTTGGGGTAGGAGTGGGGACAAGGGCTGCCTCTGCAAAGACACCCTCCCTGTACTGCCGTGCCACTTGCCCCACCTCCCAACCTGGAAATGGATGGGGGTTGGATAGCTCAACAAAATGTCCAGCGCTGGCCCTGGTCTGAGGCTGCTGCTGCAGAATGCACCAGGCAACTGGGAGGGATGGGGGGGGGGATGTTGGCTTCGAGGAATCTTTCCACTCTTCCCTCCTGGAGTGGCCTTGAACAGCGGGTCCCCCACCATGAGTTAGAGCAGCCTGAAGGCTGCTCCAGTTGTGCTGGTGCTAGCTGGGGTCAGCAGGGAAGTGGAGAGCCCTGGCTACCCTCCCGTTTCCCTACCCCAGCAGCTGGAGTGAAGAGCTCAGGAGTCTCCTATGCTTGACTGACCTGGGTCATGCCCCCTTTGGGCCCAGTGTGCAGCCGCAGTGAAGCCAAGGCCAAGGGCTTTGCTGCCAATTTGCCATGGGTGCAGCATTCCGGATGGCCAGAGGCGCCTTCCCAGAATCCAAGAGAATGGAGCTGGAGTCGCAGTAAAGCTGTGAATTTGAATCATAATGGTCGGGGCCTAGTCTTCTCCACTGTATGGTGTCTTTGAAGGCAGCTGCTATGCCTGAGCTAGTGATGCTGCTGTTCTCCGGCTCCGCAGGGTTAACTCTCCTCCTGGCCAGGTGCTGAGGAAAGGCCTGAGGCTTCTTGCAGCGGGGTTTCCTTGATACTGACATGCAGGTTGATGGGATTTTCAGAGCCTGGTCATCCATGGGGGGGAAGAGACAAGTCTTTGCTTTTACTGCCGTTGTTCCTAGATAAGGGAACCTGACTGGAAAGTGATAAATCATTGATGCCCATGAGGATTTCATCATCTGTACAAATGTTCTCGGCCTCATCTGGGTGTGCAGAGGCAGCTAGAACAAAAGATGCAATCAAGCCCCATGGCTCGGACTGCAGCCTTGTTGGCTGAGGCAAACGGGCTCTTCTGGGATTGCAGAGTTTTTTTCTGGTAGGGGACCAGGGCTCGGGAAGAGCCTTGGCAGCCTGGCACACACTGGGATGTGCTGACTGTAAGCCAAAGAAATGGTCTTCCTTCTTAGCAGATGCTTTCAATTCAATATCAGACGGTGACATGCATGGGCCTGCTCCCTGCCACTCCTCCAGCTCTGGTGATGGCGGGATGTTGAGGTGTCGTTTGGTAGCTTTTGTACCTGATGACAACTTGTCTGTTGTGATAATGATCGTCTCCTTCCCTTTAGCTTTGCAGGCCTTTATGAGATGTTTTAGCACTTCCTTGTCATCAGCATTAACAGTGTAAACCAGGGTAGAGGCTCCTGAATGATTTTCTAGGCTAGGGTCTGCTCCGCTAGCCAGCAGTAGAGAAACTACTTCTTCTCCAGAGCCCTTGATGCATGCATGCATTAGGGCTGTTTTGCCCGCTTTATCCTGGATGTTGGGATCAAGCTTGTTATCCAGGAAGTACTTGACCATCTTGGCTTTGTTTACGCTCTGCTGATCCACATGCTTAGTGATGCAGGCCAGCGTAAGTGCTGTGTCTCCTTTCTCATTGCTTTTGTTAACATAGGCCCCAACTTCCATCAGGAATCTGGCCAGCTGGAGTCTGCCTAGCCACACTGCCTCTAGAAGGGAATTCCTGTCCATCCTCAGCTCCGTCACTTCCTCCATCACCCCCTTAGTGTTTATGGCTAGGAAAGGCAAGGTGACCGGCACCTGTTGGAGCAAGAGAGAAATAAGCATTAGTGCCTGTTCTCAAGTGCTGGGAGTGTGGTTTCCTGAGATATTCCCTGTGTTCCCAGTAGGTGTCACGCTCTTCCGTTCTCTGAGTCAGGTGGTTCTCAGCATTCGCTTTCTAAGGTGGGCACTGCAGACAGTAACACTGCTCAGGACAGGGGCTGCTTCCTCCTCAGCCTTTGCAGCACCAACCCCTGCAGGGGAGGGCTTGCCAGTAACTGCAGAACTGAGATGGAGAAATTGGAGAATTTACACTCATTTATTTCCCTTTGAAAAGTCCTGTTACAAGTTAGCAGTGTACACGGATTCTGGGTTAGCTTTACTAATGCGCCATGAGATTTTTCACAAGTTGTTTGAATGGGACTGTGCTCCTGAATGCCCAGCATGAGTTGGTGCAATCTGTACTCCTAAATCTGCTCAGTGTTTATAAAAATCTCTCCTCTCACTCTTACTGCCAGCCCCTGGACTCCCTTTGATTGCCTTCCATTGCTTTTCTGAGTGCCAGAAAAGCCTTTGCCATAATAGTGTCTTGATGCCATGGGGATGGGCACTATAGAAGAATCTGAACTAGAGATTTGTGTGGTTCCCTGCAGAGTGATCTCCTTCTGGGACACAGAGATCAGCTGGGTCTGCAAGGCCTTGTTGTCTTTCTCACTCATGGGGGGGGGTGGCGTTAGGTGCTGTGCGTATTCCAGCCCTTGGCCTCAGTCTAGCCGGCTCACTGGTGTGCTCTCTCTTCTGTGGGATTAGCCCATGAGGGCACTGATGCAGAGTGGGATTTTTACAGTAGTTTGCTGGGCACTTGCACGCCTAAAGGCGTCAGCTACAGATGACTTGCAGAAGTGTTCGGCTGGAGATGTGCTGGGTACAGTAAATGGAGACGCCCCAACCCATTTTCCCATGAACTGTGTGCAAGTGGCTTGTAAGAGCCAAGAGGCTAAAACTCAGTCTGATTGTGATTCACAGTGACCAGCTGCAGCATTTATTTTGAAGAGAATTTTCTTGGGTTCCTACAAGGTGCCAGCTCTGCAAACCGCAGGCCTTTGCTCTCAATGTAACTGGAGGCTGGGTCCGACATGGACGGCAACAGTGTGGCTCCTTGGCTACTTCCCTCTGGGCTGGGAGGGTTGTGTCTGGAGGAGAGTTGTCTCCACATCCCGCAGCGGGGGGCTATGAGCAAGAGCCTGGGGGCTGGCTTTTGTACCATCCACACAGAACTGGGCTCTGGCTGGGAGTTCCAGTCACAGCAGCTATCTGGTGGATTTTGCTCCCGCTGGTGCCACACACTCTGCAGTTGTTTGTGTTGCACAGAAATAGGAGGAAATGCAAAAACCGAACCCATCATTTGCAAGCTACTCCTTGCCTACACTGCCTCTGACTCACTGTGCTGAGATCTTTGCTGGCCAGCCCACCACACTCAGCCCTAGCGGCTAACAGGCCGAATGGGGAGTCTGCCCCCTCTACCTGCCCTCCCCAGGGCAGCCCCAAGTCTTGACTCTAGGGAGGAATTGGAGGTGGGCAGTCTGCAGGAGGCTGAACCATCCTGGCAACTGTGGTGAAGTGGGAAACCTCTTCTAGGCTAATGTGGGTTGACATGGCTGATGACCTCGTTTCTTCCTGTTCTGGCGATGGGACACTGGTAGTGATATGAAGTAGGGCCGCTGTGGGTGGGGGGGTATGTTTAGGCAACCTGTACTTGGGACCCCCACTGGGCACACAGGTTCTAGCTGGTTGGACCGGGGATGGAGAGCTGGGCAGAGCCAGGGAGGAGAAAAAAGGGACCAGGGGAAAGGGAGTTAGGAGGGAATTGGGGGTCCAAGAGGCAAGACCCTATCCTGGGCTGTAGGCCTAATCGCCCGGAGGTTCCACTGCTATCTGCCCTGGGGAAGCTGATACCTACTGTTCTGGCTGCTGTATGAATTGGATTGCTAATAAACCCTGTGATTTCCACGCTGGTTGAGAGTCATTGCTGATCAGGGCCGCCAGGGACCCACCTGGAGGGGTCTCAGGGGGACCCACATGGGGCAGGAACTCGGACCCTCGGAGGCTGGACTTGGGAGCTGATGGCATGGAAGCGTGAAACCTGGGCAGTGTTGGGAGAGAGATCTGCTGTCTCAAAGTCCTGACGGCTGGAGAGAAGGGTTTGGAGAGAGGCTCCTGTGGACCCCCTGTCACAGCAACATAATCTGCCACAGAAAGACAGTGTTGTGGCTGTCTGCAGGAGTCCATAGAGGTGACCGCCCTTGTAGAGTGAGCCCGGGGCCTCAGCCCTCGCTCTGCTGGAAGCTAGCACAGCCCTCGAGGCTGAAGAGGACCCTCCGTGGGTCAGGCCTTATGTCTGCTCCTCTGCCTGGAGTGAAATACAGGAGTACTTATTTCTCCAGCTGTTGTTGTCCCCAGAGCCCCCACGCACTGTGTGTTGCAACTGCAATCTGGCCGGTTGTGAAGGAACAACAGGAGCTCAGGTTTACCCAGAAGATCTAAGAAAAGAACAAAAATGCCAGGCTTTCCCTGGGCCTCCCCAAACTTCCATGTGGTTTTAGCCGCACACTGTATGCTCCAGGACAGGAGGAAGGCAGCATTGGTTGCTATGAAACACAGCTGCTAAATACTATTTTACAGCCAGAGCTTTCCAAACACTGAGCTGATAATGATAAAACATCCAGTTTCCCCTTCCCAGCTGAGCAGTGACACATTTACACTTGGTGCATGAACATCTAAGTCAGGGGTCTCAAACTCAAATCACCACGAGGGCCGCATGAGAACTAGTAGAGGGCCACATGAGGATTAGAACGTTAGCCTGAGGGTTGCACCACTGAAACCTTTCCATACAATGATATTGCAAATATTGGTAACGACCATGTTATTGCAGGCCGCAGGAAATAGCTTTAGGGGCTGCATGTTTGAGACCCCTGACCTAAGTGAAGGGCTTGGTGCAGGCACCTGCCTAGAAAAGAATTAACAGCTCCCTGCTTCCCTTCAACGACTGATGGGAATAAACCATGGCCAGAGCTGTCTGTGTTCACTGCCACTGGGAGGGGATCCCCAGGGGATCAGCACTAGGGGAGGCAAGTTACTTCCTTTGCACCTCACCCCCCTCCAGCCTTCACACTAGGGTCAGTCAATCGACTCAGCTAGTGCTAGCAACACCGCGTGTGCAAAGGGAAGCTGGTGTCACTTGGACACAGGGAATTGCTCGAGCATTTGGGCTTGGGGTTGGGAACTGGTGAAGGTATCGGATCCTGGCCCTTGCCTTGTGTGCTGGGGTGGGAGAGGATTGGGAGGTGGTCTGAAGTGGGGGAATGTGAATGACAGGCATGGCGCTGTGCTGTGTGGGGACGACTCAGGCCAGGGGGTCTGAGAGCTGGTTGTGCTGTGTGGGGATGGCTCAGGACAGAGTCTGAGTTCCAATCCTGGCACTACTCATGGCCTTTAATTTTGCTGCCTCCATTTTGGGATGTGACTGTGGCTGGGGTCGCCCCATGTGCAGAGCACCCCAGGCCCAGCTGCACTCTCCAGGAGTCGGATCTACACAGCCTGGGCGCACTGTGCTGTCACTGACACCCTTTTCTCCTTGTCTGATGCTGGAGTGACTGCTACAGTGCCTTGGCATTGCTGCTGAGCACGGCTGGTATCAGTGCGCCACTGGAGCTCATGCTAGAAGGGCTGGGTCCTTGCAGGCCGGCGGTGGCACATAGTCTGGGTGCAGCCAGGTCCCAGGAGAATTCTGGCTGACTCAGCCCTTGGACAGGCCCTCTGCAGATGGGGCATCTGCCCCACATCCTGTGGCTGGCTACTTTGCTGGCTGGGCCGTGGGGCCCTTTTCAGGCAGTGAGTGATGTGCAAAGGAACCAGACGGGAGAGCTGCTTTGGCTTTGCCTTGTGGTGGCTGCTCCTGGACCTTCCCCTGCCTTGCAGAGCCATCTGGGGGTCTGAAGGTTGCTGCCCTGGGAGACCTGTCTCTGTGATGCACAACACTGACCTTGCAGCTCCTGTGCGGCTGTGTGAGGGCCAGGCAGGGGCCCTTGTGGGCCTATGTGACGAAGTAGAGGGACTCTTGTTTTGGGGTGTCATGAGTTGAGCTTCAGTGTCCATTGCTTTCTGTTCCTGTGTTGTGGTGTGATTATTACTGAGACCTCTGGAGGGCAGAGAGGTCCTCCCCAGCTGCAGGTAGATCAATCTTTTCAAGACTCCAACCACTGTGCACCCAGTTACATAAGTTGGGGCAGGTCAAGGCCAAGGGGCCGTGTCCCCCAACCTGGGGAAAAAAACAAAGGAGGACTAGGGGAGGGGTCTGGCAGGTGTTGGGGAGAGAGGGGCAGAGCTATGGCAGGGGTCTAAGGAAAAGGGTCCACAGAGCATGTGCCCCGCTTCTCCTGGGGGTTTGCTGTGCTAACCTACGGTTATCTGCTAGCCAGTCTATGATGCTGTGAACCTGAATGAAAATAAACCCTTCTGACTTCCACACTGGCTGAGAGTCCCTTCTGACCAGAAAGTGGGGTGCTGGGCCTTTGGGTCATGGATGAGCTTCCTGGGACCCCTCCAGAGATGAGGCTCCCACAGGGGCGTTCGAGATGGAGCAGGTGTTAGACTCTCCGAGACTGGATTTGGGAGCTGGCTGCATGGTAGCGTGGAGACCTGCACTGGACTGGGACAGACTCCATTGTGGCAATGTCCGAATCAGTGGTGACCAGAAGGGACCCCAGCGGGATTCCTGAGAGACTCCGTCACAGCCTGTACTGAGTGCCCAGTGCAGTGTGGCCTACAGGGCGCAGTGCGGCGGTTTGACCCTGAGCAGTTATCCACAAGCAGTACCCCTGAGCATGGGGCTGCTCCAAGCAGCCATCGTCAGCCTGTTTAATGCTCCCCATTGTTTCATAAAAGCATCTGATCCCCAGAGAACCCTGCAGGAAGTGACTCAAAATTGCTCAGAATGCAGAAAACCAGTCAACTGCCGCTGCGTGTTGCATGCTTTCCTCATTTGCCTTACTGCTTTTCCAACTCCAAGTAGCCTTGTACAGCATGGGGAGGAGGGAGGGCACCTGCATTTCCCAGCCTTTTCTGGGATGATAACAGGACCATCTAGTTTATACCTGTGCAGCTGTGTAGACTCATGTCTGTGTAAAACTTTCTAAGCTGGCTCCCCTGCTGGGGAAGGTGCTGGTCTGGTGTTGAGCTGGAGGACAAGGGGTGGGGGATCCGTCTGCCTGGTGAACTACAGAACTCTGGTAGTGTAGACGTGTGGGCTCATATGCAGTCAGGGTCTCTGCTTGCCTCCAGGACACACTGCAGGATGCGCCGCTTGCTGTGGCTGCTGTGGGGGGACCTGGGGAGGGAACTGGCTGTTGTCAGGGAGCTGGCAGAAGGTCTATGGCTCAGACTGACCCCCCATCCCTTAGTGATTTCTCTGTAACTCCCATAGCAATGCCTGATAAATCAGAGCATGGGGAGCCGTACCTACATCAGCTCAGGAATCCAGCTCTCCCCATTGCCCTGGCTCAGACCCTTTCTCCCTTGCTCGGGGAAGCCACTGCAGCAGGTGGGGATGGAGGCATTTCCTGGGACTCCAGGTGTCAGCAGGCTGATGATGCCAGGAGGGCTGATGGCCCCTGAGTGCTGAGGAGGCACAGCTGGGTCAGCAGCTTCCCTGCACAGGCAGGAAGAGAGAAGTCCCCGGAGCCCAGGCTGTGGCAGCTGGAGTGGGAAAGCCAAGGCCTCAGGTAGGGCCCAGGTGTGGCATGTGGTGGTGGGGAAGAGCCCAGGCAGGCAGTGGGGCTGGAGACAGCTGGGAGTGAGTGGGCTCTAGCTGGGGAAGAGCAAGGTTGTGGTGGGGAGGTTGTTGCCCAGACCCAGGTAGGAAGGGTGCTGGACTGAGCTGCTGAGGACAGGACTGGTGCTTGGGGACTTTGAGTTTTATAATTTGTAAAATGATTTGGATTTCCCTTCCCCTCCCACCCCCAGAAGGTGGCTGGACAGGAGCTGCCTGGGGAGAGCTTGTTTAAAAAGCTCTTTGAAGAAGTTGTTAGCAGGGCACCACAGAGCAGCCCTCCTGCCTCAGCTGGGGGCAGCTGGCCCCACTACACTATATGTGCTGGGCACCCCATGGGGCCAGGGGAGGGAATGGGGGCTAAACAGCTGGAGACTGGGGGGTGCAGGGTGCGGGTGGAGTTGGGGGTAGCTGTGCTGTCTGGGGTCACTGTGTAGCATCAACTTCTGCAATGTCCCTTTGCTGACCCTCAACTCGTATCGTGCCCTGTAGCCTACATGTTCTTTCTGGGGTCACCATGGTCATAGATGAGGGTCACTTCACATCTTTCATGTGTCTGACCTTAAATTGGGGATGACAGTAAACCAGCACTGGTAGGAATGAGATCTAGAGTGAAGGAGAAAACCCGGTTTGTTCTGAGCATTGGGCTCTCAATGTGGGGCCAGAGACTGGGGGGAGGCAGTGTTCATCAATGATCCTCATCTGAAATACACAGTGCTCTTGCTTTTAAGATGTCTCATCTAGAGAGAGGCTTTTAACTCCATGTGTGTGCATGTAACTGGTGGTAAACAAGGCCAGGATGGCTGTGGCCAATCACCAAGGCATGTCTAGGGTTCAGCCCTGAGTGCTAGTTGCTAGAGAGGGGCTTAGCTCTCAGCTCTCCCGGACCCCCTGTGTGATGGGCAAAGTGCCTTGGCCCTGATTCTGCCACCACTTGCTGTGCAGCCTGGGAGCCGCCATTGCCACAAAGCAGAGGGTAAAGTCTTTGTGGGATCAGAGCCCACTTTTCTACCTGCCTCAGGTCGCCATCTCTACAATAAGGAGGCTGCTACTTATGGGCAGGGAAAGTCTGACTGTGTAAAACACACATTTCACTGTTCTCTTTTCCTTCCTGTCTGTTTATCCAGCTGCTCAGTCTTGTCCTAGACCTCTATAGTGAAGAGTCTGGGAGAAACTCTGGTCACTTGTTTTCACAGCACCTGGCTCAACAGCACCTACTCTCAGGAACATGTGCTGGGTTTGAGAAGATCTTATTTCAGGTTGTCTAAGTTTGTGACATGAATTGCAGCTGTGGTAAACCAGTGGGAAGGGCAGAACTGGAAGGGACCTCCGATGCTATCTCAGTCAGCCACTTGTGCAGAGGCAGGATTACGTAGACCACCTGACAGAGCCAGATCCTTTGCGCTCGCCTCCTTTGTCTGCATGTCTCCCTGACCCAGTCTGTCATCAGGTAGTTGTGGGCATGAAATGGTCATTAGGACTAGGCTAGTCAAAATATGGGGTGTCTCCAGGCCAGCTTTCAGGCTGGAATCCTGCATCTTTGGCTCTTGCTGATGTAGAAAATGCCTCAAAAAACTCTTTGGCCTCCTTCGTGGTGAGTTAATAAAGCCAGGAGACAACCAGTGCTGTTCTGCTTCCAAAAGAGGTTGCATTCCTGCAAGGAGGGCTGAGGTTCCTATAGCAACTGTTGGCTAAAAATAATTCAGAAACAAGTTAAGGAGCCATTGGGTCCTGGCACTGGCAACTCCCACTTAGCAGGGGCCTGGCGAGAGGAAGATCAGCCGTAAGGTGACATCCCACCAGTGTCCCCCAAGTGTGGGGAGGCAGCTTGTGCTGCGTGGTCAGAGCAGGGACAGCTGGCACTCACAAGGTGCGTCAGCCGCCCAGGCTGATCTGTGGACTGGGGGCTTGAGCCTCTGAGTAAGTGAGCAGCTGCAACCCTAGGGCTGTCCAGCTTCACTGGCTGCTTCCCAAGGCTGCAATGGAGCCTGGCTCGCAACAAGGGGAGCCAGCCCTGGAGAGAGAGAGTCCCAAGTTCTTTGGCTGGGGGATGCCTTGATGTTACATTTGGTACCTTGTCCCTCATCTCCCTAGTGCCTGTCTGGATCCAGACAGCGACCTGCTCCCCCTCTTGGAGGCACCTTGTGGCTGGGTGAAGGGATGTTCCCAGGTATCCAGCCCAGCATGATTCCTTTGCAGAGGCCCCTGGTGGAGGGTTGATATGGGCAGGAGGGACTGAATGCCTTGGGGAAGGTGACCGGCCCACCTCAGCATTCCCAGGGCTGCGTTGAACTGCTAGCTGGGGAGTTGCAGACATCCCATGAAATGGTTCATGCTCCCTCTACTGCCTCATTCCAGGCGATGCTGTGTTGGGAGGTAGGTGCGTCTACACAGGGACGGCTGGGGCCTGACTTTCAAGATGAGGAGCATGTAAGAAATGCATACACACTAATGAGCCATTGGTGGTGCTGCTATGCCACGTCTCCCCAGCCTTTTGTGCTCACCTCACCACCATGATCCTGCAGTCACAGGGATCCGAAGGGTAACTGCAAACCCAGTGTGGGCATGTATTTGCAAATGCCCTCTGATTCTGATCAACAGCCTTCCTCTGGCCTTGGTCCCTGTGCCCTGGTCATGATGCAAAGCGCTGTTGCCTTTAACTTGACTACAGGCTGCTGGTCAAGGTTAGTTCCCTTCCTCATTAGTAAAAGGGATGGGATTAGAGCTCAGGGGAGAGCAGATGCTTGCATTAGCCCTGTGTTTCTTAGACTGGAGATATGCCCCAGGCACCTGGCTATTCTAAAAGGGCTGTGAGAGCGGCAGGTGCTGGCTGGGAGCTCAGCTCTGAGGACAGGAGCTTCACAGGAATCGTGCTTGAGTACCACCTTCTCCTTGTGGATCAGGACTCTGCCACAGTGGAGCTTGCCCCAGTCTGCTCAGGTCTCCATGCTACCAGCACAGCCGGCCCCAGATCCAGCCTTGGAGGATCCTTATACATGACAGGTTCTCACAGGACTTGTGTTCTGGACACTTCTCAGCTCAGCCAGACAGGATGAAAGCACCTCAGGAGCGGTCTGCCACCTCTGGGCTTGCTCCACACCCGTGGAGTCATCTCCTTGATCTTACCCCGAAGGGTTCAGCACTCCTGCTCTGTCAGGGACTCCCCCTGTGGGAGCCCCTCTTTGGTGTCCTGGAGAGCCCTTCCATACACCCTGATTCCACAGCCAGAAGGGTTTCTTGGTTTTCAGGATCACAGCATGGAAAGATTTGGCTAGCAGACTAATTAGAGATTACAGCTGTCGCAACCTGGGGACACCCCTTTTGGGGGCTTCCTCCTCTCCAGCCTCTCCTGGGGGACTGGCCTGTTTCCCCAGCTACCCCCAGACCAGAGCTCTAGCCCCTCCCAGCCTTTTGCCTCTTTCCCTGAGGTAAATGGCCACTTCCTGATCTTCACCTTCTCCAACCTGTTACAACTTGTTGGGGCTGAGGCAGGGGAGGTCCTGGCCAGGTCTACCTATGCGTGACTGGGGAGGGCCTGTCCACCCTGTAATGGTCACACACCCAGGTACCATCATTGATACACACGAGTAACATGTGGGGAAACTGAGGCACGTGCACATAGCACTCAGAGAGACTCTCCACTTTGTCACAAGCAGTAGAAGTGGTATGTATAGGCAGGGGTGGACACAGCCTGAAATATTTTCAAAGGGGGTCCCAGCAAAAGAATTTGAGAACCACTATGCTAGCTTCTCTTCTGATGGAGAACATTTTGCCTTCCACTGCATGTCCGTTGAATGGGCACATCTCCAGCAAAAGGAGATGTATGAATGCTATCTAAGAGTCTGAAAAACAAGCCCTTGCTGAAAGGACTCAGAAGCAAATATAGTAGCAGAAGCTGTCGCCAAATGACTCAAGTTTGTGTGGGAGCACGGGAATGTGGGAAGCATCCCACTCTGGGCTCAGCTCACTAGGCATGTGATCGGAGCTCAGGGAGTCTGCTGGTGTCAGCCTGCACAGGGGGCTCGGTTCTGTTTTACTGTAGCCAGCGAAGAGAGAAATCGGTGGGTTTGCAGGGCTTGCTCTCCTGTGCTGCCTGCTGACACCTGCGTGGGGCAAATGCCTGTTTGGTGCGGCAGATGGGATGGGTTTGTTGCTGCTCTTTGGGGAATTTCCTGAGGGTCTGTTAGAGCTCTCCAGCAGCATTCAGTGTCCCAAACCGATGGCTGGTGCTCTTCTGAGGCCCAGGCCAGGAGGATGCAACAGTGTGTCATGAAGGCACAAGCTGGTATGCTCTAAAGAGCTCTGCCTTTAAAAAGAAATGAATGGAAGTGTGTTAAAGGAAGTGGTGTCTTCCTAGCTTTTTCTCCACCCACCTGCCTTGGCCGCCACAATTAGATCAGTGGGCTGTTGATGCAACAACCAGAAAATAAGGAAATGGGTACAAGTGACAAATTGCTAGTCTGTGTCAAAATATTGAGGTCTGTTAGTGTCAGAACAGAGCTCCTGCCTCTTCGGTAGCCACTCTGGGTGCCTTGCAGAGTCAGGGATTTTTATCCATGAACCTTTGCTTTGCCAAGGGAGCAAGTCCAGTCTGCTGAGCTAACGGACAGTGCACAGAACTGCACACAAACTGGTTTAAGAGCACACGTCAGGTTGCAGACTCCAAGTACTCCACAGTCAGGAAATGCTGGCATTAGGGATGCCAGGGTAACCTTAACTCATCCTCCTTGCGCCTCTGCCTTGTGTTTAGCAGTGTTGGGAAATACCTTTCTCCCTCTCCCACTGGCCGTTCTGGGAGAAAAGTTGTTTCAGGCTGAAGTGAAGCAAACAGGTTTTGGATAATGAAAGAAGTTGGAAACAATCCCTTTCAGTGACAAAATGTTTCATTTGATCCAGAAGAAAATGCTTCCCTTTGGGTGTTTTAAAGCGCTAGAGTCACTAGAGTCACACAAGACAGCAGCAGGGGAGGAAAATCCTCTCTGAGCACCATTAGCCCAGCATGCTTACCTGGGGCCAAGTTCCAGTGGTGCAAGGACGTGAACGGATGCCTCCCAGGTGATGGCCTGAACTGCGGAGCTAGGTGCCCAGAGCCTGAGGCAGTGCCTGGGGTGGGTGTGATGAAGTAAGAAAACCTCTTGGGTTACTGTGGTTCTTCTTTTCTGTTCCTGTTCTTTGGTGATGGTATTCTGGTGATGGGACACAGGGGTGTGATAACTATAGGTACCACTAGGGGGGAAGAGGCTTTAGTGCGACCGTACCTGGACCCCCTGGGGGTGACAGGTTGTGGCCGGTTTAGACCAGGGGCAGGGCAGCTGGATAGGGAGGAGAACAAAGAGGAGAGAGAGGAGGAAGGAAGATGGAGGTCGGAGGGGCAGGACCTCTGGGGCTTGTCCTGGGGGTTTACTGTCTGCCCTCCTGGCTGATCTGAGAGCCAACTGTCCTAGCTGCTGTGCAAAGTGGATTGCTAATAAACCCTCTGACTGCTACACTGGCTGAGTGTCACTGCTGATTGGGACGGCTGGGACCCTCGTGGAGGGAGGAACCCCCTCCCCAAGGGAGACCAGACAGAGCAGGGGTCGGACCCTCTGGGCCTGGATTTGGGAAGCTGGCTACAGGTAGCGTGGAGACCCTGGTGAAAGGGAGAAGGCTCCACCGTAGCAGAGTCCTGGTGGGCTGTGAACAGAGGGGATCCAAGAGGCTTTTCTGGGTTCTCCATGACATTGGGGAGGGTGGCTCTCCGGCTCTCCTGTCTGAAGCTGTTTTACACTGTATGATATAGCCTTTGGCTTAGAGCGGGAGCATCTGTGTGACTGACTCCAGAGTGTGGTGGTCAGGGCACTCCACCGCCTTTGGGTCTGCTCCCTGAACTGCTGCCCGTTTCAGCACTTCTCCGCAGTGGGCAAATGGCCCAAGAAGAGCTGAGGGCTCCCTGGCAAGATGGGTGTACAGTTCTCCGATTGCAGCCACAGTCCTCTGGGTGATGTGGGCTGGGCCCTGCCCTTGCTCTGGGTTTAGCTAACAGGTTCATAATTGCTACAAAGGCTGCACATTTTCTTAAGTTTCAAAGCCAGTGTCTCCCCCACCTGATGGCTTATTTGAAATTGTATTGCTCCCTGCAGAGCCTGGGGTAGTGCTAAGCGCTTGAAGGACAAGGCTTGGCTCTCTCATTCCAAAAGCACTTGTGCAGCTGGGCCAAGCCAAAGAGGAATGAATGCTTTCAGTTCTACCAAAGCAGTTGGCTTCTAGGCACTCTGGGTATGGCAAGGTATCTTTGGAAGGTGAGCACGGGCCCTTCTACACCTAAGCTAGGGTCCTGCACAACTGGAGAACAGAGACTTTTAAAATCAATATTTCTTCAGCCCAGCTGATTGTCTAAGACTGCAGGACACTGAACAAATACATGAGATTGGTAAGGGTCCATAGAAGACTAAATCTTTATCAAAGCTGCATGCCTGAGTCCAGCTCTGATAACTTACAAAATACCAGTGAAAATCATGCTGTAACTGAGATTGGACACACTATTTGTTGTCCGTTCCTGTCTTAAACTGCTGTGTGTATAAGAAAGTTTCCATGTTTTAGTGCATTACTGACTGCATTTCAGGGTGAAGTGAGCTGCTCCTCTGCATTTCCTTATAGACCTCTATTGTATTCCCCTTAGTTTTCTCTTCTCCAAGCTGAAAAGTCCCACTCTCACTAACCTCTCTTCCTATGGAAAGCTGTTCCTTATCTCTAATAACTTGTTACCCTTTTCTGTACCTTTCAAAATTCCAGCACATCTTTTCTTGAGATGGGGTGACCATATCTGCGCACAGTATTCAAAACATGGGCATGGCATGGATTTGTAGAGGCTGTGGCCCAGGCCTCCTGGGAAACCACCTGAATATGCAAACATCAGGGCAAACTGCAACACCAGGGATCAAACCTACAAACCTCTGACGGGTGGTACTTAAACCAGTCTCCTAGTCAGTAACAAAACACACTTCTGCTTCCCCACGTTGGTCATCACCAAGCATAACAAAATAGAAAGAGTCCCCTTTATTGCACATCAGCTGCTCCAGTCCCCATCTCTGGCTTTCCCCATGCTCTGCTGAGTCCTTGCCAAATCAAAATGGAGTTGTTACATGGTCAGCTTGGGTGCAGAGGTGTTGCTGGCCCAGGGAGGGACCCGCGGTACGGGCCCAGGCCCTGCATCCCTGGCCGTGGACAGAGCTGGAAGCCGCCGCAGGTGGCTGGGCCCCGGATTCCTCGTCGCGGGCGGCCAGGCCCCAGATCACCAGCGGGGGACGGGACCACCGCGACCGGTGGGCCCCGGATCTCTGGCTCGATTGGGCCAGATATCCGGGGCACTGGTGCTGGATTTCGGGGCACATGCCCCAGGTGCCCAGCGCCAGTGATACCTCTGCCTGGGTGACTGGCCAAACAGGTTTCTTCATAGGCCCACTGGAGCTGGGAGCTCTTAATGGGAAATTAAGACGACAGTGGTTTTGCAGCCACCCAGTCTGGAAGTGTTTTAGAATCAAATAACTTGGAAGACAAATAGAACAAACATATTTGTAACTGTTAACACAGATATGACACCTACATATAAACTGTACAATCATCCCAAGCAGATCACAACCTTTCTATTGTACCAACCATGGTATATCACATATGGATTATTGCAAATATGAAATACTAATATGATAGACAATCACAAACAATCCCTTGGACTCAGGCAGCATCACAGAGGCAATACAATATTTTTCTGTTTTCCAATGTGCATTACTTTGCATTTATCAACACTGAATTTCACCTTCCCTTTTGTTACCACTCACCCAGTTTTGCAAGATCTCTTTGTAATTCTTTGCAGTCTGTTTCAGACTTAACTACCTTGACTAATTTTGTATCATCTGCAGATTTTGCCACCTCACTGTTTAGTCTTTTTCCAGCTCATTTATAAATATGTTGAACTGTTCTGATCCCAGTAGAAGCTCCCGGGGGACACCACTATTAACTGCTCTCCATTCTGAGAACTGACCATTTGTTCCTACCCTTTGTTTCTTATCTTCTAACAAGTTATTGATCTGGGAGAGGAGCTTCTCTTGTATCCCATGACTGCTTGCTTTGCTTAAGGGCCTTTTATAAGGGACCTTCTGAAAGGTTTTCAGAAAATCTAGTACGCTATATCCAGTGGGGCATCTTTATTCACACGCTTGTTGACCCCCTCCAAAAATTCTAGTAGATTGGTGAGGTGTAATTTTCCTTTACAAAAACCATTTTGACCCTTCTCCAACAAATTTTATTCATTTAGGAGTCTGATCATTCTGTTTTTTTTTATAGTTTCAGCCAATTTGCATGGTGTTGAAGTTATGTTTGCTGGTCTGTAATTGCTGGGATCACCTCTGTAGATTTTTTTTTTTTTTTTTTTTTTTTTTAAATTGTCATATTATCAGGTGAAGATTGGCAATGGTGGTCACCTAGCTCTGGAAGGGGACAAAGGACTGGGACAAGCCAGGGCACTGGTCGGGGGGTGGCTGGGGGAAAGGAGAGCAGTTCCCCTTGAGGGGCTGGAGGGGAGGGATCCTCAAGAATGTGACTCTCCAGGTTGTCATGGCTGTAACTTCTAATTAGTCTGCTAGTAAAGCCTTTCTCTGGTGTAGTCCTGATATCTAATGAGTGGCTGGCAGTCACTGCTGAGTGTGGAGGTGGGATGCCTGAGACTTTGGCACAGAGGAGCTCTCTGGGACCTCGTAAGGGGTGGTCCCACAGGGGGAGTTCTTAACGGAGCAGAAGCGCTGACTCTCTGAGGTCAGATGGAGGAGATGACTTCACAGGGGTGGGGAGAGCCCAAGGGTTGCAGATCCCGCGCCCCAATGTTTTTTTTTTTTTTTTTTTTTTTTTTCTGTGCTGGCATAGGAGAAATCTGTCCCTGGTACTGTAGCCATGTGACTAGCTGATCAGCCATCTGAGCTCTGGGCAGTCAGGATGAGGGCACATCACACTGTTGGCTTATTCACTTCCCCGGCACTGGAGAGCAAGAGGAGCAAAACGGCTCGCTCTTAGTCTCTCTCTGGGCAAGTGACCCAGTGCTGCTGGGGCGACTGATGGGTGGAAGGAAAGGAGACTAGGACCCTGGGGCAGCTGTGCATCCTAAATTTTATTGATGCTCTATGTAATAGTGAACGAGGTTAAGAATGTTATGCCATTTGTCATTGTTGTGTATTTGAGTAAGTAATATAATAACAGGGTGTGTCATATTTAAATGTATTTGCATGGGCAACTGTTTAGTTCTAATATGAGGTTGCCTGCAAGCTCCTTCCTGATAGAGGTTGTTAGGAGCCTAGAATCCAACCAGATGAATAGGTTGCTGAGGGGCAGTATTCTGCCCGGCAACCCCTGGAACATGAGCTGCCAATCAGAGCGGGGGGGGGGAACTACCCGAAAGTTCCCGAGACTTGGGACATGGGCTGTCAATCAAGGTGAGCGGAGGGAAGCTGCCGGAGAGTTCTAGAGAGAGAACGCTGGCGCGGGTGGCGCGAGAAGCAGGCTCGGGGATTGGTTGAAAAACCCGAGGTAAAGGGTTTTTCTTAAAGCCTGCACACGCGGAGTTGGGGGGGGGGTCTCTCCGGGTTCGCGTGTTGGTGTTTGGGTACGAGAGAGTTCGCCGGATCGTCGGCTGTTTTCGTTTGGGGTCTGCTCTTCTCATTTGAGGGGAACTGTCCCAGCCACGGACTCTGAGTGATTGAGAAGTCGTGGCTGCTGGAGCAGAGCTGCAAGCGCCCACCATAACAGACGCCGACCGCCTGTGAAGGAACCGGCAGTTGCCTGGAGCGGCGCGGGGACTGCCTCATACGCACCTTGGTGGCAGGAGGAGACAGATGAGGCCGTGGAGACTCTGGATTTATAATCATCATTTGAGGAGATTTGGGACTCCCTTTTCATACCGTGGGCACCACCGGCTTTGGACTTGGGAAGTCTGGTGACTATATGGGCGTTAATTTGGGCTATAGTAAACTGAGTTTTAATGGTATGGGAGTGGGTAGCAAGGTTAGAATAAGGTTTAGTTAGTTTGTCTGTCAATGTACTGTTTATGCATTTGTTTATCCCACATGTCCATCCTCATTAAAGCGTTGAAAGGCACGGCTTTCCGTTTTGGACCAATGCTCACATTCAGGGGTGGAACCTCCAGCCTGATAGATGCCTGAATGTGGGGAGGGCCTATCAAGCAGGGAACCTGGCCCTTGTAAAATCCAAAATTTTCCCTGCTAACACAGCCTGTCTCCTGAGGGGGAAGCTCACAGTCTGATCTTAATTTCTAAGGAAAAATAAGGTGTAAATCTTGTAATTAAAGAGATGGCAGGTCTGGTTGTGGTGGCCGACTAGGTCACCCAGGCCAGACCTTGCTTCCCATCTGAGACATGCCCTCATGGAGGTTCCTGGGTCCGTCCCTTTGTCTTAGGGACTGAGGACAGGGTGTGAGCCCATCATTGGGCCCACCAGGAGGGACTGTTGATGCTGGGAGATTGGGAAGGACCACAGCTTGTGTGCAGTGGAGGCAGGCGTCTTTCTTGCATCTGACTCACAGAAGGCTCGGCCACTTGTGTGTCTGGATCCAAACGCAGTGCTAGGCAAGAAGCAAAGGCCACAGCAGATGTCGTTTCTCTGTAAGAGAGACGTTCCCACCCGCCTGCTCCTGGCTCCAGAATGCCAGCCCATATAGCCCCTTGCCCCACTGCCAGGAGCTACCCATTCCTAAGCCCCATGGCTGGGTGGGTGCCGGTCTGTGCTCCAGGTCTAGCCAGCCAGGCTGGGCTACTTCCGACACCTTGAGTGCCCTGGGCCACACAGCCCTATCTCCATCGGTCCCATTTACGTCCATCAAACTGGTGGCATCTTCTCCTGAGGTTCATCTCTTCATTTGGCACCTTGGGCTTCTGAACAGGTTGGTGAGAAGGTTTGTGTCACTAAACTCTATTCCCCTCCCTTCCTCCATCTTCCTGCCACTTGTGCTGCCTTGCTCCCTCCTTGCATGTCTGGCGGTGTCTGTAGGTTCAGACCCCTGCTGACTGTGGCTACGGCAATGTGTCGCTGCGCGCAGCGGAGAGTTCTGGCCTGCCCCTTTGACCCTCTCCTGTGCAGTGCAATGGAACAGCAAATCTTGGGCATTTTGGCTTTCATGCCAAAGATGGTTCATCAGAGACGCACAGCCTTCTCCTGGCAGTGACCATGTCCAGAGATGCCTGCAGGTGCCAGCTGTGCCCTCTGGGGGGGGACGGGGGGACGGGACGGACGGGGGGACGACAAATTTACACAAATCCTTGCTTTAAACATAGAAGGCCAGGACACTTGCCCTTTCTGAGGATGGGTGTGCACAATGTGAGGCTCTCACTCAAGCCATTTGTTACACTGAACAGGGAAGCAACTAGATCCTTCTAAATGAAAGCCTCTAACTTACATTTCTACAGGGTTGATTTGCACACTTGCCTCCCATCTTCGCCAATCTCCCCACGTGTGCATGAGGAAGCAGTGTGAACAAACCCATCCCTGAGCATACTCACTCTCACAATTCTCACTCAGAGGCAGGGCCTTCCCACTTTTGCACTTGTGGTGGTGGTCCCCTCATGGTGTCTGACAGGCGAGGTTCCTGTGAAAGATCAGCAGCCTGGGATGCTCCCAGAACTGTGCCTTTTGATTTGTTTTACTCTTAGGAAACACGACCCGCTGCCTGGGCCACAAATCTAGGTGCACTTCTAGGCTGTGGTGTTTTGGACTATCTAGGGTCATTGGGGTTGTCATAGTGATAAATGGGAGAGTCGTTTAGGTGCTAGGAAAACCTGTCTGTCTTCTCCTTCTCTCTCAGTTCTCTTCAATAAAGACTTCTGATACAGCTGTGAATATGTTGTCCTCCTTATTGGATTATAATTCCCCTTAAAACTCTACATCTGGCGACAGAGGATGGGATATGTGATGGAGTAGCTATCCTTAACAATCCTGGCAACTTTGGAAAACCAGAATACAATGTAAGAAGCAAAACTTTATTTTACTGCTTGCATGGGGGTTGGGTGGTAGCTGTGAAAGCTGATTTGTTTGCCTAAGGGCTAGCTGGCTATTCTGAAAGCTGATCTGCCTGCTGTTAAGGGAAGAGACAAACAATAACCACAAGAGGGCATCATGGCTTTACTTACTACCCCCTTTGAAGCATATGATTTTTCGGCAGATTCGTGGCAGACATATACAGCCCGATTTCAAAATTTTGTAATAGCAAACGACATAACTGATGAGAAGAAGGTACCAGTTTTTCTAACAGTCATTGGAGTTAAGACTTATAATTTGCTATGTGATTTGCTTTATCCGGAGAAGCCAGAGAAGAAACCTTACGGGGACCTAGTGGAAGTTCTGGGAGCACATTTTTCCCCAAAGCCACTTGTAATCGCAGAGAGATATAGTTTCTACCAAAGGAACCAAGAGGAAGGTGAATCAGTTGTACAATTTGTAGCAGCTCTGCGGAAGCTGGCAGCACATTGTGACTTCAAGAACATGTTAGAGGAAATGCTGCGTGACAGGCTGGTGTGTGGCCTGCACAGTGAATCAACACGAAAACGCCTATTGACTCAAGGTCAGCTCACCTTGCAGAAGGCTGTGGAAATTGCAGTCTCCATGGAACGTGTCACCCAAGACATGCAACAGATCAGGGTCAGTGTCCGTAAAGTATCCCTACAATCTGCCCCCAGGGCACAGGGGAGACAAGAATGTTACCGGTGTGGGAAGCAGGACCACCTCGCATCAGAGTGCTGGTTTAAAGAACTACTGTGTCGACAATGTGGTAAGAGAGGGCACATTGAACGTGCCTGCAAACAAAGGAAGGGTGAGCCGAACAGAAGTGGCAGACCTGACAAAAATGGGCCGTTGGGTTGGCGGACTAAGAGGGAAATTCTGCATGCAGTAGAGCAGAATACAGGTGATCATAGTGACACCCAATTGGAAGATGAAGATTCCCTCCATGTTTTGTCTATAACAGCTGGCCCACGTAAATTCTGGGTAACACCTGTGTTAGAAGGCAAACCTACACGCATGGAACTGGACACTGGCGCAGCAGTTTCATTAGTTTCTAACCTTGTGTATGAGAAGGACTTTAGACATCTGCCACTTAAGCCGACAGTAGTCGTTTTGAACACATATACTGGAGAGACTGTTCCCCTGTTGGGTACTATTGATGTGAAAGTAGAACTCAATGGACAGACCACAAAGCTACCACTGTTTGTGGTAAAGGGGAATTACCCAGCCCTAATGGGAAGATCTTGGATCAGGAAAATCCAACTCGATTGGTCACAAGTGCATCAATTGACTAAAGAAGAAATGAATCTAGCAGCAATACTAACGAAACATGCTGCTGTTTTTGGTGAAGACTTAGGCAGTATGAAGGGAATCACTGTGAACTTAAATCTAAAGCCTGATTGCCGACCAAAATGTTTGAAGGCCAGGATGGTGCCATTTGCCATCAGACCCAAGGTGGAAGAAAACTTGGAGCGGTTAGTCAAAGAGGGAGTCTTGGTGCCAGTTACTCACAGTCAGTGGGCGACACCCATTGTCCCAATAGTGAAGAAGGATGGCTCCATTCGGATTTGTGGAGATTTCAAGCTCACTGTCAACCCAGTGTTATGTGCAGAACAATATCCTCTTCCCCGCATTGAGGACATCTTTGCAGGTCTGGCTGGAGGACAAAAATTTAGCAAGATTGATTTGAGTCAAGCGTACTTACAGATGCATGTTGAAGAAGAATCTCAAGAATTGTTGACAATTGTAACACATAAGGGGTTGTACAGATACTGTCGTTTACCTTTCGGCATTACTTCAGCCCCAGCTTTGTTCCAAAGGGCACTGGATCAGATTTTGAGTGGTTTATCAGGAGTACAGTGCTATCTGGATGACATCCTGGTCACGGGCAAAAATGAGGAGGAACACCTCACGAACTTGGAAGCTACTCTGCAAAGACTGGAAGAGTATGGTCTGCGTGTTCACCGAGACAAATGTAAGTTTTTCCAGCCCTCAGTTGAATATTTAGGACATATAATTGATGCTGATGGTCTCCATAAGTCTCCAGCCAAGGTTAAGGCTATTGTGGATGCTCCGCTACCTCAGAACATAAGCCAACTTCGCTCTTTTTTAGGCTTATTAAACTATTATGGCAAGTTTATTCCACAATTAGTGACACTCCTGAAACCCCTACATGAGCTTCTGGGGCCGAAAAAGGCCTGGAACTGGACCGAAGCCTGTGATATTGCGTTTAATGAAGCTAAACGCTCACTGGTAAACTCTAAGGTTCTGACACATTTTGACCCATCCTTGCCCCTTCAGTTGGCTTGTGATGCCTCCCCTTATGGAGTTGGAGCTGTATTGTCACATATTATGCCTTCTGGTGAAGAGAGGCCTATTGCTTTTGCTTCACGCTCCTTGACCAAGGCCGAAACTAACTATGCCCAAATCGAACGCGAAGCACTGGGCATTGTTTTTGGCGTTCGGAAATTTCACCAGTACCTGTGGGGAAAGAAGTTCACACTTCTCACTGACCATCGACCGCTGACATCAATTTTGGGGCCACACACAGGCATCCCGCATTTGGCTGCTAGTCGGATGCAACGATGGGCATTGATACTTTCTGGATACACATATGAAATCAAGTACAGGCAATCCTCTTTGCATTGCAATGCTGATGGCCTTTCAAGGCTACCCTTACCGGCACGCCCGCAGGATCAGGGCCAGGAAGGAATCTTTTACTTTGAACAGGTGGAAAACACACCTGTCATGGCTACTCAAGTGAAGAAAGCAACACGGGTTGACCCAGTACTCTCATGAGTTATGGATTTCGTGATGCATGGAACATTCTTACCTGACTCTCAGGTCTCTCCTGACCTCCGCCCCTATGTGTCTAGGAGGACAGAGTTATCGACCCAATCCGGGTGTTTGTTGTGGGGTATGCGTGTCATTATCCCACCTTCATTAAGACCACGTTTGTTGGAACAGCTCCATTCAAGTCACTGCGGCATAGTGCGCATGAAAGAAATTGCACGGAGCTATTTCTGGTGGCCGGGCTTAGACAGGGCCATTGAAGAAACGGCTAGAGCTTGTACCTCGTGCCAGAACGTCCGGAACACACCGCAGTTGGCACCTCTTCACCCATGGGATTGGCCTGAAAGGCCATGGCAACGTATCCATGTTGATTTTACTGGCCCGTTTGAAGGATGTATGTTTCTGATTGCTGTGGATGCCCATTCAAAATGGCCAGAAGTCTCTGTAATGCAGTCCACTACTACGGAAGCCACTATTCAGACCCTGCGTGGCTTTTTTAGTCGTTATGGTCTTCCAGAACAGCTGGTGAGCGACAATGGACCACAATTCATTTCTCAGGATTTTGAAACTTTTATGAAGGCCAATGGAATACATCATATCAGGTCAGCACCGTATCATCCTTCCACCAATGGACTTGCTGAAAGGTTTGTACAGACTATGAAGCAAGCTCTAAAATCCACAAAGGGACGTTCTCCTCTTCATAAGCGTCTGGACAACTTCTTGTTGTCCTACAGAAATACTCCACAGGCTACAACTAAGGCATCTCCAGCTTTTCTTATGATGGGACGGCAGTTGCGCTCTTGCTTTGATTTGTTGAAACCACGAGACACACGGCAAGTGGTTCAACGCCAACAGCAGGACCAGGTCAGCAGACGTTCACCAAGAACAAAGGGCCGGACCTTCAGTATTGGACAGCCAGTTCTTGCTCGAAACTACGCTTCAGGAGCTAAATGGGTCCCAGCAACGGTCATTGCCCAGACAGGACCTGTTTCCTACTCTGTCCAGACAGCGAGTGGCCTAGTTTGGCGACGGCATGTAGATCAGCTGCTTCTCCATCATATCCACCCAGAAGATGCATCTCCAGCAGACATATCTGACTTCACCCTTTCTGATGATACAACATCAGAGCATGAAACGACTGTTTCTGTCTCTCCTGCTCCAGCCACCCCTTCAACGCCTTCAGCCTCCCTGAACCAACCGGACACAACATCCTCTCCGGTTCCGGCGACTTCCTCAGTACCTGTGATCCCACCACCACCAATACCACCTTGTGGGGTGGGCATACCAGAAGTTCGCCGTAATCCACCTCGTGACAGAAGGCCTCCTAATCGGCTGGATCTTTAGCTAGTGGTGACCCCCTCATCATGGGGCAGAATAATTCCCCGGGGGTTCGCCGGAGGTGGGGCAGTCTACCCTCATCTCCTAGTTTAGTTCTTATTCTTTCTGGGGGGGGAGGGTTTTATTCGGTGTGGGGGGGTGTTCATTAGAGGGGGAGGAATATGTGGTGTTTTGGACTATCTAGGGTCATTGGGGTTGTCATAGTGATAAATGGGAGAGTCGTTTAGGTGCTAGGAAAACCTGTCTGTCTTCTCCTTCTCTCTCAGTTCTCTTCAATAAAGACTTCTGATACAGCTGTGAATATGTTGTCCTCCTTATTGGATTATAATTCCCCTTAAAACTCTACATAGGCTACAGCTGGGGAGCGCCCAGCACAGCTCCAGAGGGGTGACCTCAAAGCAAGCTCTGTGCTCCAGCCATGGAGAGTCCTCTGGTTGATGTCAGGGGAGCCTGAAAGCTACTAATGTTCCTGCCCCAGGGCTGATAAGCTGGCAGGAGCAGGTGGTGTGAAGATGCTCCGGCTAAGTCTTGTTTTCCCCCAGGGCAGAACTGCGGCGCCCAGCAGATGTGGATGGTGGCATGGGGGCTGCCCCAGAGACTCTGGAGGATTGTTTTGCTCCTTTGATGTACTTTGGTGCATCTGTTTCCATGCAGCTTCGTGTAGGATTTGAGCTTCCATCTCTGACTCCAGATGTGTTGCTGTCATGCATCTGGAGCACATGAAGTATTCAGTGTTGCTGACTATCCCTAAGGGGGATAATTTTGCTGTGAAATACTGTTATCTCTGCAAGGAAACTGCCATCCTGGCTGCATTGCTATAGTAACTCAAGGAAGGGGTGTGTTTAAGCACAAGTAGCTAATTGTTCTCCTGTCTCATCTTCAGTACTGCCTGCTGCTCAGGTTACTATTTCCAATGGCCTGTGCTCATGGTGCGGCACTAGCAGTACTGGGGAGCCAAGGGATTCGAAGTTCCAAATCCAACCCCTCTGGCAGAGCCCCTCCAAACTGGTCTGGCACTGGCAGTACAGTGTGTGGGTAAGTGATGCTATCGGTGCCACCTGTGGGAAGTCGGGCCCTCCCTCTGCCTTCCCAGCACTAGGTTGCAGTGAGAATGCATCTTCCTGGGAGGGCTAGGATTTGGTAAGTCAGTTTAAGGTCCAATTGGACATGTGGATGCCATGGTTTCAGGTGTTACTTCTTGAGCTGAGTGAAGTGTTCCCGTGCACCCAGCATGGCCAGCCCATGGTGTGGGGTTTCGTTATGCTGCTGATGGCCAGGCATGGCAATTTGTGGCCTGAGTGCACATGGCTGGCTCGTGGTGACTGGCTCCTCAGGGACAAGCTAGGCCAACTCACAGGGGTGTTTGGAAAGGTCCAAGAACTTGGCTTATGTGGAGACTTGTCTGCTTTGTGTGGAAGTGAAGAGCTGAGCAAAGCCAATCCGAAGTGACCCTCCACAAGTGCGATGCCGTGTGCCAGCCCCCAGAAGTGTTGCCAGCAGATCAAGGGATGTGATTGTTCCCCTGTATTCAGCACTGGTGAGACCGCATCTGGAATACTGTGTCCAGTTTTGGGCTCCCCACTACAAAAAGGACAGGGACACATTAGAAAGAGTCCAGCAGAGGGCAACAAAAATGATCAAGGGGCTGGAGCACGAGACCTATGAAGAAAGACTGAAGGAACTAGGCCTATTTAGTCTGCAGAAGAGAAGACTGAGGAAGAATTTGATAGCAACCTTCAACTACCTGAAGGGATGCTCCAAGGAGGATGGAGCTCGGCTGTTCTCAGTAGTAACGGAGGACAGAACAAGGAGCAATGGTTTCAAGTTGCAGCTGGGGAGGTGGAGGCTGGATATTAGGAAACACTTACTTTCTTACTAGGCAAGTGGTGAAGCATTGGAATAAGCTACCTAGGGAGGTGGTGGAATCTCCATCTTTGGAGGTGTTTAAGGCCCGGCTGGATAAAACTCTAGCTGGGATAATTTAGTGGGAGTGGTCCTGCTTTTTCTGGCAGGGGGTTGGATTAGATGACCTCATGAGGTCCTGTCCAACCCTATGATTCTATGAAGGGAGCTGGCCAGGTCCAGCAGGCTGTACCTCTGCAAAGCCACCATTGGGCTCCCTGGCTCCAGGACTGTTGAGATACTGTAGCTGGGAAGTAGAGCAGCAATCAGCAGTAGCTGCCCTGTGCCCTGAGGGATGTGCCAGCAGTAAGCATCTGGCCCAATGGCAAGTTCTCAAACTCATTTGCTGGTCACCATCTAGCCCAGGCATGGTGTCCAACACGTTGCCTGGCACTTCTCACCATTGCAAAGACGAAGTCTGCACAACTGAGGGCCCTGCGTCCCTGGTTTTGGACTGGGAGATTTCCCCTATCTCCTGCTTTCCTATGCAGGCCCAAGTGAAGTTCACAGCTATGGTGTTAATTCTGTTTATTACTTGGCACCGTGATTGAAAATGAAGTGGAAGGACAATAGTGGGCAGGCAGACAGGCAAGCACTGGTTATTCTTTGCCTGAAACAAAATCTGGTGGGTTCACATGCAACACCACTTACCTGCTCCATACATAACTCATGAACTCTGTCTTGTCAAAATCCTGTCTGAAGAGTGAACAAAAGTTGAAACCCTTTCTTAGGTGAGTAGCATTTAGAGTTGGGGAAATCTGGGTCACCATCCATCCTTTGCAAGGCAGCATTGTGCATTAATTAGACTTTGACTCTGAGAACTTGCGTGAGGGTCTGAAAATAGAAGAGCTATTGCTGTGTGTCACTGAATAGCGTGTGCTTTTCGTTTTGCAATTAGCATTTGACATTTCACACAGTTAGTTCAAATGTTCTGGCCTCAAGTAAGTAACTGCAATTTTCAGCCCGTAGCCCACCTTGATTTCACAGAACCTAGACTAAAATGGCCACCTGTGTCATCTAACGGGCTTCTCTGCTGCTGGCATGGCTAATTGCTACTCCCAGGATGAGAACTGCACTCCCAGGATGCCCTGCTCTTGTTCGTTGATAGAGCTTGTTCCAGTCCTTGTGTAACTGCTGCTGCCTTGCGCCTGTTGTTCTAGTTATTCTATTTCATTTTGAAACAGCAAACCTTGTGGTTCTGTTCTCCGAGCATACGCAGCTCCATCAAACAGCAGCTGTGTGGAGTTAGGCCAAGGCTACAAGCACCCAGTTTGGACAGCCTCTTGCTGACTTTCTAGAGTTCTTGCTTTGATGGGGCTGGTGCATATGTTCACTTTGTGCAAACATTTGATCATTTGAAATTGGAAAGTGAGTTGTGAGTTGTGGTCACTAGTAATTGCACCACAACCATGATCTGAAAAGTTATCCTCTGTTCAAGGACCAGAACCAGGCTGTCAAAACATCTCAGCCACCCAGTGTTCACTTCTACCAGCTAGCTCCAGAGAGGTAGTGCACAGAGCATTGCACGCCAAGGGCACCCTGCTTTCAACCCTAGCACTAATGTGTGGCAGGGGGAAGGGAAGGAAGCCATGGGGTCAAATGTACATACTGTAGCCTTTAATTTCTGCCGGAGGCTGCACAGCAGCAGTAGTGCTAGGTTTGGCTGAGATGATGTACTAAACCAGCCTGTCTATGGCTGGCCTAGGTCAGGCCTTCTCTGAGAAGTATCGCCAAATTTTTAACACGCAACTGAATTCTGGAGAAGACTCCTTGTTGTGTTGCTTTGTGAGATGCCTGCGGCTTGCATTAACCAGCCCAGCTGGTGGTGAGATGCTAGTGCTGTGATGGAGGTTGGGTGAGATGCCGGGGCAGCTAGTGGGCTTGCCAGCCACTGTTGATTCAAAATACAAATAAGATGCAGTTAAGATCCTATTTGGAGTGAGAGCTAAGACCATAAGAACCATACCTACAATGCTGGCCATATGCAAGGACATCAAACGGAGCTTTGTGGGCTGTGGGGTTTTGCTGGGTGGTAGTTGGAGGTGTGTGCCTCTGAGCTCAAGGCAGGAGACCCAAATAGGCAGCCAGAAAAGCCCTGGGTCTGTAGCATGAGAGACCCTAGAGAGCTTTTTGGCCAATGTGGTGTTTGGAAAGAGGTCTGTAACTGAGAAAAGCAACTGCCACCATTGATTCATTTTAGTTTAAGAAACTGGGCCTTGTGTGCATTTGTAGTCAGGTGTTTTGCTCCTTTTTACCATCTCCTAATGGAAAGAACCCTGTGATCCTAAATCATGCTAGATACTCAGATCAAAAGGGATAACACTAAGACTTATTTGGGTTTGAAAAAAAATTGTGCAGTGTCATGTTGGTCTCTAGGGAAGCTACCCTGAGATAACTTAAACAGGGCAAAAGAGCATTGAAGGGGGCAGGCAGACTCCTACTACTGGTAGTTTTTCTTCCATAGGATTCAACAAGCTAGCAACAGACAGCTTTTGGTCACCTCTCTGGTTATTCAGGAGATAAAAACATGTTTTTCTTAAAGCCATCCAGCTCCCAGGCTTTTACCCAGACAGGCAAGTCACATATGACAGATGAGATTTTTCAGTAATCTCTATTGTATGTTGGAAAAAATGATCTGCCAATTCCAAAGGACTGGGCACATTGCCAAACAGGTCATTTAATAGTGAGGATCTTACCCAAATGCACACTTAAAGCCAATGCTCATTCGTTGAACAAATATTTCTGAAAAGGATATTGGTTAAAAGATCATACCCATACCAATGAGAATATATGATCTTAAGTCCATTTCAAAGTAGAGATGGTAACAGAGTTGAAAGGTTCTTAACTGGGGTAATTTCATTTTCCTGAGACTTTTGTAAGCAGCTTGGGGTTGTCAGTCCTTGTTTAGAGCCTTGGTAGAAATCCAGTTCAGAAAAATGAAGCAGGAAATGGAGAGGAAGCTTCCTTGTATTCCTTCTGTCATGTGGATAGGTGGTTTTCTCCTTAGCTTATAGAATTTTACAGGCACAAGATGGAGTCCAGGGCCCTTGCATGCTTTGAGTCCTAGGAGCTGTTATTAATTACTAACCGGTATGCAGAAAGGCTCATCAGGCAGGAACAAAGCCTTTTGTGGTCCGCTGTGAAAGTTAAGTAGCCCTTTGATGGGCCTTCAACTGGCATTGCTCATACAAAAAATAACTGGTCTGGATACAAACAAGTGTTATCACAGGAACAAAACACATTTGAAATCTAAATGGAAAGTTCTTCAAACATATGCTTTGCATAGGATTTCAGGCAATTTGAACTACATGAACCCTTCAAACCTCCCATTTAGAACCAATCCGAAGTGCTGTTGTTTGCTGACACGCTATAGTCCACAAATAACACAGGAGACTTAAGGACTTGGCTTGTTTGGTCTACTCAAATGAAGGTCGAGGGGAGATAGGGTTACTGTCTATAGCTATAATAGAGGGGTAAATACCAGGAGGAACAGGGGTTATTTAACTTAAATACCAATGTAAACACAAGAAGAAATGCATACAAACTGGCTGCCCTGAGGGTTTTCCCCCCTTCCTCTGTGATCCTCTGGCTGAGTTAATTGACCCAATTTTCCAGGTGGCTTTTGCTGAGAGTGTTCTCGTGCTTGCCAGCTGAGCCCCATTCGAGAAACCCACACTCTGGACCCACAAGTCACACAATCTGGAAATAAGCCAGGAGTCCTGTGGCACTTAAAGACTAACAAATTTATTTATCGCATGGGCTTTTGTGGGAGGAAAATCCCACTTTGTCAGATGCTTTGAAGGTGGGGGAATTTACAAAATGAGAGGAAAATAAATGCAGGGGTGTGTAAGACATGGGATCAGGTCAAACTGTAATAACAAATCAAAACAGTTGTTAAGATTCAAACTCTGGGGTACAGCACATAGAGGAAGGTGAAGTCAAATCACCTGTTGTAATGGGAAAAGAATCCATAGTCATGATTTAATCCTGCTTTCACTTGATTGAATCTGTGTATTAGTTCTAGTTCAGCTGTTTCTATTTGATGTCTTTAGCAAATCAATAGGACATCGAGCCCATCCAAAGAGTGATTAGAAAGATGGAAGTGCACAGCAACTGATTTTTGAATGTTGTGATTTCTGATGTCAGTTTTGTGCCCATTTATTCTTTTGAGAAGAGCTTGTCCTGTTTGTCCAATGTATAAGGTGAGAGGCATTTCCGGCACATGATGGCATAAATCGTATTGGTGGATGAACAGGTGAATGAGCCCTTGCTGGAGTAGCTAGCTTAATTAGGTCCTATGATGGTATCTTTTGTGCAGATATGTGGGCAAAGTTGGCAGCGTGGTTTGTTGCAGGGTGTGTGCCTGCTTTAATGTTTCTGTTGTTAGATCTGTAGTTGCTGGTGAGTATCTGCTTAAGATTTGGGGGCTGTCTGTAGGCAAGGAGAGGTCTCTCTCCCAAGGCTTGAGAGAGTGAGGGATCATCTTTTAGAACAGGCTGTAGGTCCTTAATGAGCTGTTGCAGAGGTCTGATTGGGGGTTGTATGTGGTGACCAGTGGCATTCTGTTGTGTTCTTTCTTGGGGCCCTCCTGCAGTAGTTGACTTAGGGGAACCTGTCTGGCTCTGTCAATCATCTGGACCCATGGCAGGGATGCTCTTGTTAAGATCTCTGTGAAATCTTCAGTTTCCACTCCACAATCAAACTTGCCTGGAACACTCCACAGAGGAGATCCACTTTCTGAACGCTACAGAAATGCCCCCACACGTTATACATCGGACAAACAGGGCAATTTCTATGCAAAAGAAAAAATAGGCAAAAAACTGACATGAGAGATCGCAACATTCAAAGACCACTCGCTGTGCACTTCCATCTTTCTAATCACTCTGTGGATGATTTGTTAACAGCTTTGCTCAAGTAAGTCAATAGGACATCAAGACTTCAAAGAGAAACAGCTGAACTAGAACTGATATGCAGATTCAATTGTATGAAATCAGGGTTAAATCCACGTTCCAAAGGGGCAGCTGTGTTAGTCCAGTTCAGTAAAACAAACTAGGAGTCCTGTAGTACTTAAAGACTCTCAAACTTAATTTATTGCATGAGATGTGTCTGACAAAGTGGGATTTTCTCCCACGAAAGCTCATGCAATAAATACATTTGTCAGGATTAAATCATGACTATGGATTCTTTTTTCCCATTACAACAGGTGATCTGACTTCACTTTCCTCTGTCAGGGGTCTCAAACTCAAATCACCATGAGGGCTGCATGAGGACTAGTATGTTAGCTGGAGGGCTGCACCAATTCATACAATGGTATTGCAAATATTGGGAATGATAGTTGTGACGCTGTCTGTGTCTAGGGGACTGGTTATGATTATTTTTCATATTTATTTGTAGTAATCCATAGGGGATATGCCATGTTTGGTATCAATAGAAAGGTTGTAATATGCTAGGAATGCTTATATGATTTATATGTAGGTATCATGTTTGTATTAGAATCTAGGAATCTTTTTAGTCTTGTGTGTGTTCCAAGTTGTTTGAACTGAGGCAATCCCAGACTGGGCCTCTGCAATCTATTGTCCTGTTAATGGCCCATTCAGGAGGGGACTCCCAGGTACAGTGGGCCCAAGAAGAAACCTGTCTGACCAGTTACCTGGACTGACCACGTGGTGCACCTCCATTTGGATCTGGCAAAGAATCTGAGATAAAAAGCCATCGCCCATTCTCCATTTGGTCTTTAGTCTTCAGTCTCTGGTCTATCTGCAACCAACACCTGCCTCTGGAATTCTTCTTCTGGGACTGAACAAAGGACTGAGACCCACCCAGCTGCTGCTGCGGCTGGGTGCACACCAGAGGAGTGGGACTAATCTGCAAACTACAGGATCTTCAAGGATTTGTTTTCTATGGACTCGAAATCATTTGTATGTATGTGATTCACTTTGACCCTTTAACATCTCTCATATGTAGCTTGTTTTCTTTCTTTATTAAACCTTTAGTTGTAGTTACTAAAGGATTGGCTGGCAGCGTGGTATTTTGGGTAAGATCCAAGCCTATATTGTTCTGGGTGATGTGGCTGGCCCTTTGGGGTCAGGAGAACCTATTTCTTAAAGAAGCCCAGTGGCTAGAGGGGACCACAGGATCTGATGTGCAGTAAGGGAGCTGTTTCTAGTTTATTACGCTTGGTGATGACCAGAGTGGGGAATCCGAAGCATGTTTTGTTACTGACTGGGAGACTGGTTTAAGTACCACCTGTCAGTGGTTTGGGGGTTTGGCCCCTGGTTTTGCAGCTTGCCCTGATTTTGGCACATTCAGAAGGCTATCCCAGGAGGCCCAGGTCAGAACAGTGTCATTGCAGGCTGCAGAAAATAGCTTTAGGGGCTGTGTGTGGCCCACAGGCCACATTTTTGTGACTTCTGCTGTATGTGCTGTTTCCCAGTGTTTGAATCTTAACTGCTTTGACTTGCTGTTACAGTATGACCTGATCCCATGACTTGTACTCCTCTGCATTTATTTTCCCCTCATTCTGTAAGTTCCCCCATTTTCAAAGTGTCTGATGAAATGGGATTTTTCTCATGTGATAGTTTTTGAGTGCCAGAGGACTCCTTGGTTGTTTTGCTGAACTAGAATAACACGGCTGTCCTTTTAATCTAGAAATAGTGGCTCTGATTTTGGGCATCTGCCCCCTATTTCTATTGGCCACAATTCTGTTAGCTTCAAACAGGTGGTGCTGCTGGGGGCATGTGGAGGACGGGGCAGAGGGTGCTATATGTGGCTGTGGTCTGGAGCAGACCAGACAGCCTGGGGCTGGGCAGACAGGCTGCAGGTGAGCAGCAGAAGCTTGCTGAAGAGGCCAGTTGGGGCCAATTTTTGGGGAGCTGTGGGGGTCTCCCCTTTAAGCCAGGGCCTGGGATGCAGCCGCTAAAACTCTTGCCTTAATCCAGCTCTGGCTTCAAGGTTGCTCTTTCTTTAGATGTGAGAGTGTTAAACTGGGCTGCAGGAAACCAAGCCTCCCCTTGGCTGAGAAGTTGCTGTAAGGAGGGTTGCCTCACCAGTTCTGTCTGAAGAGGGTGGAGGGTTGGGCAGGACATGGTGCGATGAAGCTCAGCCGAAGAAGAGCAGCGACACTGAGGCTGACTGACCCTTTTGGCCCTAAAATGACTTTAATCTTGGACACATTACTGTAAGATTTTTAAAAAAATCCCAGCGTTCTCTTTTCCAGATCAGAGGCAGAGTCAAGGTACGTTTTTGAGTGGTGGTGGCACAGTGCAAACTTATTTCTAGAGTATGGGACACTGGATTAGGAAAATTCCCTCCCTCCAATCCGTGCTTTGACAATTAACAAACCTACAAGCGCCACAGGACTCCTTGTTTGTTTTACTGAACTAGACTAACACGGCTGCCCCTTTGGAACTTGCTTTAACACTATAGCACAATGGTTACACACCAATTATATTTCCTTTTTCAATGGGCAATATTGGTATAAATACAATGACCAATAAGTTCTTACTTCATCTTCTCTCCCTCATTTTTACCATTGCTGGTTGCCTTGACAACATATCTCCTTGCACTTTGCATCTTTTTTCCTTTTTAATCTGTAAAGTCAAGTGCCCCTGTGTTTATCTCTGCTTCGCTCAAATGATTCTTTCAAAGACTGATTCCAAAATATTGGACAACTGTACATCAAAAGACATGGAAACTTATCTAATTCTTGGCTGGAAAGTCTTGGCTCCAGACATAGGTATTTCTGTTTAGTGGTGGTAGATGAGAGCTCCTCGCGCTAGAGAATTGTGGTAGTTTATTTCCCATCTGTCTCACTATAATATCCATGTGTGGAAATTATACATACAGTCATAAAGCCTATATATTAAAATCTCCATCTATCATTTGGCTTATCTCAGGTTTTGAATAGGCCACAAAACGCTCTTTTTACTATGTTAAGAGCTTCTGGGGGGAGGCAGTACTGACCTTGTCACTGGCATTTTGGAAGCACTTGTGGTATGTTCTATGAATAATTCTACAGATAAATCCAGGGGAAATGGCTTGTAGGCGAGCTATTTGATGAGGAAAATACCGTGCCCCCTTGCCACTCTGAGATGGCCACTTAGGTACTTAGGCTGCTGTGGGGGGACTTTGTGAGGCTCGGAAACAAATGGTGAATTTGAAAATTTTCAAAAGCATCCATGTCTAATGACCCCTGTGCCTCATTTTGAGAAATGCCATGGGAGCTTTCAGTGAACTGTGGAGGGTGAGTCTCTCTGGAAAGTGAGCCCTGGAGGCTTTTGAGAACATCCCCCTAGAACTGCGGGAGGAGCCTGCTGGGCTCCTAGCCTGGGGCAGCGCGGAGGGAAGCAGATCGGCAGAGTTTGTGCTGCTCTCTTACAGACACGGTTCCTGAGGAATGAGCAAGCATCTAGAACTGTCCAAAGCCCTTTCCTGGGACAGCGACTGAGCAGAGGGAGCTGCACTGGGAGTGGACTGTGGGAGTCCAGCCCCTTTGCCCGAGATACTTTTGTCACAGTCTCCGTATAATCCAGCAAAAGAGTCTTGTGCTGTTGCTGGCGCTTGGTGTCACAAGAGGTTCAGAAAGATAGGTCAGCAGCAGCACCCCCCCCCCCCCAACATGAGCCTTAAAACAGATCTAGAGATCAGAAGCTGCACCGGGAAATCCCAGAGAGGCTAGTGCAGGTGTGACGAGCTATATCCTCAATATTTGACTGTCCCATGTCCCGCCGTGACCCCATGAGCAGGGCTGAGATCAGCAGAGGGCCCGTCTGGGGAAGCAATTCCAGCACCTGGGCCTTGGTCCACTGAGGTTGATAGGAGTCCTCCAGACCTTGGTGAGCTATGGAGTGGGCCCTGGATCCAGCCATGAAGGACCTGATTAACTAGCTGATGGGCTTCTAAGCAGCAGCATGGAGGAAGGGGGCAGGAGCAGATGAAGTGGCATCAAGACTGGAGCTGGGGGATGGAGCTGTCTCGGTCTAGTGGAGGTGACATTTTGTAGGGCTTTGATTGGGAGGAGAAGCTGATCTGGTATGATGGTCCCTGACGAAGGGCTGCCATCTGTAGGCACTTCACATGTAAGCCCGACTGAGTGCCTGGTGCTTCTGCAGGACCACAACATGCTCCACAGACAGAATCTTTCTCTACTGAGGTTGAGCAAACCCTTCAATTAGACACACCAGGACTCTTCTTTCTTTTCAAAGGAACCTTCAAGCAAAGTGAAGCCTTTTTTTGGTAAAAGAAAGGTGAAATCTTGTCTCCAAGGAAGCTGACGAGCAATGAAGCTCCTGTTTAACTTTGGTGGGGCGGGGCACAAGTTCACCCTGAAGGTTGACCCTGCTTTCATTCTGTCATTCTCACTGAGAGTAGGATCAGCACGTCATGGCCACTAGCCATTATTACTCTCTTTTCCATCATGCAGGAGATCCTGGATAACTTACTCGGCTGTGGCCTGGGCAGAGGAATCTTTTACTGAGATGCTGTATACCCCTGGCAGAACAGAAAACTGCAAGGGATTGTGAACAATTAAAAGACGTGCTTGGTAAATTTTGCTATGAAATTAAGATATTTTTGGGAAGCGTGGAATGTCTTTTAGCTTTTGTGAACGCAGGAACAGCCAAAGGCTCCCCATGGCCTGGCATAACTCAATAAAACCTCAGCCATACCTACAGCCAAATTCAGTGTAATGATATTAAACATCCCAGCCTAGAATTAGGCTCAACACTTGAAACGGAAAATAATTTCACACCGATATTTTTGAGCCTGTTAACCCAGAGTACCTAATAGACATGAGTGGGAGGTGCTGAATAGCAATTCATTGTGTAGTGATTTACTAATTAGGACTAGCACAGGCAACTGTCTGGAGGAGGAGAGAAAAGCCTCTTTAGTTGAAGTGGGGGGGGGCATTAAGTATAAATATGACGAGGTGATTACTTTTGGAGGCTGTTGATTCAATTTGCATAGAGATGATTAAGGTTGTTGTTAAGCCGGCAGCACTGCTCATCCAATGGTCTCCTGGGAATTCTCTCTGAGCGGAAGGAGAATTTCTTGTGGGGTCCAACATTCAGGCCTCCCCTGGACACCCTCTTTGCTCTGGCGAGAAGCCCCAAGAGCGGAGGTAGAGGATGGCAGGGGTGAGGGAAGCTAGGAGGCAGGATGGGATAGGATCACTGGAGCAGGTGGACGGTTCTGAGGTAGGGATCATGCAAGAAACCTGTCTCCCTCCCTAAGGACGGAGGTCGTAGCAGGTTGTCCTCCTCCAGTCCTGGAAAGTGTGCACATGGAGAGGTTTCAAGAGGAGGGGAAGGTTCTCCGGCAATGAAACCAATACTGTGTGCTCGGACGCCCAGTCCTTGCTTTGCTGATTGAGAGGCTGCAATGGGGCCGTGTCTGTTCTGTTTTCCTTTGGCAGCTTTCAGAAGGGTGCTCTGGGGCACAGTGCGATGCAGTGCTAAGCAGTTGGCTCCACAGCAAACGCTGCACAAAGCATGGACTGGGCTTCTCTGTGCAGAGCAAGTGATCAGTCCCAGGACTTGAGGGCTTGCTACAGCCAGCCTTCCAGTTGTGCATCACCTGGGGTCCTACAGTGCGTGGAGTTGTGATGGGACCGGGAAGGTCTTTGACAAACTCCACCAGGCCCGGAGCCACAACCAGGTTAAGCTCTTCCCAGAGCAAGAGGATGCCTTTGCTGTAGCCCCCTGTGAAATGCTGAATCACATGTGCGAGGCAATGCAGATGGAGGAGAGTGATATGTGTCCCTTTTCTCACAGTGAAATTTTTGATGCCCCCCCCCCCCCTCCTGTGAGGGTGACTTATCAGAGATGGCTTCAGCCATCAACCCAGTTGGTAAAAGGACTGCCCAAGAGGCCTCCAGCAAAGTGGCTGGCTAGTTTTCACACACTGGAGGTTCCATCTTTTCTGGGCATGTGCCAGCTTCGGTCACACTCCTCTCAGGTCAAGGACTGAATTTCTGGTGTTGCTGAAAGATAGCTTGTCCCACCATTCACCAACAGTAGTGGGGCATGGCGCTTGGCTGGTCTGAATGGGGAGAGCAGCAAGTGACCCATCTCTCAGGGACTTGAGCATGCATGAGGGCTCTGGGCTCTCTTAGCACAAGACTTTTCACAGGTGCATGCATACCTCTATTCCTGATGTGGAACAGGAACATTTTCAAAATCAAAGTTTTGCAGGACCAGAAACCCTTTTCTCACTCAACTCTACTTAAGGACAATACCTATGGGGAACTCTTCCTAATTTACAAGGTGAGGTGCTGGTGCTAGTCATCTTTCTGTAATGAAGCATTTGGGAATAAAGACTAACTTCAGCTGTAGATTATGTCCATAACAGCTCAAAAATGCAAGGAGCTAATGAAATTCTTCAAAGATGAGAGTTCTCTGGGTCCCACCAATATATAAAAGAACCCTCTAATAAGAAATCATTGTATGCTTCAGTCATTGCTCTGACTCTTGAACGGCTGATATTCTGCTTGGAGCACTCAATAGATGTTGTTTCTCTAGTTCTTGTAGAATTTGTGCAATCCTGGCAGCTCATCATTGGCATTATTTTAAGGCCTTTTTTCGTGTACACTTTGCATTTTTGTGGGAGCAGAGAGAATGTTTCTGACCCGATAATCTTCTGGTTTTACTGTTGTTAACCTGAATATCATAAATATTCATCCAAATGAAATTAATGCAAAATTATGCAGTTCTTCTGTTTGGACTGTTTTAATTTTAGAAACTCATTTTCTCTTTAGCTCTCGCCTGAGCAGACATTACAATGTTCATTGGATTATGTCTAACTTCTAACCCTATAAGTACCTTCAAATCTAACAGGATGTTAGACAAAAAAAGGGAAAATATATCAGGAAATTAGCCTTGAAACTTCCAGAGCTTTGGACTTAAAAGAAAGGTTTGAATTACAGTATTACAATAGACGCAAAAGTGCTTTCCTGTCTGGGGTGCAAGGGGTTGAACTAGAGGACCTCTCAGGTTCCTGCCAGTGATAGAACAATAGGGTTGGAAGGGACTTCATGAGATCATCTAATCCAGCTCCCCGCTAAAAGCAGGACCACTCCTACTAAATCATCCCAGCCAGGGTTTTGTCTAACGGGGCCTTAAATGTTTCCAAAGATGGAGATTCCACCACCTCCCTAGGTAACCCATTCCGGTGCTTCACCATCCTCCTAGTCAGAAAGCTTTTGCTAATAGCCAACCTCAACCAGCCCAGCTGCTTCTTGAAACCATTGCTCCTTGTTCTGTCCTCTGTTATTACTGAGGACAGCCTAGCTCACTCCTCTTTAGAAAGCCCCTTCAAGTAGCTGAAGGTTGCGATCAAATCCCCCCTCAGACCTCTCTTCTGCAGGCTAAATAAGCCTATTTCCTTCAGTCCCTCCTCGTGAGTCATGTGCCCGAGCCCCCTAATCATTTTCACTGCCCTCCATTGGACTCTTTCTAATTTGTCAACATCCTTTCTGTAGTGGGAAGCCCAAAACTGGACACAATATTCCAGATACAGCCAGTGCCGAATAGAGGGGAATAATCACATCCCTCGATTTTCTGGCAATGCTCCTACTGATGCAGCCCAATATGCTATTGGCCTTGTTGGCAACAAGGGCACATTGTTGACTCATATCCAGCTTCCCATCCACCATAACCCCCGGGTCCTCTTCTACAATTGGTCCCCAGCCTGTAGTAGTATATGGAATTTTCTGTCCTAAGTTGAGCCCCAGGAGATCCCATCAGCACCCAGGCTCATTGGCTCCGTTTTGTATCAGAGGCTCCTGGCCAGGCAGAAGAGGATGCCCAACATGCTTTGCTGTGACTAGGGAAGAAAACCACAAGCACAGGTGTAACTAACACTTACCTGGAGTGTATTGAGCAAGGCACACAGACTACAGAGTGTGTCTTGCTGTCAGAGCTATTGGGGAGTTTACTGCTTGGGTTCAGGGCTAGGATTCATGAGCTCAGGTGGTCTTGGGTAGGTCACTTCACCTCTATTTCCCCTAGTTTTAGAATGGACTAACATTTACCCTCTTCACAGGCTCCTGTGAGGCCTGATCAATTAGCACGTGGAAGGTGTTTGTAAAATACGGGGTTGGTATACCGTCCACATGTAGGAGAGGTAGTTTCCTAACGAGACGCTTGTGTTTGCTTGTTTTGAGTATTCCAGCGTACAGGTACTTCGTGCCGGACAAGCTGCATTCCAGGAATTCTCTGCATAGGGGGAAATTGAAGCATGTGTTTTTAATCTTTAATGTCCTTGTATTCGTGCTGTCGTGTCTTAAGGAGTCTTGTGCTGGCATCGTTGTATTTCATCATCCACATACTTTTATCAAATTCCCATTCCAACCATGCTTGGGCACTAAGTGGGTTAGGTAAATACTAGCCCATACCTTTCTGTTAGTTCAGTGCTTCTAGTACAGCCAAAATCTTAGGATCATAACCAAAAATAATTCTTCCTCCTTAAGATGCCTTTGAATTATAAGTTCAAATTCAGATGTGGTGTGTGAGGTAGTATAAAGTACTCATCAGTTATGGACAGTTTGTGTAGGAATCTAGGTTAATGAAAAGCCGTCCCAAAAGCCCAGAAGAAAGTGTAAGTGAAATTCAGAGGAGGCAGTTCTAACTCCACTCCTCTCAATAAATTGCTCTCTTGCTTCCCTCCTGTCTCCTGCTCCTTTGGCCACAAACTTTGTGCTTTTAAACAGTTCCCCAAACTCTCAATAAGAAAATGATAGAGCATGAGTGACTGGTTTATGCAGAAAGTGTACAGACAAAAGTGTGTCGTGCTGCAAAGCCATTGCACACCATCAGTCTTTCCACTTGGTGCAATGGTATAAGAAAGGAGTCAGGAGGGGACTGACTGGCTTGACAGATTTGTAATGGGTTATAGACTCTTCTGTCTGTAGGTTGCTGGTTCAAGTCTGGCCCAGGTCTGTAATGACTGACAGCTATTACATCTTTCTGGGGGGCGTTTGCACAGGGAAGTTGCTCATATTGCTCCAATGTTGAACAAAGAGCCAGCTACCACACACTCAGCTAAAACTAATTGGCAGCTTGTTTCAGTCTCAACACAGGCTGTGGCCGAATGCCCGTGGGGAGAGGACTTGCCCAGTGATTAGATGCTCCCAGTGGGCTCGGGGGGCCAGGCTGTTTAACTGCAATGTAGCTTTTGAGAGTCCTGTGGCACCTTAAAGACTAACACATTTCTTTGTGCATAAGCGTTTGTGGGCTCCAACTCATTTTGTCAGTTGTATCTATGAAGTGGATTGCAGCCCACAGAAGGTTATGCCTGAAGAAATTTGTTAGTGTTTCAGATGCCAGAGGACTCTGGTTTTTGCTGTATGCGGACCAACATAGCTACCCCTCTGGAAAGGGCAGACATTCAGACTCTCAGTGCAGCCCATGCTCTGGGACCACCCTTATCTTGCACAATCCTAGATCCCAGACTCTAGCTGGAGCCTGGACATTTGCACCTCCAAGAAACAGCTCTGCAGCCTGAGTCACCTGGCATGGGCTAGCTGTGGGTTTTCAATGGCAGCAGTGCAGACAAAGCCATCCGCTCCGGCAGCAAGATGAGACCTTGTGGAAAACTTTTACTCTGCCCTAGATAATTCTGTCCTCTAAGGAGGCAATGCCTGCAGACACTTGATCTGGCTGCAGGCTTGCATATCAACATCTCCCCGGGTCCTTTCAGGTATCAAGTTACTTATTGAGATTTCAGGCAAGTTCCTCCATGTGGAAGTCTCTTTACATGAAGTATGGTAACAAATTTGTTTGTTCAGAAGTGTTGCTAGAGTTAAATGGATCCTAGGTTCTGCTCCAAACCTGAAAGTCACTTTTTGTCAACTCACTGCAAATCTGCGATAAATTAATTCATCAGTCCTTAAGTGCCACAAGACTCCTTGCTTGTTTTGCTGAGCTAGACTAACATGGCTGCCCCTTTGGAACTTCACTGCAAATCCTTACCCATCCATATGCCCGTGAATGTCTGGTATCTACCCGGCAGAGGTGTGTTTGAATCTGAGTTAGGGGGCTCTGAGCTCCAAGGATTAAAAATACAATAGAAGTGCAAAGTAATTTTATTAGGGATTTCTCCTCCAGGTTTCTTGGTTCCATGATTTTGTGTCTCTTGAAATGATTATAATAACCTTCCCCTCTCCTTTTCATCGTCTGTGTACTGTGCTACCTGGGCTTTAAATTTAACTCTGAGCAGTTCTGACAAGGTGGGTTTTGCATAACAGTGAAATTTTAGTTTGTAGGATGGAAAGTGTAGATGGTGGAAGTCCTGGCTTCTCCCTACGAGTACAGCCTTCACACCCCACTTCAGAGCTTCAGCCTTTAAAAATTAACTGGATGGCTATTGAAGATGTGAGTTACAGGGAGCTGAAGGTCTATTGATCTGTTCTGAAAAGGTCCAGTTAATCAAAGTGCAGGCAACTGTTCTGTTTTCTTCAGGACAGCAAATGCCAGCATCTATTTACCAAAGCTTCTGTAGTACAAATATTGGGCTGTTGGACCAGCTCTGCCCCCAGACAGATAGTTGGAGCTCAAGTTCCACACTCAGATGTGAGGGTAATTGTGCTCTGGTGCCTCTTTCTGGCTGTAAACAAGAGTGTGCAAAGACCACGCTTCAAAAGCAGCTTGGCTTTTTATAGCCATTTGAACGAGGCTGTGTGCCTCAGGTGCTCAGAGTGTAAACAGAAAGGATCCTCTGTCCAGAGACAGACACTGGCCTGGCTCTGGATGCAGGCTGACTATTTCAAATATATTCGCTAAGGGAGCTGAAAACTCACAACTTCTGTCTCAGAACTGACTGTTTTTAAAGAACATTGTTTGTTTTAAGACTCTTGTTCGCCCTGCCACCTGTTGGTTTACTGCACTGCTCCATGGCCCCGGCTCCCTATGTGTGTGTCTGATGCTAACAAAGATACCAGGTCTGGTGTCAGAAGATCTGTGCTCTGTTGTCATGGCAATCTTGTCTGCCCCTCACTAGTTAGTTGCCTTCATCCGGGCTTCTGCTCATCCATTCTCCAGATGAGCAGTGAAACTGCCCCCAGCAACCTGGTGCTCCAGGACAAGCCTGACCTGGAGTGGCTATGCAGCAATTTTTAGCCCCACAACCCTGAGTCAGTTGACAGGGTTTGGATGCATAAAGAGGAAAATCTTGAAGGAGTAGGGTGGTTCCCTGACTTCTATATTTGGCCCTGCTGTGACCAATGAGGGAATACTGTGTCCGGTGGTTAAAATATAATTTGATGGGCCTTGGAACCCTCTTAATTTCCAGGCCCCCTTCCTGTACTGTCTGGGCCTCCTTTATGCATGTGTGGGCCCCAGCCCAGGTAGGTATTTGCAGCCACTTCTCAGTACTATATGCATTGGTTATCACTCCATAAAAATATGGTCCTAATCCTGGCTTTCTCTGCCCCCCTCACACCAATCCTGGCCTCACACACTCCTCCCTCCACCTGCCTATCCTCATCTTAGCCTCACACGCTGCCCCCTGCACCCCCCTAGATGGTACCTGGTCCTGGCATGAATGCAGAGGACTGAACTCAGTGACCTCTTATGGTCCCTGACCAGGCTGCTCCCTCCCTGAGCATGCATCTGAGCATGTTCAGGGAGGGAGATGTGAAAACTCCCCCAGCCTGCCCACAGCTCCTGGGCCAGAACAAGGCAAACATGCATTCCACCTGATTTTTCTATTTTTCAGGGCCCAGAACTCTGGCCCCTCCAATTTGTGGGCCCTGGAACTGCGTTCTTGGGCATTCCAGGTTACTTTAAACTCTGACTGTGTCCAGTTCTGATGCCCACAATTCAAGAAAGATGTTGCTGTACTGGAGAAGGTAAAGTGGAGATGATGAAAGGATTCAAAGCCAGGCTTTAGTGAGAGACTCCAAGTGTTCTGTCAGCTTAGCCGAACAAAGATATGGTTAAGGGGTGTCTTGATTAATCAGCAGGTACCTACGTGGGAACAGAAATGTCTTCAGTCTCTCAGGAAAGGACCAATACAATCTATGGCTGGAAGGTGAAGCTAAGCAAATGTAGGCAGAAAATAGGTGCAAATTTTTAGCAGCGAAAGAAATCGGAGCAACTCAAAGTGGGATCATTCCCAGGCAAGCTCATGCAGGAAATAAATTTGTTAGTCTTTAAAAGTGCCACAGGACCCCATGTCTGTTTTGCTGAAATAGACTAACACGGCTGCCCCTCTTGAACCTGTTACCCAGGGTTGTGGAGGATTCTCCATCACTGACAACCTTTAAATCAAGATGGGATGTTTCTCTGAAAGACCTGCGCCAGGAATTACAGAGGCTGTTCCCTGGCTTGTGGCACACACAGTAGATGATCACAGTGGTCCCCTCTGGCCTTGGAAGCTACGCTGAGTCCCGTACATAGCAGTTCAATAGGAAAGCTTTGTACCAAGGGCCAAGATTGATGCTGCAGAGCCTCAGGATGGAAAGGGTCCGATGGGGGCAGAGTGACCATAGAGATCTATTGGGATCCTGTGTCCTCCTCATATGGAAGCTGTTCCATATCCCTTATAGTTTAGGTGAAACTTCTCAGCGAAAACTCATTCAGCAGAAGAAGGAAGACTGAAACATTTGGTGAATTTGTCAAATTTGCCAAGTTTATGGCTTTTGGAATTTCTTTTGACCAAAAGACTTTTGACACCTTTTCAGTAAAATGTCTAACTTTTGATTCAGAATGACTGCTTTGAAATTGGCTTTTATTTATTTTTTTCCATTTTAAGTCTTGGAAATGAAACAAAATGCTTTCTTCAACCTAAAACATTTTTACTTCAACTTCTTAGTCTGGCCAGGTAACCACAAAACCTGTGGTTCTTTGTCCCACCATGGTTCAGAGCCCAAAGCCCACTGATGTCTAGTGGGAGTTAGGTGCCTCCTAGCTTCTTATGCCTCTGACCGTCTCACTTAATATTCTGAATAGGGTGACGGTGGTTTGCTGGGGGCAGCATGAGGATTGCTATTTGAAATGGCTCATGGGTGGAGCAGACAGCACTGAGTAGGGCTTTCTCTTCAGTTGTTCCTCTTGTCAGGCATGGAGTGCTCTGCTGTTAGCCCCAGAACGGAGACTGGGGGATGCTCTTTCGTGCTGTCTTTGCTGGGGGGCTGGGCAATGGAAAGAGAAGATTGGGGGGCTCAGGGGAAGGTTGGCCCTGGGAGTAGGCATGAGGAGGGAAGAGTGAACTGGTGTGGAGCCAAGGATGGCAGGGGGAAACTGGGACTAGCTGGGCAAGGAACCTGTAGGGGAGAGGTTGGGATGAAGAACCTGAGGATGAAGAGAGACTGGCAGGGCAAGGAGGCTGGGACTGAGCTGAGGAGACTTCCTCAGAAGGGAGTGCAGAACAGGCAACCTGAATTCAATCCTTTCTCCCTCCCCACCATCTATTGAACCTAGGAGCTCTTGATCTTGTGACCATGTTCCTTCAATCTCTTGGGCTTTGCGTGTGTAAGGAGCGAATTATCTTTAAGCTGCAGCGTGCTTGGATTGGCAGCAGGTCTGTTAACCAGCATTTGACTGTCCTTCCCAGCAGTTTTAAATACAAGTAAATTACGGTATTCGCACACCAGCTGCACACACTGAGCCACACCGCAGCCCTGGCTCAATGACCGGGGAGGGGAGGGTACTGCTGGGGTTTGCTACTGTTAGAGTTCAGAGTGCTCTTCTTGTGGAAAGCAGCGTGAATTACATTAGCCAAGCCCGACACAATAACTAGCCAATCAGCTCTCTATTAGTTACTGTGACGGGTAAGCCGTCACACTCCGGGTCTGCACACCAGAGGCCTGGCACAGTCTATGGGCAGCAGAAGCCACACCCCCTAAACTCTGCTGGGCACGCTCCAAATGCTGCCCCACTATAAAAGAGAGAAGCGCAGGTCGTTTGGCGCTGACCAGCGAGGAGGAAGGACAACCACTGGAGGCTCGTGGCCAGGAGCTTCTTCAGCCACAGCCTGCGAGCAGGAGTGACCCCAGAAATCTCACCAAGGAGCAGAGGCGACTGGGGACCTACCTGGAGACAGACGTCCCAGAACCCGTGACTGCCAGAGACCCGTGAGAGGACCGCCACAGCAAGCTGGGTAGGAAGTAGCCCGGGGTCCGGGCAGGGAGGACTGGGGTGGTATGAGAACAAAGTCAGCATGCTTCGGCCTGGATCCCCCCTGGCATGGTGCTTACCCCACTGACATCTATTGGGTCCTTGGTTGGGGCTCAGTGGAGCAGGAGGGCCTAAGCCCTCCCTACCTGGGCACCACACCATCTACTGACAGCCCTGGCTCCCCATTGACTTTGTGACTACTAGGCTGTGTTGCCCCAACCAAGGGGCACATACTGACTTTATTACTGACTCCATGGCCGCTAGGCTGGACTGCCTTGACACAGGGAGTTAAAAAGGATTGTGGCAGCACTCTCTCTGCTCGTGCTCCTTGTATTTTCTCCATCAGGGGGCACTAGCGAGGGCTTACCCCACACAGTTACCGTACGGTCTCTGATGTGCTTATTCTTTTCTCCTGCAGGGCCAGTTCATTCTCTTCGCTGGTGATACTGAAAGGGGCCCTTGCCGACATGGTGATTCATTATTTGTGGGATGGATATTTTGGCTCAGCCTGCCTGGCTGAACTATTTCTTGATAGGATGGGAAGTAACAAATAACAAATCATCTTTTTTGGGCAACTGCATTCTTGCATGTGTGCAAACTAAGGCTGGTCCATATCCAGTGCAACGTCTGCGGCTGGAGCAGCCCCCTGGGCTGGGGGGGTGTTTGTGAAGGCTGTCTGTGCTGTGTTCATCCAGGGCTGGTTAGTTAGGAACTCCAGTACAAGGTCTGTTTTGGAGTGTGAAGTGATTTGGATTGGCACCGTGCAGAGACATGTCTGGACTGGAGGTGTTGATGCGCTGGCTGGCAGATCAGGTTTCTGTACCTTAAATGCTCCCACTGATGCCACTGAATGTAAGGTGTGCATCTTTTGGAGGGTGGTATGCTTGCCGCAAGTCAATCTTCTCCATGCAGTCACTGCTGGGGAGGGATGTGTTTTATAGTTCAATTAAACTGAACACGTTAGAAGAAAACTTGGCATTAAATAACAAAGGCTCCATAATAACCTGCTATAACCTGGCAGCTCATCTGTGGAAAGAAGCTGTTTTTCCTTTGCAGAACAGCGCTGGGAGAAGAATAGTGGGAAACAGGCAAACAAATGTGATGCCTTGATTTACAGCAGTGATTGTTGTGCCCCTGTACCAGATACTGACTGACTGCAGAGCTTGCTTGCATGTGCCTGATGTGTTTGTCTTAAGATCCTTTAACACTCTGCCCAGTAGGACTGAGGTTCCGGTTTTACACACACTACCTCTAGGGGCTGACCAGTGCCCTACAGTTTAGCATTTGGTTCCATGTCCCCTGTCATTTGAGTTCTACATTCCTACCATTTACAACATTTACCTTAGCGTGCTGTCTGTGACCGTTGGGCCAGTAAGGGGGTCTGCATCATTCTGGTTTTCAGATACGTGACCCAGACTTGGAACAACTTGTCCTCTGGCTGTCCATTAGCTGCAAGGACTGCTATGACTGGCTATGGTTTGGAATCATCAAGTCGTCATCTGCAGTTGCTCTGTAGTTTGCTTGGTAGATTCCTCTTTCTGAGAAACAAGCTGTAGGTGTTAACAGTTTCTGTTGAACTCTCTGCTGTCAGTGTCAGCCACATACAATCTGGGCACTGAATTACTTTTCTTTACCACAGCTGGAGTTGTTTGTTCCCCTTCTCCACCAAATTTGACACAAATGCAATAACCAGGTTCTAGATCCAGCCCCTCTTTAACTGAATAGCGTCTGTTGTAAGTGTTCATAATTTTTTGGGGGAGCTTTTTATCTTATTTGGCTGCTTGTCTGGCCAATGTAGAGACTGGGAAAGACCCTACATTGAAAGAGTAGATTTGACTTGTCCTTCCATCAAGAATTGTACTGGATTATGTCCAGTAACTGAAATTGGTGTTGATCCCTAACTCAAATGAGTGAGGAATGGATTTTCCTGCCATAGGATTTTCTTGGCAGTCTGTACAGCTCTCTCAGCCTCTCTACTCCCTTGCAGGTAAAGTGGGCTATTAGCAGTGTGGTCAAAATCCTATTTCATTTCGAATGGCTTAAGTTTTGTGGCAAGGAACTGTCATCCATTGTCTGTCACTAGTTTTTCTGGAATACCAAAGGGAGCACCAGTGGTCTTTGGTTTTTCTAAAACTGTGAGGTGTTACGTCTTTCATGTCCATTTGTATATACTGGGGAAATAGAGCATAATGTCCAGGTAATGAGTTCTCACGTTTTGCATAAACCTGGAGCTAGTTTCTGCCAAGATCTTTCTGGCAGGGGCCTTGCACACTGTTTGGTTCAGAAATGTCTCATAAGTTGATTTGTACAGGAGGATCTCCTCTCAAAAGTCCAGTATCACCAAATTCTCCACTGAGTTCTTCCACCGTTCTCAGTTAGGCCCATTCTGGTGGCCATGCTGTGCCTGAAAAGGTGGTTGGTCTTTGATCAGATGCACTCTGAAGGCATGGTGGTTGTCCCTGTAAATTGTTTCTGTGATGATCTTGCCCATGCAGTTCAGAAGAATAGCTCTGGGCTGGTCAGAGCTTTGCCAGGTGACTTTTCTGCTTGGGGAGGGCTTGAAGGAGATTGGAAATTCCTTTTGAAGATGACTGTGACATCAGCTCCTGAGGCAGGTTTGAAGTCAGTAATCTTGCCATGAATATTCAACTTCACTCTCTAGGCAGGCTCCATAATCACAAGTAAGAGCTCCCAAAAGCAATGGCTCTTGATTGTCTATGAAGTGAGCTGACTCCCTGAGTGCTGTGGTGCAGCAAACAGCTGCAAAATGTCCATATTTCTTGCATGTATCACATCATGTGCCTCTGGCTGTATGTGCATCATCTCTTGGGATCTAGCTTTCTTGTGCATGTCAGCTGGAATTTGTCCCTTCACTTGAGAGTTCTCTCTTTGCCTCCAGGGTTTTATGATCATGACTTTTAAAACTCAAATGTCTGTTTACAGTTTCTAAGCAAGTTTCAGGTTTTTCAAGTCTGTCAAGTTGCTGTAGGGTCCGACTGCTTTGCTCTCTGTAGGGCTGTGGCTTGGGTTAAACCTCTCTTCAACTGTAGTTCCTATAAATGGTATTTGCATGTGGTGGTGAGCTGGGTTGGCCCAAAGATATTAGAAAGACAAGGTAAGTGAGGTTAGATCTTCTGTTGGACCAGCTTCTGCTGGGGGGAGGGAGAGACACATTTACACGTAAAGGTCTTCTTCAGGTCTGGGAAAGGGGCTCCAACTGCCACAGCCAATAGAGTAGATTGCTTAGTGTAAGTAGTTAACACATTTCAAGGGACTGTTCAAGGTGAAATGGACCATCAACACCTCCCAGTCACAGGGCAGGAAAGCATTCATTCTGACTTCTGTCCTCTTCTGCACAGGAAACCTGCAACATTTCTTGGGATGTCTATGCTACAGAATGATGCCAGCCTCAGTTATAGCGATGTGCAGGAGTAATTAAATCACCTTTGCATGTCCACGCTGCATGTCAGTGTCCACACTGCTTTGCATGTCTTTGTGTCAGCCATGCATGTACCCATCAAGAGCACTTGCATCAAGATACCCATCAGAGTGGGGCATTGTGGATGGCTTCTGAGAGTCAGCAACAGTCAATGTAGGCAATGCAGCATCTGCAGTACTCTGATGCTGCATGAACCTATGTGCTATGACTCTTGAGGAGGTGGAGTTAAGTCAGTGTAGCGAACAAGTTACATCAGTGAAAGCAATATTTCAGCATAGACACTTAGAGATAGGTCAGCTCAAGCTGCTTGCATTGACCTAACTCTGTAATGTAGACCCATGCTCTAGACCTGTAGAAGAGCTATGGGTAGCTCAAAGACTTGTCTCTCTCACCAACAGAAGTTGGTCCTTGTCTGTGAAAGATTTTTATGTTAACCCAATAACCAGTCTGTGTCTGATCTTTACATGTTTTGCATCCCCAGTTTGCAGCTAATGCAGCCACAACTCGTATAAAAATGTTGCCCACCCTGCCTGCCTTTTTTTGAATTTTCTGGTTAAAAAAACTTGCTGTTTCATAAACTACACTTCCCTCAGGTATAAAGTATGCATCAAAAGTAGTCAGAACCCTTTTGTACTCATTTATGTGACTGTCTTCAGTAAACCCAAGGACTTGAAAGATACCCTCTGTCTGCTTCACTTACAAAAAAATTAAAGGAGATACTTGGCTATCTTCAGGTTCTTTGTGGAGCCTGGTAACATTTTAAAATCTTGCAGACTACTGTTTCTAGCCTGAAGGTTTGTCAAAGGTGAAGTTTGGCTTAAATAAGGTATTTCACACACAGCGCCACCTAGTGGATGGGCCATATAATAACATTTTAGCAATCCGTTACCATGGTGCTCTAGATTCTTAGAGGGCTTGTACCAACAGGATGGGTGGGACGGGCAATGAGTGTGATTAATAGTGTCATGAGAGATTATGATAAGGGCCCACGCCTGCAGGTGTTTACGAGTAGGACCAGAGCTTTATAGCATCAATGAAACTGATGTGGCTGGGGGAGCATCTGGAACAGTGACAATGACCCACAGGATTGGGCCCGCGATCTGGGCCACAGAGAAAGTGTTCCCTATAGTTTGTAGGCTGGGTGACGATCTGGATTCTGATAGCTGAGTTTGCTGAAATTGGGATGCGCTCATGTGGCGGATGAACACATCTCTGCACTGCCACTTTTCTCTTGGCTTATTTATAAGCTGCAGGCTACTTGTGTATAGCTCATGGTTGTCTGGGAGAGAGTTTAAGATTCTATAAAATTTATTCTTCTGCAGCATCCATCAGCTGAGAATCCCAGAGCTCTACATATGTGCTAGCTAAGCTGCCCTCTACTTCTGCGAGGCCTTGTGGGTCAGGATTACCCTGACGTGAAGCATGAGGAAAACTGAAATGACGTGTCCACAGAGCTGGGCAGGTAATAGATTTGTTTGTTTGTTTGTCTGACAGGACCAAAACTGAAGAGAATTTTGTTGTTAATCCAAAACGAAAACTTTCCAGGATTCTTGTCAAATAAACTGTCAGGGCCTTCATTTGGGGTTGAATGAAAAATTTTGTTCTGGTTTTAGGCATCTTACACAAATAAAAGCAAAGACAATGAGGGGCTAGATTCACAAAGAGTCCCAGTGCCATCCACAAAAGAGGAGGAATGGAAGCTCCTCTCCCATCCTGAATAGCCCAGTGGCTGCGGCAGTCACATGGGATGGGGGTGACCTGCGTTCCAGGCCCTGCTCCCCAGGGGGAACAAAAGCTGGGTCCAGGTAAGTGTCCTGACCCATGGGCTTTTCAGGATGGGTGGGTGATGGCAGCTTCTGTGAATCCAGCCTGAGAAAGCACAGCTCTATTTTTGGCAATGCAGAAGGAAAAAAAACAAGGTGTTGTGTGGCACTTTAAGACTAACAGATTTATTTATTTTTCACATGAGCTTTCGTGGGAGAAAATCCCACTTCATCATCTGACGAAGTGGGATTTTCTCCCACGAAAGCTCATGTGAAAAATAAATCTGTTAGTCTTAAAGTGCCACACAACGCCTTGTTTTTTTTTTTGCTGGACTAGACTAACACAACTATCCCTTTGAAAAATGCAGAAGGAGCCATCAGGAAATGAACTTCCACACCTCATTTCTCTGACCAAAACACCAATTAGCAGAAGCCAACAGTTGTGCACAACACTCTGTTTTATGTTGGTGGTGGCATGAGTTTCCGCCCAGAGGCATGAGCAGCCAGCTGAGGTGAAACACCAGGGCTTGCTGGGAGAGATCTTCTCCAACTGGGACTCTTTTGAAGCTGACTGTGCAGTGCCCAAAGTCACTGCTATTCAAGTCAGTGACCAAATTGCCATCAACGTGTGTGGGAGCAGGCCCAGCTGTTCCGCATCTAGGAGAAATGCTCAGGAGTCCAAGAGCACCCAGCAGTTGTGCAGTTCTCCATGAACCGAACGGTTCAGTCCAAGTTGTCTGAGGCAAGTTCATAGCCTGGGCGATGGGGAGCTGTCTGGCCAAGGGTAATGATTCTCCTTTTAAATTGATTAAACTGTAGCTGGAAACGTTTGCACTGGGAGACGATCAAGTCACCCAGACTCCCTCATCACTTTTTGGGAGGTCTAATGAAACCACGTTACTCAAATGCCCCAAAACATGCTAGAAACAAGCAATATCTATGTGGACAGCATCTTGGACATAACTTAGGGCTGTAGAGTTTGAACTGGTTCTGGCTGCCAGCCCTGAAACTGGTGGGTGTTGAATAAGGTGGGATTTCCAAGGGAGCCCCATTTCCAGTCTAAAACTCTTGCAGTGCCAAAGGTCCTAATCCTGCTTTCCCTGAAGCTGATGAGTCAATGGGAACAGGAGTGAGCCAATTAGTTTAAAACCTTTAAGCTTCCACCCCCTAGTGGCGAGCTCCTGGACTACAAGTTTCAATGATGCCAAGTTCCACAGGGGCAGCCGTGTTAGTCTAGTTCAGCAAAAACGGCGACAAGTCCTGTGGCACTTAAAGACTGACAGATTTATTTATCGCATGAGCTTTCATGGGAGAAAAATCCCACTTCATCAGACGAAAGCTCATTTGATAAATAAGTGCCACAGGTTTCAATGAGGCACTGAAGTCAGGTTCCCTTTCACCAGCTGTATGGGTAGGCATTTAACCTGGTTGGAGTCATGAACAGTTTCATGTCCAGGCCCCTCTCCTCTTGTATCTGAATTGTCGTCTTTGTGCCTGAGCATGCAGCAGCTGAGATCAAGGACAAAACTCCTCAGGCCCTGAGTTTGGTAGTTCCTTGGAGTGGGGTTTGCTTGGCTGATTCAGTTCCTATAACCATGGTGTCTCTTAGACCCCGTGTGTCTCTCAGCTTCACATGCAGTTCAGTGTGAAATCAGGTCCCATGGGATCTCACTGGAGTGGCACTTCTGAGAATTTCCAGAGGGGCAGCCGTGTTAGTCTGTGTGCAGCAAAAACGAGTGTCTTGTGGGACCTTTAAAGACTAATAGGTTTTTTTTTTGTTTTGTTTTTGGGGCATCAGCTTTTGTGGGCTTCAACCCACCTTATCAGATGCATAAAGTGGAAACTACAGTTGAGAGGTATATATACGCGTGCCAGCATGACAGGGCAAGTGTTACCAGTGGTCAGTTCAAGTAGGGCAGATGGGGCCTAGTCACACCAGGGAGAGAATGTGTGAACAGTCACTTTTTATAATGTGTTAACCATTCCAAGTTCCTATTCAGACCCAGTCTGATTGCATCAAGTTTGCAAATCAGCTCCAGCTCTGCAGTTTCATGCTGAAGTCTGGTTTTGAAGTGGGTTGTGTGGTTTGTTTGTTTTTTGTTGTTGTTGAAGTATGGCAACTTTCAACTCTGCTACTGAGTTTTCAGGAAGATTGAAGTGTTCTCCTACTAGTTTATGGATGTTGCCATTTTTGATGTCTGAATTTCTGAGAATGCAGTTTGATTTTCTGTCTTTATTCCATGAGGTCCAGGTTGTGTGGGAACTCAACCCTTGGTGTCTTCCCCACTTTACCTTTCTCAATAGGCAAAGGGAGTCAGGTAGGGAAACTTCTTCCATTGCTGACACAGAGTGAGAAGGTGAGAGCTGGTGGGGTTGATTTCTTCAGCATACATGGTTCCAAAGGGGCAGCTGTGTTAGTCTAGTAGAGCAAAAAAAGCAAGGAGTCTTGTGGCACTTAAATCTGTTAGTCTTTAAGTGCCACAAAACTCCTTGCTTTTTTTTCCAGCATACATAGTGCTCTCCATAGTAGCAGCAGCGCAGTGAAGAATCCTTTCTGACGTGAGCCGGGACTGTCTAAAGGAGGCAGTTTCTTACAAGGACAGAGATGCTGTGGGTCTGTTCAGGGAGGGACTGCCACATGTCCCTGAAATGGATCCAGTGCACCAGGAGATATGACAGCAAGAACTGCCTTGAACAGGAAATGTACTCTGTCGTCTTTTCCTTTTTTCTGAGGTGGTAGAGCAGGTTTTGTTACCCCCCAGTTGCTGTCTGGGAGATCTCTTCGATGGGAAACCCCTGCCAAGGACACAGGGTGAGGACACTACTTTCAGTCTGCTGTGTGAAGGCAATGGCAGCTCTGTCTTCCAAGAGTAGATGCCAAACGAGAGGAGGCCTATGTTCCACGGAGCCCATTCGAGGAAGGGCTTTCTCTCAATATAGCCTCTTCTGGAGAGAGCCTGTATTGAAAGACCAGCATGTGTTTGAGGGCATTCAACCTCCCTGTCTTGTGGATACAGTTTCTCAGTTTGCCCAGAGTTCGGGCTGGCGCTGGATGACTAACAAGCCACAGCACCAAGGGGCAGAACCAAGGGAAGGGTCTCTTTCCAGGCTGAGAGTTGTGTATGGGCCCCAGGTGACCTGTGCCTGTGCCAGGGACGTGGCTGGCCGGGTAACTTGGCTTATGTTATATCTCTGGCACTGACCACCTCTTGGCCATCTTGGGGCACTTTACCAAACCATGGCCATGAGGGGTGGGATTTCCTGGCACTGGCCATAAACCTGCTGTTGACTGGCATGGGAGCCACAGACTGCTGAGCAGATCTAAAATCCCCCTTTCTGAGTCCGACCTGTGAGATAGCCAGCACCTGATACTTCACAGCTGTGAGGGGCTTAGCTGGGGCTGGGGCTCTCCGGACCCAGCAAACTCTCCTCTCATGCGGTGTTAAGGGATTTCTAAAGCCCATGCAGAGCAGCTGGGACATTGGTTCCCATGAATGACACAAGTGCAGTAGCCGAAAACTTCTCCCCGAGGCCCAGAAGGTTGACAAAGGACTGAGCTCACCTGCTGGCCCTTGAAGCCAGGGTTCCCAGGTGTGCTGGCATTTTAAATCTGATGTTGAATCACTGAGTGGCCTTGTCACTTCCCTGGAGCCATGTGGATTTTTTGCTTTGTCTTTTTGCCGCACAGTGGTGAAAGCTATGTAACCCTCAAGAGCCTAGCTGGCAGACGGCAGTGACGGGATATGCCGCGTTAGCAACATTCCAGCAGCAACCTGCCAATCAGCACTTTTGCAAGCCGCAGCCATCCCGCGGCAGTGTTGGTTGGTGGCAGTGCGGTCACAGAACAAAGTCCAAGAGATTAACGTGATTAGCCAGCCCCGTTCCTCCCCAGCTCAGGGTCTAGAGCAACTCCAAATGCTTCACTGGCAGGGAAACGAAACAGGCTGGTCTGGCTTTAAAAGCGTGCATGTTTGTGAGCCAGGGCCGGCTCTACTATGCGGCAAGACAGACATGGCTTCGGGTGACGGTTCTTAGGGGCACCTAGATCAGGCTGGCTCCTGCCTCTTCAACTCTTTCCTAGCAGCTCAGGCACTGTTGGTCAACCTACAGCTCAAGTCACGTAGGCAGAGTGCACTTTAAATCCCTCTGCAGGCAGATGCTGGAGATTTATGCACTTTTTGGAAAACATTTTTCAACCTCCATGAGTGAGATGGAGGGGGTGCCAACCCCTTGAGCTAGCCCTGTTGTGAGCAGACAGGAGAACTAAGGACCAGCCAGCAAGTGTGCATTGGATTGAGGCCCGAGCCAGCAAAGCACTTGCTTACATGCTTATTTTAAGAAAATTAGTATTCTCATTTGTTAAGCTGAGGCTATATCTAAGTGCTCAGGCATGTCAAGCAATCTGCATAAAGACCTGCCCAGCCAGAGCCACAGGTGTGTGCTCACATGGCTCATGTACACTGATGCCATCTAGTGCAGGCGTGTCTCTGTGAGCTGGGCTGGGGCATCCCTTTGCACTATTCCCAATGGACCACTTGCAAGGGCGGGGGGGGGGGGTAATTATGGCCCAGATAGCAATGAAGTAGCTGCAGCTAGTGAGGTCTGTTATGCTGGGTGTGCTGTGCCTGCCCGCAGGGACTGCTGGGTGCTCAGGTCTGTTAGAATGCCTCACTCTTCTAACGGCACAACCCTGGTGTTTGCAAAGGGGAGGGGGAAGGTTTGCAGCTGGGCTCAGATTAAGAGCAAAAAATGCTGCCTATTGATAGGTGAAACTTCCAGAGATTCAGATGTGGCGCTTCAAGGGGCAGGCTTGCCTCACTGCTCTGCCACAGCCTGGGGCCTTGGAGAGCTACGGGACTGTAGACAATAAGCAACATAGAGTTTGGAGGCAAAGGTGCGTCGTTCAGCACTGCGGTGCAAACCAGGCTTGTGAGAAGCTGTGCTTGGGAGACATCAGAGTTCACCGGAGGACGCTGGTGTGTTGGAACAGCCTCTCCCCGAGGGGCTCAGCACTCCTGCTTCCTGGGCTGGAGTGGCCTGGGACTGCCAGCCAGACTGCTGGCATCAACTTCAACTGCGAGTGGAAGCTTTGGGTGCAGAGAGGTTCTTCTCTTATTCAAACCAGTTCAGGCACCCCATTTGCTTGGACTGTTTCCAGGAAGTGCTCCTGGACCAGTCTTGTTAGCCATGTAGTTGGCACAGTATGGGCTGGGGCTTGGTCTGCTGTTCCCAGTGCTCGGCCTTACTTGAGTCGTGGAAAGTGCCTTCACTCACTTTGGGGGCCTCAGTTCTTGGTTCTGAACAAACAAGGAGTCCTGTGGCACTTAAAGACTAACAAATATATTATGTGATCTTTTGTGGGAGGAAAAATCATACTTTGTCAGGTGCTTTGAAGATGGGGGAACTTGGAGAATGGGAGGAAAACAGATGCAGGGAAGTGTAAATCATGGGATCAGATCAGACTGTAACAGGAAATCAAGGCAGATGTTATGATTCAGACACTGGGGAACAGCACGTAGAGGAAGGTGAAGTTGAATCGCTTGCTATAATGAGAAAAGAATCCATAGTCCTTATTTAATCCTGATATCTATCACAAGTCAAATTTGCATATGAATTCCAATTCTGCAGTTTCTCTTTGAAGCCTTGATTTGTTATTCACTTGTCTGAGTACAGCTATTAGTCAATTGTCAATGGAGTGATCAGGAAGATTAAAGTGCTCACCTACTGGTTTTTGAATGTTGTGATTTCTGATGTCAGAAAGCTCATGCTATAAATAAATAGTCAGTCTTTAAAAGAGCCCCAGGACTACTCCTTTGTTTTACTGAACTAGACCAACATGGCTGCCCCTCTGGAACTTGGCTCTGGACAGTGAAGGCCAGGGGTGCAGAGCGCCCCAAACTCTGGTTGAAGTTAATGGCAGCAGTGAGTGCTCAGCACCTCTGGAAATCAGTCCCTCAGTGTCACAAGCTGAGTGCCTGCATCTGAAATGTGAGACTAGTTGTGCTGAAGTAGGAAAACCTCTTGGGCTACTGTGGTTCTTCTTTTCTGTTCCCATTCTTTGGTGATGGTATTCTGGTGATGGGACACAGGGGTGTGATAACTATAGGTACCACTAGGGGGGAAGAGGCTTTAGTGCGACCGTACCTGGACCCCCTGGGGGTGACAGGTTGTGGCCGGTTTAGACCAGGGGCAGGGCAGCTGGATGTAGAGGAGAAGGACGATGGAGGTCAGAGAGGCAGGATCTCTGGGGCTCATCCTGGAGGTTTACTGTCAGACCTTCTAGTTGATCTGAGAGCCAACTGTCCTAGCTGCTGTGCAAAGTGGATTGCTGATAAACCCTCTGACTTCTACACTGGCTGAGTATCACTGCTGATTGGGACGGCTGGGACCCTCGTGGAGGGAGGAACCACCCCCAAGGGAGACCAGACAGACCAAGTGTCAGACCTCTGAGCCTGGATTTGGAAGCTGGCTACAGGTAGCGTGGAGACCTGGGTGCTGGATAGGAGAAGGCTCCGCTGTAGCAGAGTCCTGCTTGGCTGTGAACAGAGCGGATCCAAGAGGCTTTTCTGGGGTCTCCATGACACTAATGCTGCTCTTTGTCTCAGTTTCCCTATCTGTCAGCTGGGGATAAAGTCGAAACTTGTTGCAGGATGTTATAAAGTGTCATCACTCAGCATCCAATGGACATTGTACTGAAGTCAATAGGAGTTTTTCCATTAACCCTAGCTCCAGCCCTGATGGCTGGGACATGTTGCTGTGCTGGAATGGGAGGTGCTATAGGATTACACCACATCATTTGATTGTACCTTGGAAGATCTGCAAGGCCCTTCCCCAGCATTGGGCTGCTGTCTCTGGTGGAAACAAAAGAACCCAAATGCTTCTCTTTGAAGCAACAGAACATAGGTGCTGGGTGTAGAATAAAACTCTGCATGAAAACTAACAGGAAGTGAGCATGCACCTCACTGAGATTCATTTGCCCATCTTACCAGGAGAAGGTGGATGTGAAATGAATGGACCAAAAAGCGGAGTTTCAAAACTGCTGCGCTTGTTGCTTTCTGTGAGATAAACAAAGGACATTGCAAGGAACAACATTTCATAGGGACATGCCCATCTCTGCACAACCTAGAGAGGACAAAACTGCAGGACGTTGTGTCCCAAAGCTTCGCAATTCCCATAAAATCCTAGGTGGACCATTTCACTGGCCACATTTCCACTCAGAGAACCCACACTCGTGGCCAGGTCTGGACATTCATAACCCAGAGCCAGGCTCCTTTCTCAAGTTGGATAAGACCTTGAACAGGTGACTGAATGGTGACTTTCCTTTCTCCCGGGGCGTGGGGCAGAGAAGCAGAAAGCTATGTGTTTTGCATTGGCCCTCTCTGTGTTGACAACAGAGCTGTGTTTGTGGCACTAGACGTGTGCCATCTGGGAGAATTTTGATGCCACTGAAGATGACAGACAGCGGTTGGCAGCATAGCCCTTTGCAAGCTCTCACCACAGGCCTTTCCCCATGGTCACTTGGAGCAACTCCCCACTCCTGGCCAGCCAAGGAGCAGAAACAGTCTCATGCAGTTCACCTGCCCCGTCGGGGCTGCGCAGCACAGCTTCAGTGCTGCTCTCAAATGTGTCAGCCCAGGAATGTGTACTGGAAGGACGGAGGTGGTAGGACCACTGTCCTCAGTGCTGGGGAGCTGGGACCACTTCTGGGGATGCCATTTTCAGAAGCAAGTTGACAAACTGGAAGGGGCCCAGAAAAGAGCTACAGGAATGGTTGGAGGTCTGGGAACCCACCATGCAGTGGGTCTGTGACTCTCCATCTACTTTGCTTAGGAAAGCAAAGGTGAGGAGGTGATTTGCCCACAGCCTATGACCACCCATGGGAGGTGTCTGAGGACAGCAGAGGAAAAGGCATAACACAATCCGGTGGCTGGAGGCTGAAGGTAAATAAATTCAGGTGAGAAATAGGATGCAAAGGTAAAGTGAGTGTAACTACTTGTTGGAGCTGCTTAGGAGGGATGTCCTGGCTTTGCTGTCCCTTAGTGCCTTTGCATCTTGCATGGGGGCCCTTTGTAAAAGGGCTGGGGCCAGGAGCTGCTGAGTGAAGGTTTTTGGCCTGCGTAGCAGGTTGGACTAGTTGGTCATAGTGGCCCCTTCTAGTTGCACACAGGCTGGTGGTGAGGGAGTGGTGGAAAACTTGTCCAGAGTGCTTAGATCAGTCCGGGCTGTGAGGTGAAAAAAGCTAACTGTAAAGCAGTGCAAGGCAGTCACAGTTGCCTGCAGATTGCCAGACACTGTGAGTTTCATGGGTTCACTCAGTTCAGGGGATGTTATGGGTGGTTGTGCACAGCCGGCTCTGCAGTAGCCGTGCCAGTGTCCTGAGGCCTGGGATGTGGGCCTGCTCTAGGTGCAGGATCTGAGGGGCAGTGGATGGAAGATGCACCTTCTACACTCACACCTCTATTTCGGGGCTCAGTTTGGCCCCAGGCACCAGGCAGACCAGCCTCAGACTGGCAAGAACTCCAAGGGCCATTATGCCAGCTATGGGCTGCCACGACCACTGTCTGTGTCCTTGGGCTGAAGCTGCCTGGCAGGGGAGTTGTGTGGAGCAAATACATGGGCTCTGCTCTGCGTGGGATTCTGCCTGGCTGGGGTGACTTTCTGGCTTCTGTGCACCCCACGGGCAGAGGTCCTGGGACCGTCAGCAAGGCTTGTGTGCAACTACTGGCAATGGGTTCCCTGCTCTGAAAAGCACTGAGTCTACCATCTGTGCCTCTCATTGGAGAGACTCCTGCTCTGAGGCCCTTCTGTGGGCTTTACCCCAGCCTTTTCAGTGTCCTGTCTTGCCCTCTGCCTGCTGTGACATGTCCTAGACTGCTATCGAGCCACTTCCCTCCTGTGCTTTCCCCATCTGCCCCCGCCAGCCAGCATTGTTCAGCTGCCTTCAAAGGGCCTGGCCCTGGCCCTCTGGCAGGGCTCCGTCCCAGGAGGCGCATCTGGCTCTGCTGTCGCCTGTGTCCAGCAGCTCTTTACCTAGAGGGGTTTGTGGAACTCCTGCCGCCTCTGCTCAGAGCAAAGCTACCTCTCGATAGTCGGCCTTTGGAGACCAGGCTGGCCTGCCTCCCCAAAGAACCTGGGAATGCATGAGCCGTGCCTTGTCTGGAAGAAGGAAAATGTTGCTTCAGTGAGCCCACTGCACAGATGGGGAATGATCAGCACCAACCAGGCTGTTGATACTAAGCAATGGGCAATCCTGGCATCCCTGCACAGAGCTGCCTGAGCACCACAGGCCAGGCAGGCAAGAAAGTGGAGGCTCTTGTTGGGGGGAGGCGGGCGCCCCTGGTTACTGACAGGTGGTGGAAGACCTGTGTGCATTGGCTCCGAGGGACTCCCACCTCTGTCCAACTTGACAGCTGAGCTCTCAGATCTGCAAGGAAGGAGCGTGATGGGGTGGGAGAAGAGATAAGCCAATGCCCCCCAGCCTGTGAGAGGCGGAGGTTCTTGCTTCCCCACCCCTGTGAGGTGTTTGGCATGTGCAGTGTCCCGTGTTTCTAGGTATGTAACCACTAATCACGGGGCTTCCTGCTGCAAACGCCGGGGGCTGGAGCAGCAGGTCCGTGGGCCCAGCTGTTGCCACACTGTGTTCATGTAGCTGTATTCAGGGCCATGGTTGTTTTAATATCTCTGCGGCACGAAATTTCCTGGTTCTGCTTTGATGTCCCTCCCGATGCTTCTGAAATATCCGGATTCCCTTTTTCTCAAGAAGTGGAATTTCCTGTTCTGGACTGAACAGAGAGGCTCTGTGTTTGTGGGACTGAGCTCAGGGAATGGCTCCCTTTTGATCTGAGGCTCAGCCACCCATAAGGACCAGACTGGGCTGTTTCCCCAAGCTGGCACTGGAGCTGCTGTTGGACTGAGAATTCAGCTGTGTCATTCGTTTTCCCTCCTTTTCATGGCTAATAAGCCAGCCAGTGATGGGCCAGATGTAAATAGGCCATGACAGTTCTCTGGCAGGTCTATTTAGATAGGGATCAAGTGAGGTCCTGCCCTGTTCCTGAACTTCTCACGCCACGCTGCACCAGGAGAGCACACAAACCCTGAAACGCCCGTCTTCCCATCCGGCTGTGAGCTGCAAAAGGCCTGTCCCTCTCTAAGAAAGTGAGGGGACCCCCTGCTCTTGGTACCAAGGACTATCACAGCTGCCCGGCTGCGGAGCAAGTCCTGGACCATGGAATTCAGGAGGAAAGCTGGGGCAAAGTCTTTTTTCCATGATTTGAGTGTGGTCGTGGAGAAGAGACGTCTCTGCAGGAAACTTCATACAGGGCTCTGCTTTCTCTTAGTGAGCAGCTGGGTCCCTGGGGGTGGGATTAACTTCCTTCTCTTACTCCACGTGCACTCCCTGCTCTCCCTACTCCCTTCCCTATAGAAATCCTGTGAGCTGAATCCTCATCTGGTGCCAGCTGACCCCCAGCTAGTTCTAGAAAATCAGCACTCTTTGTCCGTCCCAGCAGCCCATTCTGTGAGGAGCAGCGAATTCCAGCCAAGCGACATGGTCCCACCAGAAACAATGGACTACCGTCCTAGGGCTGGGCATCTCCACCTCGCCGTGAGTGCCATGTGGGCAGATGTAGAGCCCCAGTGAACCCCATGGCTCTCCAGGTGGACATCAGCTGAAAAGATGCTCCTTCCAGGAATGGGGGTCTCTGTGTGCAGGAGGCAGCCCCGGGGAAGGAACCTGATTAAGAACTCACATCTATTGCTAAATTCGGTGGAGCACTTCTTACCTGCCAGACATACAAACAGCTCCCTCATGGTAGGGCTGCTGCATGTGTGTTCAGCTGGAGAATGGAGAAACTGGCTGCACTAGCATGGACTGGGGTGATACGTTGAAAGCTGCATGGGACCATGAGGTGTACAAGTACTATTGCAAGTCGGGGGACACTGGGTACCAACCTTCCCCTAGAGAAACAAGCTTTCTCCATCTCTAACATCCACATGCTATAGCTTCTGTATTTACCAATACTTGGAGGTAGGTTAGATTTCTTTATACATCCTGGAAAGCAACCCTTTTGGCTCAGTTTGGTTTTTTCAGATTATTGCAGTCGTTTTATTCAGAGCCATTTGCCTTCACCATCAGACTTGTAGAGCCCCTTCCTGCTGTGGCGGCCATGAAAAGTGAACACGGCATCAGGAAAGTTGAAGCTCTGCAAATGTCAGTGTTAAAGTCTGGAGTAGTCCAGCAGGGAATATTCTATTTAACACATTGGAAATGTGTAAAAAGCTCCTATTCATTTAAAACTAAAGGTGTAGTGAATCTAATGCCCCAACTATTTACACATGAAGAAATCCCCTTGCTAATGTATGCCAGTCAGTGACTTCACTAACAGACTAGTACGCTAACGCTGGCACTCTGTCTTTGCCTTCTGACTGGCGAGATACCTGGTTAAGGCATGTGCTGCAGAGGCAGGATTATGACAGATCTGTACCATGTTGTTGTGACCTCATCAGACCCTGGCTAACTGAATGCTTTGAGTTTGTAGCAGACCCGCAGCATCTTGTCTCTGCTCACGTGTTTGAAAATCGAGATTAAAGACCAATTCTGCTCCCAGGAAAGGAGGCTCCCATGTCATCCCAGCAGAGATCCTACAGAAGCTGCAATCACAGCCTGCTCACCTGAGTCCCACTCAGTAAGCAGTGTCACAAATGGGGTGTTTTCTACCCTCCCCATCCCATGAGAGCGAATGACATCTCAGAGGAAGCAAACTGAAAACACCTCCTACTAGACAAAGCCTGAAATTCGAACAAGGACCGTGGATTTTGGTGGTTAGATTTTTCCAGGCTTCAAAGACCTTTGGAGCAGATCAGGCTGCTGTTGCTGGGGTGAGATAGGCAGCAGAACAGCAACTCAGAGCAAAGTGGGCAGCGTTCAGAGTCTGGGTCCCACCCTGCACACGAGGTGCTCGTACACCCTGGTGGTCCTGATTCTGGTCTGTAATGTTTCTGTGCTGTCCTCGTCACACCTGCACCTGAGTGTCTGGCACAGGGCATTTAGCAGTGTTCTCACACAGCTGTTTGTTCTCTCGTCCCCTCCCAGAGGGGAAGAGTGGACAGTGGAGTGTCTGTCTTTACGTGCGGTGCATGTACCTGTAGCTACAAGTCTGTTAGAGAAGGCAGCCATCAGTTGGAGGGGAAGGTAGCAAGGTTTGCAATGATCCTTAGCTCTTGGAGACATTCATTCCCCAGCCCGGAACCACTTCAGAGAAAGGTCTGTGTTCGAAACAGGCATGCTTTCGTCTGATTATTGAGTGTAACTGGTCTGGCCACCTTCACTCATGCTCCATACCCAACTCCGTGCATAGCTCCCTTGGTTCCAGTGACTATTCTTCTGACACACCTGTCACTACAGAGCTCTTTGTTTCACGTTAAGAACTGGACTCGCTTCTAGCTCTGCCCTCTGACCCACAAGCAACCCACTGGCTTCACTGGGCATTGCCATGAGGCGTGATCTCAGTCGTGAACATGAGAGCCAGGCTGTGTGCAACTTGCCACTCCAGAAATGGCTGTGAGCAAAGGGCGCTGATGAGCACTGTGTGCTGCAGCCTGGCTGCTGGTTTTCAGCAACTTCACTGGAGCAGTGCTTTCAAAAGGACCTCTGCAGAGGGCTACTGTTGCAGCAGCCTCCATGGAGGACTTGGGCTGGGTGTGCAGTGAATCAGCGAGGGCTTGTAACAGTCAGAATTTGCAGATATGTTAAAGAACTGCATCTCCCCCCTTCTGGTTGAACCAGGTGGGAGCTTGAATGGTGCAGTGAGGCTCACGAAGGAGAAATTGGAATAGATGCTACAGGGAAGTAGGGAATACCCTCAATGTTACAGAATTGGGCAAGACTTTCGAAGTGACTAAGAGTTTGGGGGCTGGGGGACCTAATCTGAGACTATGCTGTTTTCAACCTAGGTCCCCAGTCTTAGATTGAACCCCCAACATACTAGTTACTTGGAGAGAGTCTTTTCCATCTTGTGTAGAGCTAAGCTGAAGGCAGAGAAGATGCTTCCAGGGTGTGGGAGCAAGCCTGGAAGCGGACACAGCCACTTGAAACAAGCTCCACAACCCAACTGACTCTTCCTCAGAATGGAAACACGTCTTAACTATGCACTGTGTCTGAGTGGCCATGTCACAGCATTGTCGTATCCCAACACTTCCCCTGTAAGACACCCTTTCTGTTCTCCACAGACCCAGGTACCCCCATGGATCATCACAGACCCAGGTACCCGCATGGATCTCCTGTGTATCCAGCCACAGCTGAGCCAAAAGACACGTCATTGTTCATTTAAATGGGGTTTTAGCAAGCTCTGTTCCGCAGCTTTTCTCCTTGGCAGACTCCTGCATTCATCATCCCTCTCACTCCTGGGCATGTTTGCTGAAAACAGAATTTAAGCTTACAAGGACTGGAGCTCATGGCCCAATTCTCTTCTTACTCTCATCAGGCTAGCCCCAGAGGTACTCCACTGAAACCCATGAGTCAACAAAAGCAGTGGGGGTGGTGTGCCTGATACAGGCTGGACTCTGCATGGGGTCACGTTTTCCAAACCCCTTGCTGGGGCTGTGCTGCAGACAATCTAAGAGCACGGACAAGGCCTTCACTGCACCCGTCACAGACAGGACCCTCAGAATTACTCATTGCAGATATGGCCGAGAGCCATGGTCCCACCTGCTGGTTACTATACTTGGCCACCAAAATTTACAGCAACCTTGCTTTTCTACAAAGAATGCGGCATGCAAGGCCCATTGCAGGAAAGCTCAGCTTTTGTAAACCAACAGAAGACCCCATTTTAGTTTAAATCCGTGCCGTGCCCTCACCTGGCAGAGATGCAGGTATGCCAGGATCCATCTGCTTCCACTGCTCTACCTAGGAACATCTCTGTGCCGATCCAGCCCTGCCCATGCAAGATGGGTGCAGAAATTGAGCTAAAATGGGGGTTTCTTCTCGTTTCAGTTGAATTGGCCCAAAGCTTGTGAAAGACACAGGAGCTTTGCTCCCCCGGGGGACAGAGCTGTGTGGCCAGGAAGGGAAAAGGTTAGGACTTCTGAGACTTCCTAGTCTAGTTTGTCTCTTCCCTGAGTGACCATTTGCTGAGCGCTTGCAGGCTGGCTCTTGAGGGTTGAATACGTGTCTCAAACTCTCTAGCATAGAAAAACTCCATGCAGAAATGTGTATGAATTGGAATAAAAAGCATGTTGGAGGAAATGGCAACCTGCACGCTGCCACTGGGGAGGTGTCAGGGTAAACTACATTCTTTGCAATGAATAATTTCCTCAGTCAGCCAGCTCATTACAGCTCTTTGGTATTAAGTTTGCGGACATGCTGTGTGGTTTGTGGATCACCTAAATGACAGGCTCAGTGAGCTCCCTTGGGTTCCTTTGGGCCCTTGCAAAAATAACTGAGAGCAGAGTCTGATGATGATTGGTTGAATTGCTGCCCCGCTGACCAAGGGAGCTAAACTTGGGAGAAAATTGGATTTCTCCAGCTTTATAATGCACCTTGAGATGCGCTCATGCAGTGTGTAGGAGTCTGCTTTGCTTAAGGGATCAGGCGAGCTTTTGGGAGCAATGCTTCCTGCCCCGAAGAGAGGCATTAATCACCCTTTATGTTCATTGGTGACAGGACAGGAGGTTAAAAAGCAGACAGACCCCTGCACGGAAGTGCTTCAGTAAATGCACTCCCAAGCCCTGGATTTGTTTTGCTGAAGGGGGCTGGGCCCAACTCCCTAATCCCACAGTGGGCTTTATAACTTGGAAAAATATAAGTTCTCATTTGAGTAGCCAGTTTTGGTTGCCTTGGTGCTGCTTTTGCACTGTTACAGCCAATAGCCTAATGGGGATGAGAGATTCACCAGGGCAGGGCTCCGTCTGTTTGCCCCGTGGATCTGCTTGCAGGATTGAGCCCCAAAGCAGCATTTTTCTGTATTTGTGGAAAAATTCTGTCTCGCCTGCTTTCAGGGACAGCTGATACTTGTTTTGGAGAATGTCCTTTTAACAGCATCTCAAGAATGAAAACCTTTGGGTGGGGAAAGGGGAAGGTCTCTAAAGAGACCCCATCAGGGATTGATCCTGTCACCCCACACTCGGAGAAATTTCCAGCAGCATAATTGGGAGCTGCCCAAAGCGAACTGTAACATCAGGCCCCTTGTTTGTTTTATTTTTTGTAACTGGGTCCCTCCCGCATATTCCATTCTGCAGATGGACCAGTCCCTTGGCTCTGCCTCACTGTGAGGCAAGTCACCTGGTTTTGGTCCTAAAGTTTCCTACAGTCAACACAATTCTGGGGTTCCCTCAGGTGGTTTTAGGCATTGAAAACTGTTTACTATAGAAATAGGGCCATTACACAGCAGTGAATTCAGTTAGTTCCAGAAAAGGATTGAATCGAACAAAATTTCAGGTTTCTTGTACAAATAATGTTTTGGTGTCCCTCCCCCAGTTTGGATCTTTGTCAGACAGCTCACATTGGGGGGTTGGGGCCTTTGGGAAAGTGGAGTGGAAAAGCAAATGATCCTGTACACAATATTTCAGAGTTTGGCTGGTGTGAGAAACAGTCCTCCCTGGAATTAACCCTTTGCTTCTGTTAGTCAATTAAATGCATTTAATAGATCTTATTAAATAGTTGTCTTCACACTCAGTGTGTGCATGCATATATATGTGTGCATATATGTATCTAGCTACAGACACATATTTACACTATATATTTATGCATTTAGAGTTGACATCTTAGATTTATTGTCTAACTCACTATTTTTATTTTTATAACTTCAGGGATATTTGCTGTTTCTTTCCTCAACAGTATTAAATGCCATATTGCGATCCTACAATTTAAAAGTAATTAAGTATTTGTTTGAGAATTTGTAACGTTTACAGTTCTAGAGGACTAAAGATGACCCAAATTTAATAGTAATTATTCTCTTCACTTTATATTTTTACTCATTAACTGGTCCCAAAGGACTTTAATGAAGGAACGAAGTTCTTTGAAACACAGGCAAATTGCAACATCTAAAATGTAATTTAAAAACCCTTCTGTAAACATTCTCTCTTCTTAAAAACAAAAATGCAAATCTTTGCAGAAGCTGTTGAAGCTACAGAAAGAAAAAAAGCTTGTAATTACATAACGCGTCACTTCAGGAGAGAAATCCTATGTTTAACCTTTGTGGATGAACTGTAACCTGTAATCTACCAAGCTGCTCTACAAAAGGCAAGCACTTGCAAAATCCAAGCCTAGCTATGGTGTTGCTCCCTCTCCCCTTACCCACACAGCACGCGTAGAGTTCAGCACGAGTCCTGAGTGAAGCAGGTGTTGGTTAGGTCGCTCATGTCAGTCACATACCCTTATCAGTTCTCCGTCCAACAGTTACAGTGAAAAAGCTGGGCTGGAAAAGTGATAAGGAGATGAGAATGGCTGCAAGGAGACTTTTCTAAACTCTCCAAATATAAAAAAAACTAGACCGATAATGACTGAAATAAAGCGCAAGACATCACCGCTCGGCTCTTCTCTCTGGCTCACATCTGGCTTGTCTTTCAAGAGCAAGAAGATGAACTTGTGGCTGGCAAGCCCCTGGGTGAACCTGCCGATACTAGGAAGACTACGCACTGCTCTCAGGGAGGACGTGAAGGGAGAGTTTCAGGTTCTTTTGCTCTTGTGAAGTCACGCTGCATTCATGGCAAAAAAGGAAACGCCTAGGTGTATTATGTGGTCCCAGCTGTAAACACACCCTGTGTGCCTGATGAGCTCTCTCTGCAAACTTGCAGACACAGCCCATTCATAAATTTCATAACCTCCAGTCTCCTCCCTTGCATTGTTAGGATTGGACCTTCATGGTTCCTCATTCCTAGTCTACTTAAAGGCTACCCTGAATGGCTAAATGAAATGTTCTGGCCTGTTTTACATGGGATTAGCAAGGGGGTGGAGTTTTGGCCACTGAGGCTAACAATTGCTAAGTGTAAATGGACAGATCTGAACCGTTGGCATTCTCCTAGCACCCTGGGAAGGCCGTGACTGGCTTGGAGCAGGCACTCGACCAGACATGGCATGTTCGGTACGTGGGCCTTATTTTGAGGCCCACTGGAGGCCAGTGGAAAGAGGGACTCTACTCGTGACTTTTGGAAGTAGAAATCTGGTGCTGTTGCTGTTTTTATTGGCTTTAGTAACTGTGGCATCCAAACATAATTCCCTGCACATGGCTACCGCTGGAACAGTGCCTAATGCCACACTTGTGGGCAGGGCCATAACTACAGATTTTGGCACCCAGGGCAAGCACCCCGAAAAGCACCTTCCCCCAGCCCGGAGCCTGATCTGTTCCCTGTCAGCAGTGAGGAGCTGAATCCGTCCCCAGCTGTCTTTGGGTGGTGGCTTGGAATGGATCCGGATCCCCACTGCCTTCTCGCAGCAGCTAGGGATGGATCCAGATCCCCGCTGCCTTCCCGTGGTCGCTGGGGATAGATCCAGTTGCCCACCGCCTCAGCAGCCACCGGAGGGCAGCGGGGATCCAGATCTGTCCCGAGCTGCTGCTGCGGTGAGGTGGATCCATCCTGGCATCCTCTAAAATTCAGCGCCTGGGGCTTTGCCACAGTTGCCCTGGCCTAGTTACGTCTCTGCTTGTGGGCGCGACATGTGGCTACTGTCTCTTGCCAGGTACTAGAGTGAAATGTCAGGCAGCGGTTCATTTTCTGTGCGTTGGAGGGTAATCTGTGGTCCTGGCCTCAGCCTCCATGCAAAGCTGTGGACAAGCTAAAGCTATGGGGGAACCCCATTCAGCGAGGCCGTGGGTGTCCCTTGTGAGACTGAGGGCGGTCTCCTGCTCTGCAGGGATCTAGAAGCCCAGCGCCTGCACTCTGTATACCTGAAGCATCCCGTGCAACAGGGCAGATGGACTCCCTTAGATTACTGGTTTCCTAGCACCACCAGGGAGAGGGAGGAGGATGCTCCACGACTAGCTGGAGCAGGCACTTGTGTGCTTGGAGGACCGGAGAAAACCCACTGGGGTGCCAGGGAAAGATGCAGCACTATGTGTCTTTGTAGCTGCTACCCTTGCCCGTTCAGTCTGCTCCTGCATGGAGCTCAAACCTGCAGGGCTTACCCAGGAGGGGTTTGCAAGCCTGTGGGTCTGGGTGGATGGGGATAGTGTTGGCTCCCACCTTCCCCACAGCTCTGGGCCTGGGAATGTTCATCCACCTGGTCATCAAACCACATGAATGAGTGCCTCTTCTCAGCAGGGGCTAGGAGGAAAGAAACCAGTGAGGGTGGGCGCGGGATGGCAGCTGGCTGCTGATAGATGGTCAGAGGCCAGTACCAGGGGTCTCTTGGGAGCCCACACCTGTAGAGAAGCAGAAGATGAAGTCCCAGCGCTATTGGGGCGAGAGGAGATGTTTGTCCCAACATTTAGTTAAGGTACTTTGAGGTCTTGTGTTGTTCTGGTAATGCATTCGTCAGTCGCACAGGTGCATGTGTAAAAGCAGCTATGGGCAGTGGGGTGAAGCCAGGGCCAGCCTGTTGGTAAACCGAAGGCAAGAACTTGCAGTGAGGTGGCTTCTCCATTGCAGCATGAGCAGAACTGATCTTCTCCTCCCCTCAGCAGGCTCCAGGTGCTTTGGCTGTTCTGGCGTGAGTGTGGAGGAGACTGTCGGCCCCAGGAAGGACTCAAGAGTCGCACCCTTATGTGTAGTGAGTAGCTTTTACCCTACGGGCTGGCTTCCTGGAGGGAAGAGCGGCTAATGGTGGCATGAGTGGTTAGGGACATGCACCCATCTAAGGGTAAGTGGAATATTCAAGGGATGTCTGCAAGGAACTGAGCTGGGCTGGCTGTGTTTGCTGCCAGCCTTGCCTGGCCTGTGGAAGGGAAGGAAATGTAACCCTTTCTTCTGGTGCTGTGCACATGAGTGGAGTCGCTGCTTGCTGACAGGTGGGTGGAACGTAGGTTTGCTACTTGTCAGTGCTGCGTGAGCCTTGTCCAGGATGTGGTTTGATGCCTCTGGCATGATGGTGCGGTGTAGACACTGCTGCAGAACTTGTCTACATCTAGGACCTACTAACCTTGCTCTGGAATAATGTCTTCTGGAGGCTGTTTTTGGAGCTGGGCTTGTGCAGTAAAGTGTAGAATGGGATTTAAACTTTCTCACGGTTCAGGGGGGTTCGTATCAGGCGTTCAGGGCCAGGTCCCATAGCACATGGCCAGGACTGGACTCAAAAGCACCTATTTTCTGTGGCAAACCTTGCCACTGTCAAACTTCCAGCCTGGGTTATCAGACTGAAGACAGGTCTATGAAGCTTCTAAGGAGCATGGTATGATCCCCCAAGGCCTTCCCACCCCCAATGGTTATTCTCAAGTAAATCTCAGTTCTTCAGTAGTGGGTGTGAGATTGTAAGAGTCTGGGTCTCCTCCCAGGTCCCTCCTAAATCTCTCAGACCATCAGCTTTCGTTGCCTCAATGAACCACGTCAAAAATGGCAAGCTTGGAAGCTGAAATTCAACATCTAAAGCAACATTCAGGCACCTAAGAAGTAGCTTAACGTCTGAAAGATGCTGGGCCTCCCAAATTCCCAGTGCAGTCTATGAAGCTCTGGTGTTCAGCATCTCTGGCAATCAGGCCATTAACGTAGATGCTCTAAAGTGGAGGCAAGTGCCAAGTTCAGGCTCCTGGTCTTAGATTTTAGGGAGAACAAACAGGATAACGTTGCTAAATGTCTGTATGTTGCAACACAGCTGCACTGCTGAATCAGCAACAGCCATCCACCTTCTGATCCTGCCAGGCCAATAGCAACAAAATAGAAAAGGTTGTGTCACAAAATGTCTTGAATTTCTTTGTTTATCGAGCGAGGCTAGGAATCTGGGCTGCCACTCCTTAACTCAGACATGTGCCTGCCTGACAGGTTGTAATGAAGTAGCAGGTTGGTGCACTGTGGCGTGGAGGAGGAAGTGACGTCTGTTGTGTGATGGCCACCTTAGGCTTCTTGCAGTGTGTCAATGGCCAGAGGAACCAGGACAACTTCTCCAGAGTGTGTGCAGCCATCACGTTCTTCGCTGAACTGGCCTATTGCCTGATTCTGCTCATTCTGAGATCAACAGGCTCAGAAGCAAAGCCAGCCTCCTCTCCATGGACGTGGTGACAGGGCTGGAGGTGCTCTGGCCTGACTCTGAGCACTCCCAGTGCAGCAGAGGAAATATGCAAACCAGGCCAGAGGTGCGGCTTGGAGATCTGCTCCTCCTGAGCCCCAGCTGCTCACATATGGCTGGGGCCTTACTGACTGTGGGTCTCAGAGCAGTGGAGCACTACTGGTTTCTGAGGAGCTTGGGGTGGGAAGTGCTGTTTCACCACTGCAGTCCTACGCTGTGCCATCTCCTAGAGCCAGCGCATGGAGGGGCCTCTGCCTGGACACTTCCACACCTGAAGTATCCCTCCTTCTGGCTTTCTGGGCCAGGAGTTGCTACTGAGGCATTTCTTTAGTGAGTGCCATCAGTATGGTGGTGTTACAACAGCTGTGTGTTCCTCACCGAAAGCTGCCCTACTACCCCCCCGAGAGGTGCATGCATGCCAGAGGACACCCACGGGGCCACACACCATATTGATGTAAGAAGCAGGGCGACTGTGGACTCAAAAGACTGGATTCCATTCCCACTAAACTCTGGCTTGGCCCAACATGTAGTAACATCTTTCAGCTTTCATTTTCCTCCTTGCTGCCTGAGACTGCTCTTGTCGTACCCAGGACCATGATTGGGTTGAAGGGAGGAGGAGTGGTGCTGCTTTGGTTCTGATCCTACTCTCCATGCAGGTGAGGAGCGTCTGATGTGGAACTTCATCCCAGCAAGGGTCTGAGACGCATTCTGCTCAAAGGGCCTAACACTGAGAGCCACACCAGTGGGGCAATGCAGAGTAACTGCGTGGACTGGTGAAGGGCATCAGGGGAAAGCTCTGTGACTGTGGCTGGCCAGCTGGCTAGTCACATCCAGAAGAACTCTCTTGTCCACCTAGTGAGTTCTGGATTGTTTTAGATTGGGTCTGGTCCAGAGTTGGTCTTCTCTCACCCACTATTCAAAAACAAATAAGCAAGAGTTGATTCAGTCGCAGCTCAAGGTAAGAGGAAAATTCCACCACTCTTATAATCAGTCATTGACTGCCGTCTGCTTTTGTGTTTGTAAAATCCCCACGACTGGACTGCAAAAATAAGGAATTATTTGGTTATTGAAAGGCAGACTCCCAAATCACTCTGGCACCATTTTGTGCCAGTATCTGATATGCAGACTGACAATTCACTCACTGGTGGTGAGTTACATAAGTCATGTGCCCTAGTGTCTGGTTCCGGACTGGATGATTTGTGTGACTCACCAGCTGGTACAGACCTTGGATTTTAGACATTTCAAGCATATACCTAATAATTCACATTTCACCTTCACCAAACCTGGGAGCTGCAAGCTGTCATTCCTTGTGCTGGGAAAGCAGGAGTTCCTGAGTGTTTGCAGAAAGTGAACTTAAAGTGTTTGCGTGCTCTCTTCCTGCTTCACTGAGATCTGTTTTCCCATTTGAATTTCTGTGGCTGTTCCCACTATTTGCTCCACGCAGATGATCACCGCAATGATAAAGAACATGGGGTATTTAGAGGAGAGCCAGGGGCTAACACCTCATGCTCCTCTCTTGGCCATGTTGAGGGGACCATCTCTGGGATGCACTTTGTTCAGAATGGTTGGGCTGGTCCCCTGAAGTCTATCCTTTCAGCACAGTCACCATGGGGGAATGGATTCTGGAAGGCAGCCCTCACTGTGCACGGCTAGCAATTGGTCAAGACAAAATAGCCCATTGACACATATGACCTGAAAAACTCCCCTCTTCACTCTGGTAGATAGGCCCTGACCCAGGGTGTGGGGTCCCCACTAGCAGATCCCTCTGCAGAATCAGGCCTCAAACTGTAATCAGCAGCAGGTTACTTGTGCCAAAGGGCCCGATGGGGGCTAGAGGACCCTGTGCCCAAAGCACTGTACAGACACATAGCACAACGCCAGAGATTCACTGTCGAGAGAATGCACTGCTGAAAGTCACGTGACACGCTTCACTGAGTCTGCTAGTTAAGTCTGGAATAAATCCACATGATTTACACCACAGAATGGTAACTGGACATAATCCTAAAGGGTGCTTTGGGGTTTAAGAGCCATTTCCTTCCAGCAGCCAGTGTAGCAGGGCCCACGTTTGGTTAGTTGCATGGTTTATAGGTAGGTTCGAACTTAAAACATAGCTAAGGAAAAATCGCAAATAAATACGGAGTCCATAAAATAATTATTCATTCTGGGTGGGCAGAATAACATTCCCTGAGCTGTCTTCCTCAGCTGCCCATTTCTTTCTGTACCTGTCGTCATTCTGCTGGTCTTGCTTTGGCCATGTTGCTTGTGTTTCTCTGCCTGCATGTTGTTACATGGGCCCCAGTTCTTACACAACCACACAGCTGTTGCTAGGTGGAGTAATCTTCTAAAGGGTTGGAACAGGTTTAGGTTTTTGTTTTTTTTTTAATTGAGACTTGGTGAACTTTGGTTCAGTTCTTTCTCTGCATAATGCCGAGCTGCGGGACCCTTCCTACAATAGCCTGACCTGAAAACTCAACATGTCCATCCAGGATAGCTTAATAGAGCTGCTGCATCCTTGCACTCAGGCTTTCTCTGCACATTTGCTGTAGGAATTGTTAGAGCCATAGCTGTGGCAATCCCAGTCTCTGGTTTGCAAGCTGGCTGGAGGGAATCTCAGAGCAGGTCTTTAGTTGCATCCTTTTTGGGGTGCGTGTCTGGGATAAAGTGAATACAGCCCCTCAGAGCAGGAAAATGCGCTGTAGTAAAGTTACTCTGCCTTTGCATGCCTGAGTGAGTGAGAGCCACCTTTCTTTTCGTACATTGTCCTCCATCTCCCAGCTGCATGCCCTCTCTGCTGCCGGTTTCACAAGCTCAGGAATGCTATCTGTTAAAACGCCCAATGTTTTATTAAGCCCTTTTCAATCTGAAGCTCGCCCCAGGCTCCTGCTGTCCGTTATCATGAGCATACAGCTCAGTAACCAGAGCACATCCTGCCTCCTCCATAGCCTGCCATGGGTTTAGAACCTTGTGGCTTATTTAAAACCTGGAGCTGAAATGCTTCCATGTCTTGCTTTTAATAAATGTAGGCCAGACAGAGGGGGACGTGAAATGAAACTATTGACCCTAGAGCACTGACTACCGAGAAGTTAGTTCCTAGGTTGTTCTAAGCTTTAACGGGAAGCCGGCTCTCCTGGTTACGGAGTTATTTGGAATGACCATTTAATAATACTGCCTCCTCCCCTTCTTTCACATTCATTTTTATATAAAATGCTGGTCCTGACTTTTGTACAAGAGCCAAGTTCAGCATCTGACTGAAAGTACAAAATAGTGCCTTTGAAATGTCTGTACAGCACCGAGAAAGCAGAAAGACATCTGTCTCCTTTGAATTATAAGGAATTTCACCTCCTTGCAGTGGCATTTGGAGAGAGAGAAGAAAGCACCCCCCCCCTTCTGCTTACAAGGGGCTAGAACGTGTATTTGAAATAACAGCTTAATTCTGTATGCTGCCATGTTCCCAAATGGCCCCTAATGTTTTCTCTCTTCCTCACACCTCAGGTGTAGCTGTTTGCATTGGGAAACCAGGCTAGTGCAGGCCAAGTTCAAATTGCTCTGAAACACCTGCAAGATTTAGAGCTCTGTGTGCATGAACAGGGCCCTGTGGAGTTCTGGACTGGTCTCTCCTGTGACTTTCTTAGGTTTGCTGAGTCCATGTCAAGTGGCTAGGGCTTGCAACAGGCTAGAGACATGATGGACATGAAGTGATGAAAATCCTTTCCCTAGAACGCTTGCTAATGTTCAGCCTGTGTTCCTGTCTGCACAGTTTGAATCTTGGCAGTGAACGGGTATCTGAGGGCCTCTCCCGCTGTCAAACTCTTCTGGCTTGTGCAGGGCTGGAGAGTGATCAGGCTGCTTGCTGTGTGACATGTAGCTGGCGCTGTGGGCAGCAGTCCAGTCCGGCTGTAGCTAGCATGCTCTCTGGCTTACAGGCCACCTTGTGCCCACTGCTGTGGAGCTCTTCTCTTTCCCCTCCCTGCACAGCATGGGACATGCGTGCCAAGCTGGCCCTTCCCATGGGAACCAGCAGTGGAGAAGGGAGAACTCAGGACGATAGGAAGAATCTGTTTTTTAATCACATCCTTGTTGCTCCCATCCCTATCGATGGAGAACTGGCCCTGGGGTGCATTTGTCGGCAGTGTGTGCAGCCACTATGCCCTCCAGGGCTGACTGCTCCTAGCTTGGCCTGCCAGGGCTAACCTTGCCCTGCTACATGGCTGGCTATGCCAGGTAGGGTGGTGTGGCAAGCATGGTCTGTGTGTTTTTCTGCTCTTGGCATGGCTCTGGTGGTGTACACAACAGTGTCCCAGGGGAACATGTGGCGCAGAAGAGCAGGGTGCTGATATGCAGTGGCAGCTTTGGGGGTAGGCACAGGCCGTCCTCAATTTGGTGGACAAATGAAAATAGAGAAAAATATAGAAATTGTTCCCATCTAGCAGAGCCAGTAGGACTGGAAGTCTAAGCACTTTTCACTCTTGGCTCATCAAGGCAAATTATCATTAGGACCTGTGCTTTGTCTGAATTGCAGATTTTTCACCATTATCTCCCCTTACCTTCACACTGACATGCTAAAAAAGCAGGAGCAAGCTCTGTCAATAGACAGCACACTAGCAGGAACTTTTCCAATGGTCTCATCTTTTAGTTCCTCAGTGTGGCCACTTATTCTGCCATTTCTAAACCCCACTTGTGAAATTTTGCCCTTTCCTTTTCTTTTTTACGTGTTTTTCTTTTGCTTTTTCCTTTTGCGACAATTTTTCCTTTGGCTTTGGTTAGCTCAGGGTACCAGGTAGGTCCATATAGGCTGCTACATATAAATACAGTCCTGCTCTCAAGCAGTCATTACAGCTGTGTGTGATGGCTGTGCTGTATGTCTGTCTTTTGATATTTTTTAAGCTTCTTTTGTACTTGCTGTTTAATATGGGGTGGGGCAGAGTTTTTAAAACTTGAATACTTCAGAGAATTGCATTGAAATTTGGTAGAAATATCCAGAGAGGTAGCCGTGTCAGTCTCTGTATAGCAAAAACAATGAAAGTCCTGCGGCACCTTAAAGACTGACAAGTTTCTTCGGGCATAAGCTTTCATGGGCTCCAACCCACTTCATCAAATGTATTGAAATTTGGTGTTTTTCATTTATAGCTACACACTAGATACCTTCTTTTCACTTATTTATACTTATTATAATTTGTATTAAATTTCTAGTGCACATAAACCCAAGCTTATATGAAAAATTTGTAAGATTTGACTATCAAAATTTTAAATGTGATATTTTAGTTATTTTTGAGCCATCATTAATTTTACCACTTTTTTTGTTAATTAATGCACATACCTTTTAAGTTTTTTTAAAATGTTTAATTTAACTTTGTAGTTCAGCATTAGCTTATTTATGTTAAATGAAAGCTGATCAACTTACAAGCTTCTTGGTGGAAAAATCTTTAAAAATATAACTGAGAATAACTTATGAGTTCCAGAGGGATAGTCATGTTAGTCTGGTTCAGCAAAACAAACAAGGAGCCCTGTGGGGGGCGGTTAGGGCTGCAGGGGGGGCCGAGGCCATGGGGAGGGCAGCAGTGGGGGCTTATAGGGGTTCCCACATTGGGCCTTTGCCTAGGGCTCCCAATTGCCTAAGGTTGCCACTGGTGATACGGTCACCTTAGCAGGTCCTTTTGTGGAGTAGGAGCAGCTTCAATGGCTGGGTGGGCTGGTGTGGGGCATGTAGGAAACACCGAAGGTCAGCTCTATCCCAAAGAGGGCACTTCTCCCTGTAGGGCCAGGGCTGAGCGCCCCCAGGCTGAGGCCAGGCTGGCCTTCTACATCCTGTCTGCAGCACCTTGCACCAAGCTGCTCCACAGTCATGCCCGCAGGTGGACAGGGACAGATCTGTGGTCACAGCTCCCTCCAGGTTCAGGACTCCCTGGTTCTCATCCCCCAGCCCTGACCTCTCAGAGCAGGCCAGTTCCATTGCTTGTGGGCGTTCCAGCCACCTGCCTGCCCCTGCCCCTTCCCAGCCCTGGCCGTTGTGCTGCATTGTGGGGGATGGTAGCAAGCACAGGAACCTTGTTCATCGATGCCAGTTGTGCTGCTTTGCTGGTTGCTCCCTGGGCCGTCTTTGTCAGACATCCTGGCCGCCTCTACAGATGGAGCAGGAGCAGACTTTTGTGTTCTGGCTGTGTAACAGGTGGCTGTGGCATCCCGACACAGTGCTTAGGAACCTGTTGGCAAGCATCCTGTCCCATACGTCTAACAACATGATTCCTCCCATGCCAGTGTTTGTGCAAGATGGGCTGCTTCACTGTTGCAGGGCTGCACATCTGCTGAGGGTCAGAGGCCTCTTGTGAGACTTTCCAGCGTGCGCACGCTGCAAGTTCTGCTTTGCTATTTATCAGGGGCTGAGTGAAGGGCCACCTTCTGCTGGAAAGCCGACTTGCTCTCCCATCTCACTAATCTGCTGGCTGCATTTTCTGCCCTCATGAGAGAACCCAAGCACTGTAAGAAAGGCCCATACTAAGCGGTGGGAAAGCAATCCCCCAACTGAGCTGAACAATGGCTCTATCATGGCTTGCATGATTAGCCGCTCCTGGTTGAAGCCTCCGCTTTTATGTCCGTGAGCTCCAAGCGTGTAATTGCAGAAGGAAAGAGCAACTGTGGTTCTCGTGTTGTTTCTGACGATTACTTAGCTGACTAGCTCTCAGGGATGTGAACACAGGCCTCAGAGTAAACAAGGCTCCCTCACAGACCATGAGTGGCTTCTTAGCTCCCATCATGATAATGGGTGTCGATATCCCCCAAACCCAGCTGGAGATGACTTCCCTCTGGAGCAGGAGGCTGTGACGGGACCAGGCAGTCTGGGCTGGTGCTGGAGATGGAACAGGAACAGCCAGGGCATGTCTGGCAGATCAGACACAGGGCTTGGGGAGTGACCTCTCGCCTTGTGCCAAGAGCAGGTACTTCGTTCATGCTGAACTTAACTGGCTGGTTTTCTGAACATGCCCCCCCCGCCACGGAGACACCAGGAAATTATGCTTGCGTCTTGTACAGCAAGTGCTGGGTGCCCCAGGACTGATGGGCCCTTGTCCCCCTCATCTCCTGTCCGTGCTCCAGGCCCTCCCAGCAGGGCTGGCCTGAGCCAGCTGCCATCCTGGCACTTTGCTGCAGGCCACGTCTCTTGAAGGTGGCTTAGAGCCCATTGGATTGACCCGTTCTTACTTGGTGCTGCGAGGAGCCTGGGTGCACAGGATGCCAGCTTTCCTGTGCTCTTCCCACAGGCATAGACTGACTCGAGTCCCAGAGCGCAATGGTGAGACATCAGGGTGTTGTGTGATGGGTGTGCCCCGGGAGGCCGAACCCTGGGGCCACTTTCCTGTGCGATGCAGCGCCATCACGCCAGGCTGAAGTGTGGAGAAGCGGGTTCCCTGCAGCAGTGCTGGGCACTCTCTGAGCAGGGTGGCTGGATTTGGGGCTCTCCCGGACGCTGGTGAATCTGTTGTGTTAGCAATGCCTGGGAGCGTGCTCAGAGAGTTAGCTGGGGCCTGGCTGTGCCGGCACGGGTGGAAGCTGCCCAGGCCCAGAAGCTCCGTTGAGGGCTGTTGGAATCGTGTCTTGCTGCCGCGATGCAGGCAGGAAGGAGCTTGCTATGGGGTTCTTTCTGTTGTGGTCCCCATCACAGGGCCATGCAAGCTGGCGACCCTCCGATTAGGAGGCTTAATCCTCTGAGGGGACCCCAAACTACTTCTGTCCATGGCCTTTCTGCCATAGCCCCATGTGGTCGTGGCCTGGCAAAACAGCTGTGTGTGAAAGCTGGTCCCTGTCAGTTTAAAGGGGAGGCACTGCTAGGACAATGTGAACCAGGCTGGGGCTTGAGATTTGGAAACAGTGACTGCTCTGTGCCAGCATCTCAGAAACCTGGCCTGGGCTATTGGGAGCAACCCAGCCTAGCAGCCAGACCAATTTGTCAGCACTGCTGTAATTGCTGAAAGCAGCCGCTGGATGTCAGCCAGGCTATAAATGAGGCAGGGAGGTTGTGGTGGGGGAGCTTGCAGGCTCCCAGTATGGATGCAGGAACCTGGGCTGAGAATTGTGAAGTGATCCCTTTAAAAGCCCTGCATTTTGTTGTATGGGGCACGGGGGGGCTGTTAGTCTTGAAAAGTGCCACAGGACTCCTTGTTTGTTTTGCTGAACTAGACTGATGCGGCTGCCCCTCTGGAACTTGTCCTCCATGCAAGATAAAGAAACTGAGGGATTTTACCGTAGCTAAAATGCTGCCTGAGGGTAGGGCTACCAGATACCAAAGCATGGAAAGGAGGACAGAGAAGTATGAAAAGGAGGACATATGGAGAAAATATAGTATTAATGTAATATTCTTGTGTTTTTAGGGGGCCCTGGAACACTTCCCTCTTAAAAATATGGTGTTCCAGGGCATTCCAGCACACTTGAACTCGTGTAAGTAAAAAGCCAGACAAAATCATGTATTTTTAAAATGACTGCCGGACAGAGGACATGAAGGTAAAAAGGAGGACTTGTCCTCCTGTTGCCTGACATCTGGTAATCCTACCTGAGGGAGACCCCGGGCTGCTATCTGCATGCACACAGGGTGTGATTCAGACCAGTTTATGTAATGTTACCCCCCTCTCAGTGTTTCTCCCAGGGACTCCCCACAGGGTCCCAAAGGAAGAGACCAGCAGCCCTGGGCCAAGCTCAGCCACCGTCTACAGCCAGATGAATCCAGCCATGACTTGGGTTTTGCACACCACAAGGCAGCCCTGCAAGGGTGGAGCTGGGGAGTGAGAGAAATTGGCCCCCAGTTTGAACCCATCTCTGGGATTCATGGCACAGCAGCTGCACAGCCCCTTGATTGCTCAGCACTGGCTGCAGCATAAGGAATTCCTGACTCTGGGGCGAGCCTGCTTCAGGCCAGGCGTCAGACTAGGTCAGTGGTGTAAAGGGGGGACTGGGGGTCAGGCCGCCTGGGTTCTATTGACTTGGGATGTGTTCTTGGACTAGTTCCTCCTCCTTTCCATCTCTCACTCAGCATTAAAATGGAGATGGGGCTACTTACATAATCAAGGGATGTGAGTCTGCCCCACACCCATCATCCCAGTGGTGCTGGGAACCAGGAATTTCCCCAACATCCTCCCTACAGCCCCTGAATTTCCCAACACCCCCCAGTGGCCAGCTAGTAAAAGTGTTATGCCAATTTAGTGAGCAGCCCAATACCACCCCCCGTTTCCCCCTAATTTCAAGTCCTGGGAAGCTGCTGCTGGGAGCCCAAACAAAACTGCATGGTGCTAAGTGGGGATCATCAGTGACACTGGCAAAACATACAAGTCTGGCTTCACTCCCCATGCTCAGCAAAGTGCAGGAGAGGAACAAAGAGCATGTGGGGAGCATGTGTATCTTCACACACACTGTGTTTCTCTGAGTGGCTGCACTGACTGTGGCTTTCCAATCGAAGGGATGTGTCAATCTGACGCTGGTCTGCCTCTGCTAGGAATTTGCAGCAGTGGCTGATCTGTGCTCCTTTGCGGGAGAGATGGTTTAACAAGAAAGGCCTGGTGGTAGGGGAAGGATTAGGCTGTCATGCAAGGGCTGAACGGCTGATTCTGGTGGAAGATGAAAACAGCCAGTCCTTCCTCTCTTTCTCTGCTCCAAAGTGAATTATTGCCCCTCTCCTGCAGCTCTAGAGGGTGCAGCCATGGCTCTGGGTTGAAGTAGCTGCTTGGTGACAGCTGTGCCACTTGACTGTCTGTCATGCTGGGTGTGCCAGCAAAGGTGCAGGGTGGATGGGCACCAGGACCTGAACAGGACTGATCCAGATTCTCTGGGGTGTTTGATCAGTACTTAAATACACGAGAACCCTCTTTACCATCATCCAGCTCCTCAGGCTGGCCAAGTCTCGCACTGACTTTGATTCAGTGTCTCACCCCACACTTGGGATGAAGGCTTGACAGGTGAGAGAGGTACCAGGTGGGCCACCGCACCATCTGTATGCCTGTTCGCCTGCTCCACCGTAGCCCTTTTCTGCACATTCTGGGAGGCCACAGTGTCAGCGCCTAGACTGGGCTGAATAACAGAAGAACTGGAGGCCCCACGGACTTGCAGGTTCCCATCATAGCTTTCCGGCCCTCCCCCATGGCAATATCGTTGAGCCATGAAATCTCGGTTCTGCAGCACCATATCAGGAAGCGGCAGGACCGACGTCAAGCTGTGGCTTTTGTATGGAGCAAACAAAGATGAAGCAGAGACCCTGTAGCGAGGTGCAACCCAGCCCCGAGCTCTGGCACTGCCCCTGCTGGCCAGGGAAGGGCACGGACCCAGTGTGGGCCGGGAACCAAAGGGGCTGGGCTGGAGGAAGGGAGGACTATTTAAGGGGCCTGACCAAACAGCCCCAGGGGAGGAGGAGGAGAAGGAGTTGCACCAGAAGGAAGGGAGATCTCCCTGACCGGGAGGAGCGAGGGTGTGACCAGAGTCTCGACGACCCCGCCCAGGGCGAGGACCTGGAGGAGTTACCTTCGGCGGAAGAGCTGCCGGGGGAGGAGACGAGCAGGGCCCGCGGGACCTGGATGAGCTGCCCTCTGGAGAGGATGTGGCCGACCCAGGGCCGCCCAATGCCTGCGACCTGGAGGAACTGCCGCTGGCTGAAGATACGGCGGGAGGTCCAGACCCACCCGCAGCGAAGGCTGAAGGCCTGACTGGCATACCGCCCATTAGGGCCCTGGGCTGAGACGCAGTGGAGTGGGCGGGCCTGCGTCTCCCTCCCCCCTCATCCCTCACAACCGCGAACCCCCAACACCGAACCGTACCCCGTGAACTCTGACTGCGTGAGGGACTTTGACTGTGCTTGCCCGGTGGAGGGCCGAAGCCTAGCTGCTTTATCTGCCTCGCCCTGCTGGGCTAGAAGGCAGGGACTCTTTGTAACTGTGCTTGCCCTGTGAGGGGGCTGAAGCCCTGATTGCCTTGGCTGCCTCGCCCTGCAGTGGGCTAACAGGCAGGGTCCGGGTGTGCTGCGGGCGCCCTGCGGCCGGGACCGTGGACGGCCACCCTCAGAAGGCCAAGGAGGCCCACCCGGTCGGCGACCCGATTTACAGACCCTTCTTTCAAAGCCAGAGCTATTGGTCCTGTTGTGACGATGCTCTTCTATGGTGATTGACTTCTGTCATGTCCATGACTGACGTGTGGAATCATTCTGACTGCTGCGGGCCAGGGCTGGAGCTTGAAAGCTGCTTGCCATGTTGCTGTAAAATAAACACGTTCACATTGTCTTGGAGAATAGACTTCTGCTGTGCTTCACCCAGAGAGCAGTGAAACCGCTGGGCTCTAGTTGGTTGATAACAGGCTGGTCTCTGTGGGACATTTTGGATGGCATTCTCCCGTCTGTGGGGCCCTACATCTCCGTGTACACTGCAGTGAGGTTCCTGAAGTGAGACTGGGGTCAGGGGAGTTACTGGTCCGTCCCCCCCAGATCACCAAAAGACAGCTGCAATGTGCGTTTCTTTACTGACCCCAAGGCCAAGGTGCTTCCACCCAACTTGGGGGCTTTGAGGCTTTGGCCTCCAGCAGCAGCAGCCCTCACTGCGTCCGTCGCCTGGACCCTGAGGAGTGAAGGACAAACCATCTTGCTCAGACTTGAGTTTAGGCTGCAGAACCTGTTTCAGGCTTGGCCGTGTCTCTGGGGATTGGGCAGTTGAGTTGGCAGGACCCCTATGTTAAACCTAATGGCAAAGAGCTGCTGCTGACACAAACTGCCCCTGCCTCTGTCGCATTCCCAGCAAGATGCCCCCTGATTTGTGTCTTGGCAGACTAGCAGGTGAGGCCGTAAAACCTTCTTTGGGTCCTTAATCCCACTTCTTACCAAGCCACTCTGCCCGTCCAATGCATTTATGCATGACCAATGGTGAATTACGGTGCTTCTAGCGAGGCGATGTTAGTTAACACGACTTCTTCGTTGAAATCCTGTGGCACAGTCTAAAGCTTTTCTTGTTTAATTTCATGCACTCTGCCCTGAGGCAAGGCATTTGCCCACTGTCTGAGAGCAGGCAAATGACAGACAAGCAGGCTAGCAGTTGAACGAGGGGAGGCCTGTGATCTGCTCCAGGAGTGTCATTGCCTCGGAGAAAGACCCGGGGCCCAGGCCCCGCCCTCCTGGGCCCCAGCCTTGTCCCCTGGCTCTGATCCAGAGTCGGGGCCCTGGGCTCCTGCCGCTGCCAGCCCAGCCTCCAATTCCCAGCTGTGGATGGGGCCAGGTGAGACAGTAGCTGCTATGGGCGGCCTGGCCCAGGAGAGACAGGTGCCACTGAGGCTGGTCCAGCCCTGGATACCCAGCTGGGGATGGGGCCAGGAGAGGCAGGGGGTATGACAGCCATTCAGGGCACTGGTGCGAGGACTCGGGGCACATGCCCTGTGTGCCAGGTGCCAGTGACACCCCTGATCTGCTCCCAACCAGGAATCAGACTCATAGAAACTGGCAGGAGCCATGAGAGGTCATCAAGTCCAGTCCCTGCACTCATGGCAGGACCAAGGACCCCTTTAAACCATCCTAACAGGTGCTTCTCTAACCAGCTCTTAAACACTTCCAGTGATGGAGATTCCACAACTTGCCTGGGCAATTTATTTGAGTGGTTAATCATCCTGACAGTTAGGATTTTTTTCCTACTGTCCAACCTAAACCTCCCTTGCTGTAATTTAAACCCATTGCGTCTTGTCCTTTCACTGGCAGTTAAGAACAATTTTTGCCTATGGTGGCATTACTTCTCTGCTTGGCAAAATGGCTGCCCTGCACACTCCTGCGTGGGGTGTGGAGGATCTGAAGGTCACGCCCAGAAGTTTTGCCCTAAAGGGACTGATGTTCTGCTAATATCACCAGCTGATGTGCTCACACTTTTTACTAGGAAAAAAAAAAAAGGAACATTTTCCAATTAGCTACTTCTGCTACTATCTATTTAAAAGAGAGGTGTCCCTGCTATGGTTCTTGCAATTTCTGGCTTGCTTTCAGGCTTTTGAGAGCCCCTTCTAGTCAGAGATGTTGCCCAAGTATTAACCACTGGTTGAGCTCTGTGACAGACCACCCGTTTCCAGTCACTTTATTGCCTACAAATAAACCTGCGTGGCTGAAAGCGGTGGCCTCTAGGTGACAGCCTTGTTCTGCTCAGCAAGCAGCATTACTGGAGATAGGAACTTGTTTCTTGACTCCATTTTTCAGTAAATGGAATAAGGATGCTTTTTTCCCCAGGGGTAGGTCCCTATGCACACACCAAACGTAGCTGAAGCCTGTGACTCTCCAGGAAGGTGGCTGTCTCCGTCTCCCATGCCATGAGTGAGGCACAGAAAATGAGAGGCTGAATGTTCAAGTGCTGGCTAGTCCTCTGTGCCTCCATCCAAGGAGGAAGAGATGAGCCCTGATTTTAGAAACGCCAAGCAGCTCTAGCTCCTGCTGGCCACAGGTGGAGTTCTGAAAATGCAGTACTTCCAAAATCCCACAAAGGCACTCCAAATTCAGGTCAAAACTGCCCCAAGTGGGAGAAATTACTTGGCCAACATTACTGAGCAAGTCTTTGGCAAGGGCGAGGACAGACCCCAGTGCTCCTGACAGTCTGGCACTAGATGTGGTCCCAACTTCTGGTGTGTAAGAACCACCATGTACACTCCCTATGCATGAAGGTAAATCTCATCACAGAAGCAGGGCTCCCTTCCCTGTGACTTCTCAGGTTTCTCTTTCGAGCCAGAAGTAAGGCAAATACAGCTTCTCATGGCCTTTCATCCTTTCCCCTCCTGATCCTGTCCAGAACTGTAATGGGGAAAAAACACTCAGTCCCAAGTTTCAAAGCTTCCCATAAAAATGGGTCTGTTCAAGCTAGTTCCTTAAAATGCAGAAAGGCTCAAGTAAGGTGTGTCCACCCTGTCTGTCTGTCTTAAACCAGTTTGCCAGTCCCTAAAACTAAGGAAAATATTTTTAATAGACTCTCGGTATGACAGATACCAAATGAAATGATTAGATAGCAGGTTTTAAAACGAACAAAAAGGAATTGTTTCTTCACACAGCATGCAGCCAACCTGTGGAACTCCTTGCTAGGGGATCTTGGGAAAGCTGAGACTATAACAGGATTAAAAAAAGAACTGGGTAAATTCTTTGAGCACAGGTTCATCAATGGCTGTTAGCTACGACAGGCAGGGACAGCTTTTTGCCAGAAGCTGGGAATGGACAACAGAATGGATCACGCAATGATTTCCTGTTCTGTTTATTCACTCTGAAGCACCTGGCATTTCTCTCTGTCAAAGACAGGATACTGGGTTAGATGGACCATTTCAGGGTCTCTATATCTGGGACCCACTGACTCAGGAGACTTTTGAAAGCATATCAAGACTTTCATTCCTTCAGCTGAAGTCACTTGCTATTGATAGTCACGACCATATTGCTAGTGGGCTAGGCCAAACCCTCCTGGCATGTCACCATTCCCAAGTGCCCAGGAGTTGCATAAGAACCACTTGCCCTAGGCGCAGTTCCTCCCACGTAGGGCTGATGCATGTGGATACGGAAGAGGTGGGCCTGGCCTGTTCCTGCTGGCTTGGGGCTGCAGATGAATACAGACCCTGTGTTTGTAGGGTGGGCAGGCTGGCTGGCTCCTCACAGAATCCTAGAACCTGGAAGGGACTGTGAGAGGTCATGGAGTCCAGTCCCTGACACTCATGGCAGGGCCAAGGACCCTCTTAAACCATCACCAGGCACTTGTCTAACCTGCCCTTAAACACTTCCAATGATGGAGATTCCACAACCTGCCTAGGCAACTTATTTCAGTGGTTAATCACCCTGACAGTTAGGAATTTTTTCCTAATGTCCAACTTCCAGAAGAGAGAGCTAAACTGACTCCATTAAAAACATGGCATTTAAGAAACAGACGTAGGATTGGTGAGATCTCTGTTCAACACCCTGCCCTTTTTACTTAATGGCCAGCTTCGGTTGATAACTTGCCCCTTTCCCCTCCTCATGCAACAGCACGGAGCACCAAATCAGCTCCGTTCTCTAGTTCACAGTCTGTTGCCATCCCCCCTTGCCAGGCTGGAGTCTTCCCTGGGAATGGGCCTGTTGGAATGGCCTGCCATGAAAGGATGAGATGGCCCGCACTGCAGAGTCTGTGCTAGTTTTCCACAGCCAGGGAGTGGATTTCCCTGGATTCGGTGAGTGGAAATAGCATTTCTGAGTGTGCTGCTGGACACAGAACCTTCTCCACTTCCCTCTGTTCCACAGCCTGAGCGCCTTGTCTGGATTTCACTCCCTCCGGGCTAGCTGCAGGGCCTTGGTGTACTCTGCCCTGTGGCAAGGACACACCTCTGCACTGCAGGGGAACGTTTGCTCTGTTCTGCAAATCTTCAAGATAGAGGGATTGCCAGGAGGAGCATGGCTGATCTGGACAGAGGAAGGAGGTTGTCTCATCACACCCTAGCCTGGTGCATGGTTGTTTCCTCTCAGCACAACTAGGAGAAAGGGCATCCCCTCTACGCCCATTTCTTCCAGCCACTAAACTCCTCTCTGCTCCTGAAATTGCTTCTTCAGGTCTGGTGAGCAGGGCAAACCAAGCCCTGCGCTGCTGCTGCCTCCTGCCTGAAAATCCCTGGTGGGTTCAGCGCCCTGTGTGAGTGAATTACCCTTTAGCAGCATGAACAGCACCTCTGGGCCCAGGTGGGCCATTGGGTCACTCAGCGAATTCTCTTCCACCTCCCCACTTTTTCCATCATGCTGATCTGCCTGTGCCTCACTAGTTTCTTTCTGACCAGCTGCTTGCACCTCCTTCCAGTGCAGGGTCCCAGAGTCCATCACAGAGACCAGCTCCCCAGATTTTCATCCTCTGCTATGATCAAGCCATGGGGATTCTGGTTGCTGCACTTGACCTTCCCCAGCTTTTCCGAAGCCCAGATGACCACAGAGAGAGCCATATCCTCCCTGAATGCCACCGTCTCGAACAACGTGCCTGATGTGACACAAAGGAGCTGGGTCTGAACCATGACCCAAGACATGAGCTGTGGAGCTCAGGCCCATCTCCTCCATTCTTGTCCTTCTCACTAGATCTTGTAATAGCGAGGGCCACGTTTTCAAAGGCGGAAAGTTCTGTGCCCGAGAATTTGTCAGAGCCCAAAGTTCTGACCTGCCCATGCAAGCAGCCCCAGCCCCTGTGGATTCAGTAGTTGGTCAGTGGATTGCCCACCTTGTGCCCACAGACACCCGCCTTTCTTGGGCAGTAAAGGCAGGCACTGCATCTGCATCTCCTCCTCGCTAGGATCTTCTCTGGGTTGAATTGACAATTGGAATGCCCTCCTCAGGTGGGCTGCAGAGTTATAAATAAACCCATGTGTAGGACAGAGACTAATAAACACCAGCAGGATCTCTAGCGGATGAGGTGTGTCCCTGGCACCTAGCAATATTGTTAGGCGCTCCTAGGACATGGACCCTGATCCTCAAGGGCAGCAGGATTTTACAGGGCACCTGTACAGTACAGGAGGAGCCCTTGGCTTCCCTTCAGAGGCAAGGATAGAGCACTGCTTTGAGAGTGCACATGTGTTCTGAGATGGCTACTTTAAAAAGAAAGAAAAAGGGTTTTTTTGCCCTGTGCCATTGAACCACTGAGTGCCCTTGATGCCTGGGTATATTCCAGGGGCATCTGCAGCATTCCATGGCTGGGCTCAGTCAGCATGGCAAAGAGCTACCAGTGGTCTTGTTGTTCTACCTGCCCTGCTAATATACCCACAGGAAAAAAAAAGGGGGGGGAAGAGAAAACAATATTCAGGAGTCCCAGACACACCCCTGCTGGGAATATTGTAACAGAACCGCTAATCGCCTGAAGGAAACACATCTGCAAAAGCATTGCAAAATTCAGTTCAATCAAGAAAAAGGAGGGTCCCACAAAAGGAGTCCTCAGTCAATAAGGCAGGACCGTTTCCCCTTTCTGTTTGTTTGCCCTTGAAATGTACAGTACAAGAGACTGGAGCTGTTTTGGCTTTCTTCCTTGTGTGGCTTTGCAACAGAACTCAAAAAAAGGCACACAAAAGATAAGAATTTGTTCAGTTCTTACCAGTTCCCAAAGCCTGGGTCTGTAGTGTTTGTTCCCAGATTGCTGTTTCTTTTCAGCAGCTGTTGACACCTCCACATTCAATTTCCTGAAGCGTGGCTCTGTTTCTGCTGCTTCCAGATCATTATTCCCTTCTGCTCCTGTTGACACGTTTACATTTCATTTACCATTTTGGATTTTCGATACCTTTCTGTCAGCGTTGGACCAGTCAGATTACAGTGTTGTGGGCTTTTCACTTGCAGGGATGTGGAATTCTTCCTGGGAGTTTTTAGGTGGGTTTTTTTTGAGTGCTGTTTTCATGAGAGGTTGGTAAGAACTACAAAATTACTACAGCTGTAATGACATGACTGCGAGTACAATATACTTCCCTTTGGCATCTTTCCTCTAGAGAGCAAATTATTTATTATTAAGTTTCATTTTCACATCTGCATTGTTCTGCTATTGTCGGAGATGCCCTTTAAATATTGGTAATTGAAAGAACAATATGCAAAAATGTTTTCAGCTTAGCTTCTGCACGGAGGCTCTCCTGTAAAACACCCAAAAGAAGAGCTGGCTTTTCGCTGACGTTTCATTGCACTGTGAGGTGCTGATCCTGTCTAATTTCCAGTGACTCCAGCAGGAGCAGGGGGTATTCAGCACCTAGCAGCATTGATCCTAATTTTGTGTTAAGTTCCTGAGAGTATTTTCGCTTAAAATACTGAATAGACGTTGTGACCATTTTCCAAACTAAAGCTGCAGCCCCTGGTGCGTGGCTAGGGCTGTGCAAATGATTCTAGTGCTTTCAGATCGATTTCAGTCTCACTCCCATGCCCCCAGCCATCCCTGTGCCCTTCTAGACTGCAAAATCCATGGCTTGTGCACTTGGGATCTCAGCATCGGCCCACGGAATGGCTGGTTGTGTGCGTGTGACTGGGCAGGGCTGCAGGCGCGAAGGCGTTACTCTGAGGACTCCATGCCAGAGTGTGGTGCCAGCTGCTTGGAGCTCTTGTACCTTCTACCTCCCAGGCATCTTCCCAAAGGCCTCTCGTCATGCCCGAGCATTTCACCATTTAGGAGGGATTTTACTAACCCAGTGAGGACCAGGGCGCTGGTTTCATGTGGGGACGCTCGGCTAACACGGCTCTGTTCTCCTCCAGTGCCTCAGCACAGTCCTCTTCGGCCTAAGGGCAAACACTGTGCTCCGAGTGTGCAAAGCCTGGCACTTGACATGGGGACTAGCTGTTGCAAGTGGTCACATAGGCCATCCTGACCAGGTACACCTGATCAGCCTGCAGGCTTGAAACTGCCAGCTAAGCTCTGCCTCTCCTGGGAAGAGGGAGCTGTCCAGAGCGACAAGGGAATTTTGAGTTTGCTAACTCTTCTTGCCTCGTTCACACAGGATAGTTGCATTTGAATCCTGAGTTCCGCTTGCAAAGGGTGTAGCTAAATCCTCAGTGGGATCCTGTAGTTTCTTTTGTGCCAGGTTTTTGGTGCTGGCTTTTACAAACATGGACTTTCCCTGCCCCACTGTCACTCAGTGTTCTACCCCATATAAAATGCATTTTCTCTGGGGCAAATACTCAAGCAAGCGAGCTCAGAAGTCACCCACACAAGCCATGCAGGTGGGCCTGGCCAGAATGTCAGCGGCAGTTCAGGCAAACCCTTGCCATTAGAGTTGTGTGGGGCGTTAGTGGGTGCATACGCTGGGCTGGCTGGAAAGCTTGCCAGTGTGGGAATGATTAATGTTGGTCAAAAGCCTGCTGTCGGCCCCCCTTAGTAAGTGTGCCCAAGAGAGTCCGCCAAAACCCCCGCCTCCTTCCTACTGGGGTGGACTCCATGAGGTGTCATTACTGGCCATTGGCCCAGTGCTATAAACTGCTGGGCAGGGCAGGCTTTCAGAACAGGAATAGCATTTAAGGGGTGCTCCTCACCTAAGCTGGACCACCCCTCCTGTGGTAAAACCCAAAGTCCCCCATGTCAATGCCTTGGGGGAGTCCAGGTCTGCCCAGTCCCCATCTCTTCCCTTTCCAGACCCTTGGAGAGCCCTCTGCGAGAGCTAGGGAAGGCAGAGCAGTGGAGATGTGTGGGCCCCACCCCCAGGTCTCCTCCAGGCATGGATCTTCCAGATGGGCTCACAGCTGTGTCTGTGTGGCAGGGTCCTCAACATGCGGGGCGGTCAGGACTGATTTTAAAATGACCATTGAGCAGGCTGCCATATGACTCCCAGTGGCTAACACCTCTGCTGGCTCCCTTAGCAATCCCATGTGAAAAGCCAAGAATGTGGCTCTGGTTGAGGAAAACAGCTTATTCTGAAGCATTTTTAAAGACTAACAAAATTTATTTATCACATTTGTTTGTTAATTTGTTAGTCTTTAAAAGTGCCACCAAACTCTCTGTCTGTTTTGCCGAACTGGACAGATATGGCCCCTTTGGAGCCTATCTTGAGTGCTAAAACCCAGGAGTTTAGAACATGCAAACTTCTTGTTCTGCAGTCAGGGAGCAGAGGGGGAGAGAGACTCAAGCCCATATCCTCAAAGTTGGGTAGATGTGGCAACAGCAAGTGAAGTGTTATCTAGCTTCTAGGCAGCCTGCTTCCCATGGACGCCTCAGCCCCAGGCTGCCCGTGCGATGCATGGAGAGTAGGAGGCGCCTAAGGATGAGCTCCTCAGAAGGCAGTGCACTGAACAGGGAGTTACCTGTCCTCTCCAGGAGTCATGGGCCAACCCTCAAAAATCAAGCATGATCCATCACTGGTTTGATTTTACATGGGTCCTCTGGTGACCAGAGTCCGATCCTTGAACCACAGACTCACTGGCAGACATTGCAGGTAGCTGGAAAGCAGTGTTAGGCAGCAATTGGTTGCCTGCCCTTTGTTTTCTGGCATTTTTTCCACCTTGTCTCATCAGGCAGCTCTAGCTCTATGTCTCCAAGCATTCCTGGCAAGTGTGTCTTCTAGGCTGGTGCTGACGTTCTTTGTGGTGGTGTTCAGTGGCTCAAACCACCTTTTGCTAGGTCTTTGTCATGGTCTTTGTTCTGCGGCCACTGATTCTTTTGCCTTTTGGTCAGCATATCTCACGTCTCACCGTCTGATAGAACCTAGCCATTTCAGACAATATTCCTCAACCTTTTCATGATAATGCTGCCTGTGTCATGGTTCCTGCTGTTTCACTGAGTAGTCTATCAGCTCCTGTATTGCCCAGAACCTACCTGAGCGATTCCAGTTAGATAGGATGAAAGAGTTGTTCCCCTCTCTTTCTCACTGGTGAGTGATTAGACTGGTGTGTCATGGCCCAATCATGATCTTATACACTTCACTCTTTAGTTTACCTGATGTATTCTTAACTCAGAATTCATGTCAACTCCTTCCATTTGAACCAAGTGCTCATCATGGGAGTCCTAACATCTGCATCTACATCCTCATCATGGCTCAACACTGAACTGAATTATTTAAATTTGCACAGACTTTAAGTCAATACCATAGAGTTTTACTGGCTTCCTACTGTCTGTGTCACAGATGAATCAGAGGTATTCCATGTTTTGTTGGATGAGCCATAAACCATTTTCTCAGAATGCAGTTCTAGGTCCCTTTCCAGCTATTATTTACAACATAACATGATTAGCGAAAAGCATGCTCTGTGGGCCTTCACCCCTCATCTCCTGCAGCAAGGAGTTCCTTAGATCCCACAGGAACTGGCCTACAGCTGCTGCTTTGATGTAGTCTGACCCAGCCTTTCAGTGAATGACTCAGTGGAGCCAGAGCTGCTGTTTACTGTGTGCTACCCTTGTCCATGTCCAGGATAGTCAAGGTTCACATCTCTGGCAGATCGTGACTGGAGACACCACCTTAACTGTTCTTTAGAACTCCATCATAAACCTCTTCTAAATCCACAGCCACTGAGTGCAATCCCTTCTGTTTCTCCCTGTACTTCTCCTGCCAGATTTGGGCTGCAGACACTGTTTCCCTCGGTGATCTTCTGGCGTAAACCCGAACTGGTTACCTCTTTTTTTGATACTCCCTAAGTCTTTTCTTAGTAATTCTTTGCAGCCATTTCATTGTGTGACTCCTTAACCTGATGGGCTGGTAAACGGTTCATTCTTGGACATTGCCTTATGCTTGAGGATAGGGGCCAGTGTGCTGTTCAGCCTGTGGACAGCGTTTTTCCAGTACAGGGAAGGTAGCTGGCTCCCTGAGCCCTCTGTCTACACTAAGAGACAAATCTCAACTTTACTGTGATCACAAATGTAGTCCTTCCCCAGAATGCCCGCCCCCTGTTAGCATGCAACTGCGTAGGCATCTGTTTGAGAATTAGCCCCCTAAAAGCAATTCAACATAAATAAGCAAGAACAAAGCTGTGATTTCTGAAAGATTTCCAGTACACCCAGGGAAAATGCTGATTAAACACAGCTGGATTTTTTTTTTTTTCAGTGAAGCAGAAGCTTGAGATTTCAGCTACCTAGTTACCCACGGACCCTTCAGGCTCCCAGATCCCCTGGGGAGGAAGAGAGAACTGTATTTCAGCAGCAAATACTCAGAGGAGGAGAACCCCCGTGATTTCTATGCAACATGGAGTATACTTCAAAAGCTATTTTAGCAGAAACGAACTCTAGGTTTGTTTGTTATACTTTGTTATTCCAAACGCTGCTAATGAGAAAAGGGATCAGTGTATGAAACTCGCATCTCAGCTACATTTGCACCTCCAAGACAGAGACAAGCAGAAAGTCTGAGCTACAGGAGATTGTGTTAGGTGAGGTGGCATGATGCAGGCTACAGTAAAGCCAGGTGATACAGCGGGAAGTGCTGGGGATTTGAGAAAACATGTTTTTTCCATCACCTCCTACTCAGCTGTTTTGGGAAGAGAACACCCAAGCTGCGTGTGTTGCTTCTCTCTGCTAATTACTGTGAGGAGAATGGGCAGGTTCCCCAATTCAGTAAATACACAATTCATGGGCTAGTTTCTCCATCTAGCCTTAGTCAGTGGGATGGAGAGAGATTAGAGAAAACATTTCACTTGCCTTATTAGCTAAAGAGCAGTGGCTAGAGAGTGTCAGAAAAATGAAATAATTGGCCTTCTGCTCCAGAAACATCTTTGCCTCCCCTCTCTGTTAGTGTTTTTAATCCAACCCACAACATCATCATTTACAAGCCTCCTCTGCAACCGGAAGTGTCAAGGCATTCTTTTTAGTTTTCCACAAGGATGTAAATTGAAGAAAAGATCAGAGTTCAGTGATCAAGAGGGCAGAATATTTCTGGAAAGCCTGCAAGCAGCAATGATTTACATTCCACTGCACATCACATCCTGTGAACATCTCCCTGGGTTCAGCTCAGCGTAGAGCGGGAGGAAAGATGTTGAGTCATTCCTTAGAGAAGTGGTGGATCTAAATTGACCAACAAAAATGCTTATTGAGAAAGATTTGCATCATGTAATGTAGGAATCATTGTTACCCTACAGTGCTCTTTTAAAAGGCGAGGTCTGATAAAAGATCTGGGTATCGCCGTCTAAATGGAAAGAACAGTCTTCATCAGAAAACCGTACTAAGTGAGCATGGCAACTGAGACAGACCTCAGCTCCAGTCCTGAAACTCACAGTAATGAGAGCAAGCTATTTCTGGTGCATTTGTCGTGTGTGTGTGTGTATGTGGAGAGGTGGTTTTTTGTTTTCAGCAAGGCCTGTATAATGGTGGCTAAAATGCAGTGTTGGGCTAACAGTGTCTGACTCAGTCAATGATCTTAATGGTTTGAGGTGTGTCTCTGAGCTTTTGTTAGTCCATCTTTCCATTACTGCATTAGCGCTTATTGCTAAAAGTCCCTTGGAGTGAGCACAGCTGGAGAGAGATGTGCTGCCCAGCCCATACAATGGCGCCATATGAGGAAGGGCACAGCAGCACAGTTTAAATGTGCTATTAAAATCCTGTGTAAGGAGACAGCAGGCAGCACAACTAATAATTGGGAATCGATCAGGAAGGAGCAGCAAGTTCATAGTGTGCTCAGGAGCCACTTGAGGGTTTACTGAAAGTTGTCACACAGTCAAGATGGAGCAGAACCAGGTTGGCCCCTCCCAGCTGGGCTACTCTGGAGAGTCTCTTCAGACAAGACTGCCTGATAAGGAAGGGCCCCCTGGGCATGCTTTACTCTCCTTCCTCCTTATTCTAATATCAGAGAGATTCGTGCTGACATCGGCATGCTGCCTGGTTAGCCAGGCCCTGCACTGGTGCTTTCAGAGAACTTGTCATGAGCTCCAGCAACAGTGAAACTCTTTTGCAGCCAGTGATGCAACTTGCAACCACAATGGCTTCGCCGCCGGCTGCATGCCCACATGGGCTCTGCCTGCAGCAGTCCTCCTAGCACCAAACTGCCCTCCTGAAGTGCAAAGGTGGCACTGGGCAGGAGGTCTGATGCTCACAGCTGCTGAAGGCTTCAGAATAGGTGGTTGCGGGGCAGAGGCCGATCCTGGCTCACTAGTGCGATGTCACTGAAATAGGGTCTACCTCCTCCCATTCTCTCCCACAAGTTGCATATTGGTAACAATGCAAGCCCAGCCCAGCTGTGATTTGCTTAGCTTATGGCATGCATTCTTAGGCTGAAAAATGTTCCTGAAGCCAGGAAACAATGGCTCACATAGAATGAGCTGATTTCAGTGTGGGTCAAAAGAGATTGCTCAGAGATGTATCCATTCAATGCAGGGCCAGTTCTCCAGAAAGCATAGCTGCCTGAAATTGCTGTAAATATCAGGGCACGTTCTCCACCAAATCTACCTACCTCACCATTGCATTCACTAATAGGTAAATGATGAGAAGCAGTGATGTGGGGAGACACCTGGGGACTTTTTGTCAACCCTTCTTCTCTTACACCCCATGCAGGATAAGTTATTGCTTGCAGGCGGAGATGGCCCCCCGGCATGTTGTCGGTTGGAAACTTTTTAATGCATTTTCTCTTTGCAAATTCAAGCTGCACATATCCTGAGTACAGAAGCTCCTGGGAAATACCTGGCATTTCTTGCTTCAATCAGCTCAGAAATTCCAGAAAAAAATAATCTCATTCTTAGTATTTTGTGACCTTCGGGTCTGGTCAGAACCAAGATCCAATGTCTGGAAGATGCAACATGATCAATTCAGAATTAAGGTGCAAATTTTAAGTGAGGGTGATTAACTGTTGGCATACTTGACCTATAGATGTGGTGGGTTCTCCCTCATTTGGAGATTTTTCAGTGCAGTTGGGTATCTCAGTCTAACAGAGCTGTCTGAGCTCAACCAAAAGTGCAGAAATCATTGGGGAGAGTTTCTGGTCCATGTTATCTACTAGGGGAGGCTAAACAAATGGAGTTTTGTGGCACTTTTAAAGACTAACTATTTTATTTCATTTTAACAAATTTATGTTATAGGGCAGGCTAGATGACCACACTGGCCCCTTTAAGCCTTAAAAAACACAACCCCTATGAATCCAAGATGGGCAGAGGAGCACAAACAAGTGCAAATCATTTCCGTTTTTTTCTTGCAACTTAACATTGTTTTGATTCATGGAAGAAAATTCAGACCAGTTCTTTTTCCATCAGATGGTCAGACCAAGAGAGTTGGTTGTTGGAAACTTGCCAACTCCACCATTTTGCTGTTCATCAGTTGAGCTGAACATCATGTCACTGGGACCCAGCACCATCTATTTGAGATTTTGTTTCTGGAGGACGGAGGGACTTGCTGAGTTTGACATTTATCACTGGGGCTCAGGGCTAGTTATCAGCACTCACTGAGTGCAGGGGAATAGTGATTATTCTGAGGTGGCGCGTTACACTAGTTATGCCTCTGTTTTGATTCTGCTCCAGGGTATATGTTTGCAAATCTTAGTTCCCTGCAACCACAAAAACGGATAGGGACGCTGCTGGAAAGTTCCAGAGGGGCAGCCGTGTCAGTCTAGTTCATCAAAACAAACAAGGAGGCCTTTGGCGCTTTGAAAGACTAACACATTTATTTAATGCATGAGGGTTGTTTTATGAAAGTGCCCAGCCACATCTCCTCCTCTGCTGTGTGTGCACAGGTTTGGGCAGTTGGCTCCTCCGATAACATGGTGGAAAGGCCACACTGCTGGTGAATTGCTTGGGAGGGATTAATACCATACAGTGCTGCATGGAAAGAGAAATCAAAAGAAACAACTTTCTTATCCTAGTGCTCTTCTGACAAGAGCAAAGCCTTTCTAAAGGCTTAACCTTTTTGTTCCTATGCTTTATTGAGTCTTGATGCCAGTCTAGCATGGGTTAAAGAGACACCAGAGGCACGTCCTCCATTGCTGTGAACACATTGCTGCCGCTCGTTTTTCACTGACACTGTGACTGCTAACTAAGCCTATTTTGGGAAGGCAACAAACAGCTAAAGCCATTAATAGACTGAAGACATGTAAATCAGCTCTGGAAGGAGGCTACAGCTATTGAGGAGACTTCTTTGGGCTTAGAAAGGAAGCCGAAGTTTGCTCCCTGTGGTGAGTCCTGCTGTACCTTCCAGGCCAGATGGAGACTCTGAAACCATCCTTGCACTCGGGCCGAGATTGCACCGCTCTCCTCAAGGCACGACTTCCCAGAGTGCCCTCTGCCAGGCAGGGGAACCTCTTACCCCATTACTTTAGATGTGTGGAAGCTGCTGAGACAGAGCATGAGAGGTCTGGTGTTCAGTGCTGATCACCCACTGCTCACGCTGGTTTCAAGTGGGATTCTGGGTGCCCAGGACCTGTGAAAGTCCAGCCTTGTTATCTCATCCAGAATCAAAGAGGGAGCTTGCTTTGGTGCTGGGACTGAACTCAGCACCTCCATGGCTAGCAGGCCAGTGCACCGTCTCATAACCCTTTCCAGGGAAAAAGGAGAAAAGTGACTTGTGATAATTTCCATTCCCTGGGCTGCTATTCTTTCTAAAACAGCATGTGTGAACATGGCTTTTCCAGTTTAGTCTTGTGCTGTTGATCTCCCAGTGTGCACGCCAGGGTGCTGATAATGCAGGCTTTGTCACGTTCTCACCACCATTGGCAGTTTCTCTTTTCCTCTGAGGCAGAGGGTGCATCTGTTCTCCAGCGGTTTAGTCACAGGAGAAGAGGAAGGCTTGCTCTTGGGAAATGGAGGCTGTGTCTGGCTGCAGAAGTGACTCCGTGCTCTGGTTAGGCTGCAATCCATGATGTGGATTCTGCTCTGGAACGTGGTGCAGGGAAGTTACCATGAGGCATCTCTTGCAAAATGCCAACCTGTTTGGGATGGAGTGGGGTTCTTGAGCCCTAGTGCATGACCAGCCTCTCATGAAAACAGCACTATGCAGGTGAAAAGACTGACGTTAGCCAGGCACGGTGAATGGGCCTCCACGAAACAGGTACATGGCCTTGTTCTGGAGAAGCCAGTTTTGGTTTGCTGAGGTCTGAGTGCTTGTAGCTTGCTTAGCAAGTACACATCATGAATTCGAGTGCTGAACCCTCACTCGATGTGCAAACATTCCTGCATCGTCTTAACATCAAACATGTTGCTGTCCTGCAGAAACCAGTGGGCTGGTCATGTCTACGCATTAGTGTACACAAAAGTGGGGCTGTAGCTGTAGCTATGCACCTGTATGGGCAAGGCACAGTAACTTCTCTGTTTGCAGGTGTGCTCCCAAATGACCTGGAATCATGCCTCAAAGACATAAGCGGGAGATAGTACCCATGGAATATGAAATAAGTGGCTCTCGTGTGGAAGAGACTTAGTCAAACAAAAGAGACTTTCCAGATGGAGAGTTCAGTGCCTCAGTGCAAGGAATTAACTGTCCCTACCAGCTGAGTGTGGGTGACGACCACATTCCCCACTAGGGGCCCAGATGGGTCTCAGTGGAGAAGCCATGCATTTGAGAAAGATGTGAGAATGCAGCAGAACATCTAGCTGGGGAGACTGGAGTCTGAGTTTCTTCAGCTAGGAATTAGCCCCAGGTGTTTGGAGCTGTATGGTAGAAGAGGCTAGGTAAGTAGTGAGGGATTTTACATTGCTGTGAAGAATGAAAAGGGAAAGCTGGGCAGGGCTTTTCAAACCTAGAAGAACCTTCTTTTCTTTCCACTCACCTTTGTCCCCATTTTCTAAAGAGCTGGTTTCCATAGGCTCTGAAATGAGCTGATGAGTTTTAATTAACCTTCTAGTTTCCTGTTACCAAAATACTCTGTCCAGGAGATGACACTCTCCTGTTTTCTTTATCCAGGGGCTGAAGTGGAAATAGCAAAATCTCATGAAGAATCCTCAGAGATTCTTAGTTCACGTTTGCATGATTCATATAAGCCTCCCTGATCCAACTGGAGGATGTTCTTTTTAAACTGAATTGAAGCTCCAAACCCTCTGAGGTTAGGGCTGGCACTGGCTGAGGCTGGGACTTTGCCTGCCATGGACAATGGTGTGTAAATGCCACATGAAGCAAAATGGACACAGTAAAAGCTATCTTCACATCTGATTGGGTGCTATGGATTTTTCTGGAGAAGAAAGGACATATAATTCACAGAGAGAGCTGTGCAAAGTTTCCAGTTCCAGGGCTTGCTTTCCTTTTCCCTTTGACCATAAATGTAACACTTTCCTTTTTGTTTTCCCTGGCAGATTTTTTGTACTTTCTCTGTGGACTGTGGGGTGGTGGATGAAGAGTTTGGTTTTTTAAAAGAATGCTCTGGGGCAGGTCTGCTTCGGATTTGTAGCTATCACCCAGGGCAGGCATTTGTGACTGAAATACCATAGCTGTTCACTGGGGGCTCTCTGTTAAATATATACTACTTATTCATAAAAAAGAAGAGGGGAAATTTACATAAATCCTTCAACTCTCGCTCCATTGAGAAGGAGTCCAAATGTTGTCGTAGGCTGCTCTGCATTTTCCTCATCGTTAAGTCATTTTTTGAGTGGATGACAGGAGTGGGTCGCTCCAGAACTGGGTGGTTCTGTAGCTCTGATATTGGCTGTTCCTGGTCTGAGCCAGCATGGCAGCTCTGATGTTCCAATAGGGTCTAGTTAGTGTTTTTTCAGGGACTAGAACACCTTCATAGTGTACAAAAATGTATGAAGACTTGGTATCAACACTAATGTCCCTCTAGTGTCTGAGCATCGCAAATGCACACTTGGTTCTTGACTTGCATGTCATTTTGACTTATCGTAATTCACTAGTCTAAAGCAGTCATGCTGCCCTCTGCCCTGCAGGGTAAACATGGCTAATCTCTCAAACTGTGGCCTTTCCATTTTAGACACTGTGCAAAGATCTCGTCCTCCTATTTTCTGTTCTACTGGTTTGAATATTGTTAATGTGGATGCAAGTTACTCCAAGATCTCTACTTTTCTTTGATCTGGAGAAAAGTGATGCGACTTGCAAATTGAACAAATGTGAGACATAAAGCAGAGAAGGACTTTTAAGAGGCTCCACTAATAGGTACATTTTAAGTACAGTGCGGAAGGCAGATGTAATAATTAACTGATGGTATTCTGTGGTGGCTGCAGCCTATGGATGTTCTAATGGTACGTTGTTACACTGAGCTTTGTCATTTTTGCCTAGTTATTTCTTATGCGTAACAGAGGCAATTGGGAGAAAGCAGTAAACATATCCACACCGGAGACATATTTTAACTGCACCTCAGAGATGGTTCTACATCCGGTAAGCAGCTCTCAGCCCTGGAAAGTGGCTGGAATTGGTTCACGGGGCTGGAAACTAGCCAGACCGATGCCTGGTTACCGAACTTCGTGTGTCTTAAAGCATGAGACAAATGTTAATGCCATAATCCTCCCAACACTCCTCTGCTTGCCCCCATTTGACAGATGATGCAGCTGAGGCAGAGAAAGTAGTGACGTATCTCAGGCCCTGCCCTCTCAGAAGGGTCAAGAATTCCTGACCTAGGCTCTGATTAACTCACAGGACAACAACGTCTTTTTGGCCCGGTGCATAACTGTAATGAAAGAGGCTCAAGCAACTAAGTGCCAAGGCTCACGTTACATTCCTAACTGATGTGGCAAGCCCAGAGGTGCCAGCAGGGCCGGCTCTACTGTGAGGCAAGAGACAGACATGGCTTCAGATGACAGTTCTTAGGGGCGTCTGCCCCCCCCCCCGAAGATCAGGCTGGCTCTCGCTGCTTCAACTCTTTCCTAGCAGCTCAGGCACTGTTAGTCAACCTGCAGCTTAAGTCACATAGGCAGAGTGCACTTTAAATCCCTCTGCAGGCAGATGCTGGAGATTTATGCACTTTGGAAAACCATTTTCAACCTCCATGAATGAGATGGGGGGCGCCAAATCAAAATTTGGCTTGGGGCACCACAACCCCTTGAGCTGGCCCTGGGTGCCAGGCTCAGCACTGGCAAGCCCTGGCACAAACTCAGGTCTGCTTATGCCACAAAACATACCACAGAAAAACGCAGCACACTGAAAGGAGAAGCACAATGGTTGGGCTCAGCTGCAGCCAGGAAAATAGTCAAGGAGATAACGGTGGAGTTTGGAGTGCTACTGAGCGTGGCTGGACACTTGAGCACAGGTGAAGCATGAACAAAGCCAGGATCCTTTTGGCTCCCTGTTCATGCTTAGAACTCCATTCCATACCTTGTTTCGCTGCCTTGATGGTCCAATTCTCCCCCCTTGGTCTCAGCTAGTGGATGAAATGCTTGGATGCAAGATGAGAGTGATGCTGATAATGCAAGAAGTTTAAAAAAATCAAGAAGTGGACAAGTCCTGTTGCAAGAGTCATGTCACACAGTGCGATGTATCAGTCACCCACGTTTCCTTGACATGCACAGGAGGGATGGGAGTAGGCAGGTTGTTCTGAAGATTAACAGGCAAGAGGCCCCAAGGTAAGGCAGTTTTGCATTTTGGTTCGCTACCAGTATGGACAGTACCCAGAGCACAAGAGGATTTCAAGTAAAAGTCACAGCACAAAAACGTATGGGGAAAACTTTTCTACAGACACAGACAGTGAATGCATGCAGAACGGGAGAAAATTGCTAATGAGTGTCTTTACAAATAAATACGACATCTGCCTTACTGAAAGTGGTTTAAAATCCCACCTTGTTTTGTGGGAAAGGAGAATCTTTTGGGAAATCCATGTTAGTCTGTGGAATTCACCCTGGAGGCTAGTAAAACAGTAAGGTTTCAAGACTAAATATCTAACAAATTGGTGACCACCTATCCCTTCAGTGTTATCAGTTTGTCTTGATGCATGCTTTCAGCAGGGACAAACCACAGACTGACCTGTTCTAAAAGCACAGACACCTCCCACTTGAGTGAAGTTAGGGGCCTATGACACACAGTTGAGCAGTTCTTAGTTTGTGCAGCAGAGGGGGGTAGTGCATGCACAACACACACAAGCCATTTCAGTCCAGTAGTAAATGTTAACATATTACGGCGTGCTAAGGATTGCTCAGAGACTAGGTTTATGCACCTCTCATGAGGCACTCAGTTTTGGATCAATTTTTCTTTTCTTCACCATTGAACACTTTACCTGAGATTTAGTTCAAAATGTCCTTTTAGAAGTTAGTGGGTGTCTTGTTGCCTCTGGATTCCTGCTAACCCACTCCCTAGAATGGTGCTTTTGCTGTGACAAAGTCAGTGTTGAGGGGTTAGTGCTCTGGGGCCTGAGAGCCTTTGGACTAAACTGCAGAGTCTTTGGGGGTGATTCTGAGAAATGGGGTCTGGCTGGTGAATTCAGCTGTAATTGGCCATAGCTGGCCATGAGTGGCAGCATGTATCCATGATGTGTCTTTGGGATGGAACTGGTACAGCTCCGTGACACTGGATGTTACCGATGTGCGTAAATGGCAGCCCTGCAGTGAAACTCCTGCTCCTTGGGCTGTTTTCCTCATCATAGAGGTGAGGATGCCCTAGTGACAGAGCAACAATAGCTGTGGTGCAGGAGGGAGGCTAGGCAAAGCCTGCCTTGTTCTCCTGCTTGCAGAGGAGTTGTCCCTGAATTATTGCTCCTCAGCAGTGTGACCAGCCTGTTTCTGCATTGCCCAGTAGCCAGCTGGGCGCTCTCCCCCTCCTCAGCATGCTCTTGGGAGGAGGAACATTTCTGTTTCTTCTTCACCATGTATTTTTGGCTCCTAAGATGTCATAAGTGATTTGAGCTCAATAGTTCTTTTAAATGTGAATCTAAACAGCTATTTAAAGCCTCTGCCAGGATGCAAGAGTGTATTGAACACTTATTTTTAGAGCCGTTTTTAGCTGAAGAGTCCTGGGCAAAAATGGTTTTGTCTCCTTCTGCTTCATGCTGATTGCATGGGGGCAAAGCTGGGAATGGAATAGGGAGCTGTCTTGGGAACTGGGTATGGTGAAGTCATACATCAGATTCAGGCCCTGCTGCTCTTCCCAGAAGCTTCTCTTTGAACCCTGAATTGCAGGCACTGCTCCCTAGTCCTTGATCTCCTGGTGAAGCCTGTTTTCCCCCTATCTTTGTTCCCTGTGTACTTTCTTCTAGGCCTGGAACTTCCCTCTCACCCCACTGTGCCAGGATTTCACTTTCTCTTCCTTCAAACCCCTCCTTTAAATCATTACCTCCACTGAGCCCTCAAAGCCACCTCTTGTCCTGATCAAGCTGTCACCACCCTGTTATTTGAGAGAGAGATTTCCACATCCATCCTACACACACTGGTGCACAGGCACGGCTCTCTGCCCATGATTTGTCCTACTGAAGTTCATGGGGTCGCTTACCTGCATAAAATCCCTGAGTACCACAGTGTGTTTGCACCCCCTCTTTGTCTCTTTGGATTGTAAGTTCTTGGGGCAGAACGTAGGTCCTCCCTGGAGTCTTGCATGTGTCTGTGCTTAACTAACAATAGCAATGTTTCATGCAAGTGCCATTGGGTCTCTGGGGGGCCAGAGCAAATACTATGGTGACAGGCACCACAAAAAGGTGACTGCATATCCTACAATAAACCTGTCTGACGAATAGGCCATTCATTGCAGTGCCTGTCCCCTACTCCCATTCCAAGTCCTAATCAGGCTTCCCTTGCATAAGACACAATAGACGAGAGACAGACATCCTTGTAGAAAAGCAATGACCAGGATGGCAATGAGCCAATCTTGTTTTTGGTGCACCTCAGTGACTGAGACTGACCACACCAATCAGGGCATGGGGTAAGGCTGGCAGAACTTGTGAAAAGGTGTTTGCACGGTTCCTCTGGGCTCTGGTCCAGCCTGTGCCCATCATGCCGACTTTTAATTCTTTTTTTAAAACTTGAATGGAAAATGTTGCTGCCTGTTTGTAAGACTGGCAAGGGATGTGGGGCTCTGGGAGGCTGTGGCTGCCCGTGGCTTTCTCACATTGTAGCTTGTGGCACAGTGGCCAGCTGATTTCACTTGGATTAGTCAGCCTAAAACAAGATGCAGTACTTGCAAAGAGGTTGCAAGTCAGCCCATTTTCAAAGATCTTGTACTTTTGATTAATGGAGAAAGTAACGTGCATGGTGCCAACTTTAAAAAAAAAAAAAATCAGTGAATTGTACATGCACGTTGCTAGTTCTCCAAGTGCTTCAGATGCTATATAAGTAGCCGATTCCTTCCCTCTCTATTTTGATTAGGAAACCTCACATATATTTGTCTTGCAAAGCCCAGGAGTTCCACTGGCCTCAGATACTGTATTTTTCCATAAAATGAGTGATATAATTCTGACGGAGACCCTTTCTTTGGCCTGCATGCAATTTGCTATAATTCAGAGGTTTTCATAAGTTATGCTGCATACGCTTAAGCAATAATGAGGTATTTCCATGCTGAATCACCAACTAATGACTTACAAAGATGATTTTGTTATTAAATCGGCAGCCCCTGGTTCCAGAGAGTAGCTTTCTGAAGCAGTCTGTTTGCTAATACGTGGAGACAGTGGAATGCAAGCAGAAAATATTATGAACTCATCATTAGAATGCTGACATATTGATGTGACACCTGCACCTGCCTGCAGGGTTTTCCAAAAAATGCTCTTGAATGTAGCTGACAGATTGGTTATTTTCAAATTCAGCCTGCTTGTTTAATGCACTGGAGCCAAACTGAGAAACAGCCTGTGTAGGCAGATACAGTAACTCCAGAAAAACAATCCAGTGTGAAACTGGGGATGTGTGAGCAGTTACTCTGGACCCACTAAATCGTGATTAACTCCAAACCCAGACTAGCCCCACTTCGATCCAATCCCTCCAAACACAGAGCTGCAGGGCCAGAGGATTTGCTGACAGTCATGGTTAGCGAGCGATCTCTCAGTACCTGCTGTTCCAGTCTTTCTGTCATTACTGCTTTGGGATTTCTAATCAGAACCCCTGGAGTCTTTGTGGAAGTTGAGGTCACTAGTGGATTCATGCTCACTTCCAGTGTGGCTTGTTTTCACACATGCATTGGAAACGATTACCCACTCTGCTTTGTTTTCCCTCCTGGGTCTGGTCTGCACTGAGCACTCAGGAAGCTTTGCTGTTGTAGAATGACAGTTATCCTCTCTGCCAAGGTCTTTTTTCACTCCACTTTGAGAAGCTGACTTTCCACCCAGGCCATAAAATACTTTGGTGGGTAGGCATGTTAGGCCTGCTAAGCCTGGGGCCTGGGTTTCTTTAGAAATGCTGGTCTGACCTTATTTTGGGAAACACCCAAGCATGTTGAGTGGCATTTTGATTAAGCACTGGTAGGTGGAGGTCTCAGTGTGAGATAGGAGAAGTGTTGCAGCCACAACGTTTGGACTCCGATTTGAATTTACCCAAAGTTTGGAGCAGTTCATATTTAGAGTTTGGTTTGGATGTATGGGTTTCTTCCCATGAAGTATTTTCTGCTTCCCTGTCTGAGGTCTGTGAGACCAACGAGGTTTAAATCTTGCTTGGCAGTGAATTGGAAAGACAGTTTGCATTACAGGCACAATCAGCCTGTTCAGATTTTGATGATCTAATACTCTGCCCGCTGACTGCTTTGCATGTTCTAAGATGTTCCTGGGATCTCTGCACTCAGTTTACCAACTGACTAGCAGTGAATAAGAATTGGTATTTGCTGACCACCTTATATGAAAAATTTCCCAACGCTTGCATGTTTGAGTTTTCTAAGTACATCATTGGGTTGTAGGGGGAGAAGGTAGACACCTTAGTGTGTACTATGTGGTGAACATCATAACTATGTTGGTGAACAGAAAGCTACTGATGGGAAGCCAGATTTCAAGAGTGAAGATGCCCATCAGGGAAGTTTGGGTTTTATGGCATTGGCAGCTACATAAGGAATATTATGGCATGTTCTCTCTGCTGCTGCTGCTCCTTTCCTGGTGCTAAGGGCATGGTCTGCTCCCAGGACACGGGGGGCCAAAAGAAGAAATGAAGTTGACTTTCAGCCACACTGATGGCTTTGGCAAGTTGACATCCCCACCCTGGCCAGCCACGGGAGGAAAACCAGATGGGATTTTTTTAAAGAAGTTCAGTGGACTGTATTCCTGTGGCAGCACACGAATATCTGTCCTTGGTGAGATCTCCAGAGGGAAATGGGAAGAAATGCATCAAGTGGATTTCTATCATGTAAATTCTTTCATCAGGGCAAAGGTGAAGTAAGTCTCCAGTGGTTGCTTTTATTCATGTTCAAGCTTGCCCAAATAACTGTATCCCTTTGCAAAAGTTTTAGATGCTCCAGGGTCCTTGCTAGTGGGTTAAGGCATCATACTCTTCTCTTCACCTCATAAACTCCAGAGGGATAGCTGTATTAGTCTGTATATAGCAAAAATAACAAAAGTCCCGTGGCACCTTAAAGGCTAACAAGTTTCTTTGGGCATAAGATTTCATGGGCTGTAGCCCACTTCATCAGATGCATGTTTCTGATGAAGTGGGTTGCAGCCTACGAAAACTTATGCCCAAAGAAACTTGTTAGTCTTTAAGGTGCCATGATGCCTCATAAACTGGCTCTGTCTGGTGAGTGGTGGGAAATAGCAACACCCAAATAAATCACCGCTCCCAAGCCCAGGCCAGCCGTTAAGATAATGGTGACTGAGGCTCCTGTGGGATAGCTAAAGTCCTATAGGTGCTTCCAGGCACTTTTTAAACATCTGAATATTTTCTGATGTATCAAAAATCCTAAATGTCCCCTAACATTAGCAGATGGACACATGAAAGCTATTAATTGGAATTTAGGTATTCAGAATTCAGCTGTTCTTGACAATAAATACATAGTTTACTTCCATGAGGAAAGCTTTCAGTGGGGTGAGTAACAGAAATACCCTTGATACTTCACTCAGTCTGACCTAGACTAGTGATGTGGCTCATAGGAAGTGACATGAAGCATGATGTGCGCATGTGTAATGTTGGCTAAATATTAGTTACATGTTTTTCAGGATTAGCACCTGAACTGCAAAAACTTAGCAAAGGGACAAGACTAAACAAATGCTGCTCCTCAGCCTGGGGAATACCACAGAGACGTTCTAATTTGTGCACTTCTTTGACTTGCAACTGAACAATGTGCCCTAACGATTCCCAAATGAGTGATGGCTAGGTATCTAGGGGAGCTGTCATCTGATAGCTCATCTTGGTGCTGAAGTGAAGGTGCCACAAGTACTAAAATATGGGCTCAATCTGATCTGATCAGGAGCACTGGTGTAAGCGGATGCTGTGGCCTCCCTCAGAGCCGGGGCCGGAGGAATGCCCCGAACGCCCTCTCTTCCCAGGCAGGGGAAGTGCGGGACCTAGGCCCCGGAAACAGAGGGGCATGACTAGGGCAGGAAGGGGCAGTATAAAAGCCCAGGCTGGGAGCTCAGTTGGGGCCAAGCGCTCCAAGGGAAAGAATATGCCTGTTTGGAGGGAGCAAGCCCGAGGAGGCCAGGTAGAGCCCTGCCAGTCGGTCCCAGCCTCTCTAGCCAGCTCTACGGCCTGCCCAGTGACTAGGGTGAGAACCCCGAGGCAGTTGACTGGGGAGGGCACCCTAAAGCCTGCCGAACCCCAGAGCAACCACCCTGCCCAGAGGCAGAGCAGGAACCAGGGGAAGCCAAAGACCCCGTGACCTACTGGCCCTGCGATCTAGAGGAACTCCGCTTGGTGGAGGTGGAGACGCCAGCAGGATACGGGCCCCAGAACCGAGGTGTACCCCGATCTGCCCCCATGGACAGGGGTTCGCCGGGATCCCACAGGCCTTCTACAGGGGAGACCCCGAGGGGCTACACCCTCTGGAGTTAGGTACCCAGGGGAGGGGTCAAGGTTGGAGGAAGTAGCCCAGCGAGGGCCGAACGCAGGGACCTGCCACAGGGCAGCATGTTTCGGTCGGAGCCCCACTGACCTGGGACTGAGCACTTCCATCCCTGCCTAGGGCCCTGGGCTGAGACACAGTGGAGCAGGTGGTCCTGCGTCTCCCTCCTCTACCCCCTTTCTTGGCTAAAGCCCTGAGTAGTCCCTGACCACCCGAGCTGTATAGACTTTGTCCTTGCCTGCCCCATCTGGGGGGCTGGGGCCGTGAACTTTGTCCTTGCCCGCCCTGCCTGGGGGGCCAGGGCCATAGACTTTCTGGTTGTGTCCAGCTACCGAAAGGGACGCTCCCTCCGGCTAATTCTCCAGAGCCACCAGTCAGGGGCACCATCCCTGCAGGCTGGAGAGGGCTGGTGGATTACCTTGGGTTTCTCTGATTTCCCATCCTGACTTTCCTGCTCTTACCATAAGTTACTGGAAGAAACCTCTCCAGATGTGACATTTCAGAATGGCAAGGGACTGCAGAGCCCCAGCGGGTGTTCTGCAGGAGGGATGACTTGCAAAACCCGGTTTACCTCCTTGTTATCAAGCAACTAAGATTTGACATTAGCTAACTTTTTTCTAAAGTTATCTGTGGCATCTATAATTAATTGGCAGCAGGGTTGCAAAGTGCCCTGAGATGAAAGTGCTGTGTGACTTCTGGGTGCTATGTTACACATCTGTCATCTCAAATATGGATTTGAAAAGTTATTTTGACACAATGTAGCTTTTCCCCAAAGCACTTTTAGAAACAAGCCCCCTTTGGGACCAGCTTGCATGTGGTGATCTCCACCAAAGAGCTGAAGCTGCTTCCCCACAAATGACAAATACTGTCCTCTGTGAGTTGGCCGTGCAGCTGCAGGAACCTCGCACACCAATTTCCAAGTCAAAACTGCGGACTGAGGTGTGCTGCCTGCCACCCATGATATCTAATGTTGCTATGACCAAATCCTATGAAGAGCTGATCACCTTCTGCAAGAACCAGGTTCCATCAGCTTTCAGTGAACTCGATGAGCTTCCTCCACAGCCGTGGAAATCAACCAGAGCTGAAAGCAGCCTCCAAGTCACGCCATCAGGTCCCACTCTCAGAGATCACCTTTCAAAAGCAAATTGGTAGAAAGAAAGTGGAGCTTTTCTAACATCAAAGACATCCAATTCCAGATCTTTACACAATGTGGTTCTCTGCCATGTGCTGAAAGATAGCAGTACCAGTTAGCAGGAAGTGGGCTTTCAACAATGCAAATCACTCCAGCGCAAATTCTGGCAGAAATCCGAGAAGTGTCTCATGATTTAGGATTCCAGCTTTAGATGTCTTAATGGGGACTTGTTCAAAAAAGCAGTCAGCCTCTGAAAATCATCCCTCTTTGAGGTGCCTAACTTGGCACACCTTAGAAACAAGGGCACTAAAATCACATCTGTTTTGCCTGGGCCCATTTGTGTTGCAGTGAGCCTGTGTTTTGGGCCTTTGCTGCACATCTAGGGTGACAGGATGAACCTCATTGGATAGCCTGAGACCAGGCAAGGGCCCAGAAGGCCAGCTTCCTGCAGTGGTTAAACAAGCAAGGGTTAGGACTTTGTTCAACAAACTCTGGACATTAACAACCTTGTCAATTATCCCCTGCCTTAGGCTTCCTTGAGAGAGGCCCAACCCTAGCTACACCTGGATTCCCCGATCCATTTGGTTCTTGGCTGCTGGTCTCCATCTACCCTGAAGACGGGCAAGGGGGCCTGTGGATTCTCTCAACAGCTTGTTGTACCAAGGACTAGAGATACTGTTGACTCACTCTCATAACACCTTTGTAGCACAGGGATAAGGGGAATGTGGTTTCTCAACAGGTTGGCTTGTTCCACCCACAAGGGCAGTTACTGCTCAGAGATTGCTCATAGCTCCTTCCATTGGGGGTCCTATTTTGTCACGTCTCTTGTAGGTGAGATTGAGAGATTCTGGGCTTCTGTTAGCAGTCTTCCACGAATACGCCAGGCGGCTTCTCTGCTGTAGCATGTACTGTTTTTGTTCCAAAAGGGCAGCCATGTTAGTCTAGTTCAGTTCATGGGAGAAAGCTCATGCAATAAATAAATTTGTTAGTCTTTAAAAGTGCCACAGGAGCCATTGTTTGTTATATTGTTTTACCAAACACACTGTTACAGAACATGAATCCCACTGGTCACCAATGAAGTCCACCAACCCTTTTTGTTTCACAACAATATTTTATTAGGCTTGCTTTAAAAATAGATCAAATGTTGATTCTCTAGTTTTTTCAGCATTGCCCTGTTTTTCCATGAAGTTGGGTGTTGTGGTTCAAATCTTTTCCATGTGTCTGATGAAGTGGGATTCCTCACAGGAAACCTCATGTGATAAAAACATTTGTTGGTCTTTACAAGTGCCACAGGACTCCTTGCAGTGTTGCTTATATGTAGTAATATAAATAAAGCACCTAAAAGCAACGTGAGCCGTCCACTCCTAGAATCTCTCTTGCCAAAGCAAGCATGTGCACCCTGCGTGTGGGGGCCCAGCCGTGATAAAACGAGGAGGCACAAATGGCGCACGCTGGCCCTGTGTTCTGGTTGCCATAGTGACTGAATCCAGCTGCAGCTCTGCTCAGATAAGCACGGCCGGACTCGGATCCTGTCAGTGGGGTGAAGGAAGACGTGATCAGGAAAGGCTTTCGTTGCTGCCTGATGGATAATGCTCAGCAGTGGGTGGCATTTTCCTGGGAGCACAGTGCTTGTTTCTCTGGGTGTTACCAATGTGCCTGATGCCGAGCATGGGGGGCTAGGATGGCTCTTTGTTGGATTCAAATAGGAAGTTTAACAGTGCTGTGGGGTGGACGCTGGCGCCACATGTACACAACCATCCGTGCTCTGAGTTAGAGCTATCAAATACATCAAAAATGAAAGACAAAGTGAAATCCTGCAGGGCCCGGAAGTGGATGCCTGAGTTCAGTGGTGCTTTGGTGGAGAAGGTACTGTGGGCTCTGACCCTAGCCATGTCCCGTTAAGAACATGGAAATTGCCAGTCATGCTCCCACAGCTCGGACTTGTTGTCCCTCTAGTTCAGTAACCTGGTTTTCAGAGTGGCCAGTACCTGATGCTTCGTAGGAAGGTATAAAACTTCTGTGAATGACTGCCTGGTCTGGCAAAGAAACATACAGGCCTCAGGAGACCCAGTAAACTCAACAGGATGGCTCAGCCACATGAGGTTTTGCAGGCTCAAAGCATAATGTTGCACGGCATGGCGGAGATGCTCTCCAGGTTATTTGGCCTCTGTAAAACTTGCCAAGCTCCTATAAACAAAATCCCTAAGAAACCTGTAAATAGGAACCAGTGGGAGGGGAATTTCCTAAATAACCTCTGTAAATATTCACTCACAGACTGGTATTCTTTTGGCTGTGTTTGCACTCCTTTGTTTGCCCTCCAGCACTGTCCCATCAAGCCAGTTGTGACCTGGGCCACCTGGGATAACTTCCTGAATGTGCATCAAGGCAAGCTGCAAAACCAGGGGCCAAACCACTGACGGGTGGTACTTAAACCAGTCTCCCAGTCAGTAACAAAACACACTTCTGATTCCCCACACTAGTCATCATGAAGTATAACAAAATAGAAACAGCTCCTTTTATTGCACATCAGCTCTTCCGGTCCCCACCTAGCCACTGGGTCCCTGAAAGAAATAGGTTCTCCTGACCCCAAAGGGCCAGCCACATCACCCAGAACAATATAGGCTTGGATCTTACCCAAATTATCTCGCTGCCAGCCAATCCTTTAGTAACTAAAACTAAAGGTTTAATACATAAAGAAAAGAAACAAAATATGAGAGATGTTAAAGGGTCAAAGTGAATCACATACATACATACAAATGATTTGGAAACTATAGAAAGCAAGTCCTTGAAGAATTTGGAGTTGCAGGTTAGTCCAGTTCCTCAGGTAGATGCCCAGCACCTTGGTGGGTCTCAGTCCTTTGTTCAGTAGCAGCAGGATAGTTCTGGAGGTGGGTGTTGGTTGCAGACTGGGGACTGAAGACAAAACAGAGATGGGGGCACTACCTTTTATCACTGCTTCCCTTCCCCATCTGTGTGGAGTTTTTCTTTTTTCAGTTCGAACTGGAGTTGAGTCACAAGGACAAGTCCCAGTGGCTCAACAGGTTTCTCCATGATCTCGCTGTACCTGGGAGCTTCCTTAATGGGCCATTAAGGAGACAATGGTTTTGTAGCCAGCCAGCCTGGGAGTGCCCTAGAATCAAATAACTTGGAACTCAAATAGAACAAACCTATTCCAAACTTCTAATACAGATTTGACACCTACATATAAACCATATAATCATTCCTAGCAGATTACAACCTTTCTGTTTTTACCAAACATGACATATCGCTTGTGGATTATTGGAAATATGAAATATTAATAAGTGAGATAATCATAAATAATCCCCTAGACCCAGACAGTCAGACCAGTACTGGTAGGATCCATCACAGGAAATGTGCGTTTAAGCAGTTTATCCCCTTCCTCTGCATAACAACCATTGATGTACTTGAAGACAATTATCATGCCCTCCCACAGTGTTCTCTTCTCCAGACTAAGGAATCCCACTTTGTTCAATCTTTCCACATAGGTTTCTAAACCATTAATCATTTTTGTTGCTCTCCTCTGGGCTTTCTCCAATTTGTCCACACCTTTCTTGAACTGCAGTTCCCAGAACTGGACACAGTGCTCCAGGTGAGGCCTTATCAGTGCTGAGTCAAGTGAAAGTTACTACTTGTGTCTTGCTTACAGTGCTGCTGCCAATACAGCCCAGAATGACAATAGCTTTTATTCTTGGGCCAGGGGGGTAGAGGGAGGTGCAACAGTATTACACTGTTAACTCCTATTCAGTTTGTGATTCACTATGACCCTGGACTCTTTCCTGCAGTACTCCTTCCTAGGCAGTCATTTCCCATTTTGGGTTGTGCAATTGATTGCGCCTTCCTAAGAGGTGCACTTTGCTTTTCTCCTGGTTGAATTTCATCCTGTTTACTTCAGACCATTTCTCCAGTTTGTGAAGATCATTTTAAATTTTAATCCTGTCCTCCAAAGCACTTGCATCCCTCCCAGCTTGGTATCCTCTGCAAGTGTGTTCTTTATTCCATTTTCCAAGTCATTGATGAAGCTAGTGAGTGGAACCAGACCTTGGACAGCTCCCTGTGGGCCACCTCTCAGCCCTAGTCTACAGTGAGAGAGCTTTTCACCCGACAGTTACACAAGGCATGTAAAAAAAGCAAGGAGTCAAAGACTAACAGATTTATTTATCGCATGAGCTTTCGTGGGAGAATATCCTACTTTGTCTGAAAGCTGATGCGATAAATAAATCTGTTAGTCTTTAAGTGCCACAAGACTCTCTCTGCTTTTTTCGCTTTAATAAACTAACATGGCTGCCCCTTTGGAACAAGGCATGTAAAATGCTTTGTGTAACTGTAGGCAACTTCCTAAACTGCCGGGACACACTGCTGAAAGGTGACCATGAATGGCTTGTGGTCAGCTATCAGCCACATCTCCTGGGGGTAGGACTTCCTCCACCAACCTTCCGGAGCACAGCAGCAAGTTCATACGTGCTGCTAATCGTGCCCGGAACATAGGGCTGATGGCAACGATTTTGCCACCATCACCCCCCCACTGTGACTCTGATCCATGAACGACTAATGTCTGAGAACAATTCTCCAACTACCTACCTTATAGCTGATTTTTGTAGGCTGTGCTTGCTTATGAGAGAGTTGTGTGAAGCCAGGCAAAGTTTCAGTGCTGGTGCATTAGGAGATTGCACCTCAGTGATGTTGTTCCTTCCCTACAGCAGAGGCAATTCCAGTACATTCTTCCTGCTGCCGTCGGGGCGATCCTCGGACATGAGTGGTCATAACCAGAATTCATGTGGGAGCACAGTCACCCCAGATTAAGGTATTTCAATGGTTAATTTCCTTCCTTGTTAAAATGTGCATGTTAGTTCTAGTCTGAATTTTTTCTGGCTTCAATGCCCAACAAGGGGATTCTGTTGTTCCTTTATCTGTTAGAGGAAAGATCTGCCTGCTACCAGAAATCCCCTTCCACAAGCAGATTTAGAGTAGATACACTGGGCGTCTGGTAGGAAATCTATGGCAAATTTGCAAATCCCTTGTGAACTGAGTTTCCATTTCTTTAAAGTTGCTTGTGACAAGCAAGGTTGCTATTTTAATCTGAGTTTGCAATGCCTGGTGCAAACATAACCACTCACAGAAAAGGACCAAGAAATAGCTATGACTTTGGCATTTCTCTTGTAGAGCAGCCAATAAAATAGAAAGCTGATAGTAAGCCACACCTTTTGGTAGACTAATTAGTGCAGAAACATTGTTCAAGTACCAAAGGGGCAGCTGCGTTAGTCTAGTCCAGCAAAATAAACAAGGAGTCCTGTCGCGTTTAAAGACTAACAAATTTATTTACCGCATGAGCTTTCATGCGAGAAAATCCCACTTCATTAGACGCTTAGAAAATGGGGAAACTTATGAAGTGGGATTTTTCTCCCACAAAAGCTCGTGTGATAAATAAATTTGTTAGTCTTCAGAAGTGCCACAGGACTCCTTGTTTATTTTGTTGTTTAAGTACTGTATCATGCATGTTTCTAGTTAGCTCCATTGAAAAATACTGTATTAGCTATTGCTTGGGTTGCACTCTTTATTGTCAAGGTATCTAGTAGCAAAGGATGGTAAATGTTTACCAGCACTGTTTCCTGTTCAAGATTATTGCCTTAATTGTCTGTAAAGTGCCCTGTGCAGTAAATAAATAAACTAGGGCTGTCAGACAATTAAAAAAAAATACTGGCAAGATTACAAAAGAAATTGTGATTTACTGTAGCTTTAACCAAACTGTAAACAATAATAGAATACCATTTATTTATATGTTCTTGGGAGTTTTTCAATTCTATTGAATTAAATCTCTATCCACTTCTTGTTTTACGATATAGTATGAAAGTCAGAATGAATATTTGCATGGCGCTCTTGTAGCTAACATTGCTAATTATTTATGTGCTAACATTTAGGTGATATAAATTGGAACAGGCAGCATTATCTCCTGTTAATGTAAGCAAGCTTGTTTCTCTTAGCAATTGGCTGCACAAGAAGTAGGACTGGGTGGACATGTAGACTCCAAAGTTTTATGTTGTTTTGTTTTTGAGTGCAGTTATGTCAGAAAAGAAATTCTCTGTTTGCAAGTTGCACAATAAAGAGATTGCACTCGTTTACTGGTTTGAGGTGAACTGAAAAATACTAGTTCTTTTCTCTTTTTGACAGTGCAAATATCTGTAATAAAAATACTAGAAAGGGAGCACTGTACATTTTGTGTTCTGCCTTGTAACTGAAATCAATATATTTGAAAATGTAGAAAAACACCCAAAATACTTGTAATAAATTTGAATCAGCATTCTATCATTGTTTAACAGTGTGAGTAAAACTGTGATTTATCACGATTAATGCTTTTAATCAAGTGAATTTGTTTTGAGTTAATTGCTTGAGTCAGCTGCAATTAATTGGCAGCCCTGCAATACATATGATGGTACATTTCTAATACCCATTCTCTAGTGTATTTTCCACTATGCATCTTTCTTTTTCTTCTGCCTGAGACCAAGTTCTGCATGAGATACCAAGGCCAAGCACAACTGGCTTCCACAAGTAAATACAACAGTGCCCTCGGGTCATTTGTCTGATAGTCCGGCACAGTGATAGCAATCCTGTTCTCTCTGTGCTTTTGTGGTTTGAGGAAATAAGACTGCATTCCTCATCTTGTGCTAATTGCTGAGTACCTGAGATACAAGCTTTGGGATTCGGGATTAAATTGTGCCCAGAACGTTTTAATGACAGTGGTTTTTACTCTCCACCACAGACTGGACCAGCAGGCAACACTGTTTGAAACGCTAGAAGTTAATCCAACAGCTGCTGCTTCTGCCAGAATATTCGAATGGGAGATGCATCCACAAGGTGGTTAATGGTAAGACACTGACTGTGTAGCAACAGCTTTTAGCAAATGGACTAGAGCTTTGCAATGTGTATTAACTCTTTCACAACGGCCTTTAAATTGCTAGCTGGTTTCATTCTGTTGGTCCTATGTCTAGAGTGTCAGATATGACTGCTCTAGCAGGCTGTGTGGTGCACATAGCAAGAATATATAATTCAATTAGATTTGACAACCTATCTTCCTGGGAAAATCAATGTAATCAGTAATCAAATTAGATCAGCCAGCTGAAATTGCCACTGAGCTACTACTCAATCAAAATTAATTTCTCTCGTGGAGGAATCCGATATGTTTCACCACACGCTAACTTGTCAGGATTACTTGGCTATCAGCACCGTAAGCAGTAAAGCGTGTGCACTTGCTTTCACTGTTCTCAGTTAAAACCAAAGGTGCATAAAAGTTCCATGGGACTGAGGGAGGCTCTTGCAACACTTCCCAGGTCTAGCTGCAGGGTCTGGTATCACCAGCCTGGCTTGGAATCAGACTGCTGAGACTGCACAAGTTGGGCCCAAAGGAAGCCCTGAATAATTTCCTTCTAGGCAGCTAGTGTACCCCGCCCTGGTGCCAGGAGCCAACACGGTGTGAGCAGGTGCTGCAGGGCCCACGTGCTCCCAGGAGCTACATTAGCCAGAATCTCTCTTTCTAAGAGATTTCTAGAAGGGTTTTGTGCTACCTCAGTAGATTCTGTGGTGCTCAGGGTATTTCTACCCCCACAAGCCCATGTCCACATAGTGCTGGTGGCAAAAACCGCTGCTGTAGACACAGCCTATGCCACCAGAAGGGGTTTTTCTGCCAGGGTAGGAATACCAATGACAATGTAACGGCCACCCTCTCCCATCGACATAGCTGTACAGTCGCTGGGTGGGGTGAGCAGACAGCACATGTGAAAATCAGGAGAGGGAGGGAAGGGTAGCAGGTGCCTTTATAAGACAAAGCAGTAAAGAGTGGGACTTTCCCTGTAACATTGGGACATCAGTTTACCCCAGTGCTGAGGGTTATGTTGGCAGAAATACATTGGTGGAGGGCATGTTTTTTTTTCCCTAATCTGGATTTAGGGCCCTAGGTTTCCACACTATCATTTAAAGCAGGAGCCTACATAACTTTCACTGCTTCTTGTGTTCCTGTGGCAGCTGTCCCAGGGAAAATAGTCAGTGCTGGTCCACATTTAAATGTAGATAGACCCAGTTCCATGACTCAGCGGGTGAAAAATTTACAGCCCTTGAATTCTGCAGTTAAGTCAACTAAATTCAGTTTCCACATTATCCTGGCACACCAGCTTGGTGGCAGAACGTTCTCCATGGTCAGGGAATTTTGTGCAAAGACCGTAGAATGCCTCATCACCAACACTTGTCTGGGTCTGCGAGTTTTTCTCCTCCAGTTAAACAAAACTGAAGCATGTGACTCTGTCCAATCCAAACAGGTCCCATTTTAGATACCGAATACATACAACAACATGACTAAACTACAGACCAGGAAGTTATACAAGGAAATTATTTCTGCTGCTGATTCGCTGTGCCCTTCATTCCTGGCTTCACTTGATTTATGTGCTCAATCAGTCAGTGATCCAAGGTCCCCAAAAACAGACCTTATGACTGACTACATGGTGTGGGCATGCAGCTCATAAACCATATGAATGGCACTGCTGTTGGGCTGTAAAGCCCTCCACCAGTTGCCACAACAGTCCTTAATGTGGTTTCCACTAGAAATAATGGGCCACACTTATGCATGGGGTGATTCCACTGAAATCCATGCAATTAAATCAGGGATGATTTGGCTCAGTATCTCACAGTATCCTGGCCCATTGTGAGCTCTCAAGAGAACTAGATTAATGCAATGACTGTGAAACTAATACAAGTCACCATGGTAACTAGCTATAGAAACCTCATCAAAATGTGTCAAACTTGGGGAATTAAAAAATACACGTTTTGGTGCCAATAAACATGGATGTGTTTTAGTTCAGAGCATGTAATTTCTGCAAATATTTTAGTCACATCTTTATCTCATTTTATGGGTAAGTTCCTGAGCAGAAATTTAATATCTAAGCTCCCTGAAGATGTCTAGCTTGGAAAGATCTCCAGGTCCCTGGACTGGCAATAGCCTGTTATCTCATTACCACATGGAAGGAAATTATTTATTATTTATTTTAAAATAATCTTCTTCATCTGCTGATTTTCTTGTTCTTGTTGATCAATAGAGCTAGCTTTTGCATAGCCTTTCTCTCACATAAAGCAGAGTCCTCAGCCTAGGAGGAATACCCAGCAAAGGAAGTTAGAAAACTGAGGCCACGAAAGAACTTGCAATTGTGACATCATCTCTCGCTTTTTCGGGTGAGAGCAGGGACCTGCCACTCAGCCTGAGTGACGGGCTCCGTGCACATATCATGCAGGTTTTGGAGGGAGGCAGGAATTCCTCCCCAGGGGAGCAGTCTGGAGGGCTGATATCTTGCCTCTCTGTGGCTTCAGTGCAGCTCGTCCTGGCTGCTGGATCCGATGGCGTTGGAGCCAGTTGCCTCTCTCCCAGCCCACTCCCAGTCATGCTGACACATCTGGAGCCAATTCAGGAACCTTCCTCTAAGCCATGTTGGGTATCCAGAGGCTGTCTGAACAGTTGCTCCTTTGGGCTCCTGTGGATCCTGCCTGGGGCCCAGCTCATTTGCAGCAGGCTCCCAAACTGGGGCAAAGTTAATGTTAATGTGACTTTTGCAGCTACTTTGGATTCCCCTTTCTCTTCAAAATACATTCCCCTTTCCATTTTAAATACATTACAAATAAAAGAAAGACCAAGGGCAGCATAGGTCATTTATGCAATGAAGAGGGAAAATAATAAAAGAAAATGTGGAAATGGCAGAGGAACTAAATGATTTCTTCATTGTAGTCTTCACAGAGAAGATTGGTGGTGACTGGGTACCTGACATAGGGGAGGCAGTAAAAAAGGGACAGGATCAGAAGCTAAAATAGGGAAAGAACAAGTTAAAAATTACCTGGACAAGTTAGATGTCTTCAAGTCACCAGGGCCTGATGATATGCACCCTAGAACACTCAAGGAGCTGATTCAGGAGATATCTGAGCCATTGGGTAGTAGGAAAATCATGGAAGACTGGAGAGGTCCCAGAGGACTGGAAAAGAGCAAATATAGCGGCCATCTATCAAAAGAGAAATAAGGACAACCCAGGGAATTACAGGCCAGTCAGCTTAACCTCTATACCAGGAAAAATAATGGAAAAAAAAATTAGGGAGTCCATTAGCAAGCATCTAGAAGAGAATAAGGTGCTAAGTCATAATCAGCATGGATTTGTCAAGAATAAATCATGTTAAATCAGCCTGATAGCTTTCTGTGACAAGGTTACATGTCTTGTGGATAGAGGGGAAGTGGTAGACAGTGGTTAAAGTATAAGATGACCTGGAACCTTCCTAATCTTTGGGTCTGCTTCACATATTGTCTAGGCCCCCTTCGTGCATGTGTGGCCCCCTGCCCAGGTAGGCATTTGCAACCACTTCTCAGTACCATACACATCAGTTATTGTGCCATAAAAATATTTATAATTTTATATGGTGCTTACATCTATAGCAGTTATTGTCACAAACTAGCAAACAGTGCATAACACCTTGCCTCCTCCTGGTCTGACCAGCACCTGCCATCCCTGGCCAGGTTCCTGACCTTGCCTGGGCAGCAGTGCCTGGTGCATCCCACTCTGCGCTCTATGCTGCACCTGGCTTCAGCCATGCTGCTGCAGTTGCATCAGGCCCAGCTCCTGGGGCACAGCAGGAGCCCAGCAGGGTGGGGGCCCTTCTGTAGGGTGGGAGGGATTTGTGCTGGCTGCACTGCCCCTGGGTGGCGGCACTGGAGGAGGCAGTGCCTCCCATTTGCTGGGCAGGCAGTAGGGGCTGGAAGGGCTTCCTCGGGAGCCAGGCTGTGCACATAATGTCAGTGGAGCCAAGTAAGAAGTGGCTACAGTGCCAGAGCAGCCACCAGGCCCTGCGCTCCTTGTGGTCCCAACCCTCCCCTGCCCCTGGATTCCCCCAGCAGGGAATGCAGTTGCATGGAAATGGCCCTGGTGTGCCCTGCAGTGGGGGACTGAGACTTGGCACAAAAGAGCATCAGACGGCCCCAGCCATGCTCCTCTGCTGGCCAGGGAGTGCGCTTGTTGCCTCAGGGTTCCTGGCCCTGCAGTCAGCAGCCAGGGCAGGTTGGAACCTTCATTTCTTTGGGTTTACTATTTTTATGGGCCCCAGAATGCTGGCCCCTCAAATTTGTGGCCGTTCCAGGGCATTCCTCCTTACTTTAACCCCTGGTGGTAGGTGTGGTGTATCTAGACTTTAGTAAGGCTTTTGTTTTGGTCTTGTATCACCTTCTCATTAACAACCTAGGGAAGACCAGCCTGGATGGAGCTACTATAAGATGGGTGAAAAATTGTTGGCTAACCGCTCCCAGAAAGTAGTTATCAATGGTTCACGGTGACACTGGAAGGTCATAATGAGCAGGGTACCGCAGGGATCAGTTCTGGGCCTGGTTCTGTTCAATATTTTCATCAGTGTTTTGGATGATGGCATAAAGAGTACACTTATAAAGTTTGCTGATGACACCAAGCTGGGGAGGGGTTATGAGTGCTTCAGAGGATAGGGTCACAGTTCAAAATGACTTGGACAAACTGGTGAAATGGTCTAAGGTAAACAGAATGAAATTCAAAAAAGACAAGTGTAAGGTACTCTCCTTAGGAAAGAACAATCCATTGCACCTATACAAAATGGGCCGTGACTGTCTAGGAAGGAGAACTGCAGAAAGGGATCTGGGTGTCATGTTGGACCACAAGCTAAATATGAGTCAACAGAGTCATGCTGTTGCAAAAAAAGCAAACACACCTTTCTGGACTGTATTAACAGGAGCCTGGTAAGTAAGACATGAGAAGTAATTCAACCAGAGTATTGTGTTCAGTTCTGGGTGCCTCATTTCAGGAAAGATGTGGCCAAACTGGAGAAAGTCCAGAGAAGAGCAACACAAATGATTAGAGGTCTGGAACACTTGACTTACGAGGGAAGATTGGAAGAGCTGGGTTTGTGTAGTCTGGAAAAGAGGAGACTGAGGGGGGACATGATAACAGTTTTCAAGTACCTAAGAGGTTGTCATGAGGAGGAGAGAGAAAAATTGTTCTCCTTAACTGCCAATCATAGGACAGGAAGCAATGGGCTTAATTTACAGCAAGGGAGGTTTAGGTTGGACATTAGAAAAAATTCCTAACTGTGCGTGATTAAATGCTGGAGTAAGTTGCCTAGGCAGGTTGTGGAATATCCATTATTGGAAGCGTTTAAAAGCAGGTCAGACAAGCACGTGTCAGGGATGGTTTAAGAAGGTACTTGGTTCTGCCGTGAATGTGAGGGACTGGACTTGATGACCTCTTGTGGTACCTTCCTGTTTTTATGGTTCTATGATTCAGCCTGTGCTGTGGGCTCCTATGGCTCATGCTGTCCAGTGAACGAACCTGCTGTGGGTAGAGATGGGGACATCTTGGAGCCAGTTTGGCAAGTCTCAGCCATTGCATGCCCTTTGTAGCATCCTGGAGTGTCCCTCCTTTCCATATGAAAGCCCCAACTCCACTACAGAGAGTCCCTGTGTAACCAGCATGTTTCCGGAGGCTGGCAAGAGAAACTTCACTGACTTGGGAACTGATGTGCATGGGCACAAATGCCATTCTAGGAGCAAGTTATCAGTGAGTTTAGTTAAAAAGCTTTAACACAGATTCTGGAAGGGTTATTGAACAGGCATTTGCTTTCATTTGGAGAGTGTGCTGCCTGTGCATGGAATTGAGGCTCTCAGCCCCAGGGAACATGCAAGTGTGACTGGATGTGGCTTCTGTCTCCCCAGAGCAGGGCCTTGTAACCTCCATGCAATACCACCCCTCTGGTAAATTAATTCTCAATACTAGGCAATGTGTTTGTTTTCAAAAAAATTAATTAATCTGTAAGGCATTTGTGCTATTTTAATTGTCACTTTAGCATCCAGGATTTACAATTTAATGCATTACGTCGGTTAATCAAAATTCTGTTCCAGCAACAGATTTAATTAAACCCACTTTCATTCTTTTTTGTTAATTCAGTGCGGTACCTAAAGGCTGCTAATTAGCTCCTGATTTTCTTTGTTTTATATTCACAACTTATGTTACAAAGCAGCTGCAAAGAAGAGCACAGTCGTTAACACGCTGGAAGCGGGGATGGACTTGGATATTGGGGTCTCTTTGGCTATGTCTACACTGGCAAATTAGTCTGGACTAGCAGGCTTAGTCCAGACTAATTTAGCCCACAGCCACATGAGGTTTTCCCTAGTCAAGCTAAGAAATTTCTTAGTTTGAACATTAGTTCAAGCGAAGTCTGGCCAAGACCCGGACTAAAGTTTAGTTTGAACTTAGGGAGCTGAAACTAAGCCAGTTAGTTTGAACTAACTGCATGTTCTAGTTTGAACTAAGCATTAGTTCAAACTAGAACACATGGTTACTTTGAACAAAAAAGTTCACAGTTAGTTTGAAGTAACTTTGAACCTCTTCGTTCAGACTAACAAGTCTGAACTAACTGTGGCAGATGTAGACATAGCCTTCGTGAATCACTGCTGTTCCTGATATTTAGCTGTCAGTGAGCTTGGGTCAGCAGCCGTGAAGGGGTTTAGAGACAGATGAGGAAGGTTATTAGAGGCCTGGAAGGAGAGACTCCTGAAAGAGGAGACAGAAAAGATGGAGACTGTTTAAAAGGAATAGGACAGAAAGATACAAAATAATAGTACCAAAAATTTACACTGGGCATCCTGACATTTTTCAGTATAGTATCTAGGACCTGAATAACAGTTTCAGGACAAATGCCTCTTTTCTCTGGTCTGTACTGGCAGAGCTGTAACTATGGCAGGGCCAACAGGGTTTTGCCCTGGGCGTGCTGGAGTGGCTCAATAGAGCTGCTCTATTAAAAGGTGAATTTTGTGGCGCCAGCTCCAAGTGCTGCTAATGGCAAATCCAATCAGAATGAGCCCTGGGCGGCAAAACAGAGTGTTACGGCTCTGTGTACTGGGCACTGCGGCCTTGGTGCATTTTTCTGTTCTTTTCCTATGCATGGAGCTGTGATGGTCATCAGTAATCCTCTGTCTTGCAGAATGTGCACTGGAGATCAAGCAATGGTATGTATTTGAGAGGAAGGTTTCACCCAAAGTTCCACTATTTTATTTTTACCTTATGTAACCCATTGCTTAGTGTGTGCCATGTGAGCCCACCCATGCCTGACCCACAGAAGATGGGAGCCTGTTACAGGCTGCACTTAGAGCCTGAATCTTCAGCTCTACTTGTAGAGACTCATACTTTTTGCTCTGGAAGGCTCTCATTCAAACCTCAGCATTGACCAAGGTGGGGATGTCATGGAATGTGTTAACATTATTCTGGTGTGTGATCTACTGGTTAATGCTGGGGAATAGGAGTCGGGACACTTAGCTTCTCTTACTGCTTGCTCTGGGTGTGATCTTTGTGGTATCACAACCTTTTTCCTGGAAGTTTTCAAAAGCACATGGAAGTTTTCGGCATACATATCCCAGCAGAGTCACTAACCCTACCCCACTCAGGGTTGTTGCTTGGCTTAACTATGGAAGCAACCCAGGCTGTTATATCTGTCTGTCTATTACAACAGCTAGGCATAGTTATAATGCTGAAAAGGATCTGGAGGTTCTAGTGGGTCACGGATTGAATAGGAGTCAACAATGCGCTGCAGCCGAGGAAAATGCTAATAGGATTCTAGGGTGTATTAACAGGAGTGTTATATGTAGGACATGGGAGGCAACTGTCCCATTGGGCTCAGCAGTGGTGAGGCTCAGCTGGAGCACTGTGTCCAGTTCTGGGCACCACACTTTAGGGGTATGTTTACATTGGAGACTTAAGTCAACTTAATCAGCCTTAAGTCGACTTAAGCAACTCCAGGGCCACATTTGCTTAAGCACTTGCTTAAGTCAACTTAATAATGCTCACCCTTTAAGTCGACTTTATTAAGTCGACTTAACAAAATGTGGCTAATAAAGTTGACTTAAGGCAGGAGACCCATTTAAAAACTACCCTGTTGAATGACCTTAAAGAAATCACCTCTCTTTGCCTTTTTTTCTGCTTTCACCTTTTTCTGTCTTTAACTGTTCTGACAATAAACTCTTTGGGGCAGGGACTGTCTCTATCTATATGTTTCTACAACATCCAGCACAACAAAATTCCAATCTCAGTTGGAGCATGTAGGTGTTACTGTACTATAATTATAAATAATAAGAATCACTGAAAATACTTGAGCTGGTTAGCAATTTATGTGGTTCCTTTTTCTGAGACTACCATTTTTCTCCTGGATGTTTTCTCAAACCAGTAAGTATGTTGTTTTTCCAGTTTAGATGGAGTTCTTCCAATGAACTGCTAGCATTTGAATTATCAGTGAGGGTCCTAACTATTGTACAGTTTGTGCCATGGGGATAAAGTTTACAACGAAAAGGGTAAAAGGTTTAGAAAGCTGTCCTGTGAGAAAAGGATGAACCTGGGCATGTTTAATGTGAGAAGAGATGTCAGAGAGGGGACCTGAACAGTCTCCAGACAGGCTAAGGGCTGTTGTGATCCCCACCCTCTTTACTTGTTCTCCGTGTCCTCTGGTGGTAGGGCAGGAAGTAAAGGGCTTAATGCGCAGCCAGGGAGATTTAGGTTAGCTGTGAGGAGAAATTGTGTAACTGGGAGGCTAGAAATCCTCATGTCTGGCAGTTTTTCAGAATGAGTTAGACAAACCCCTGCTGGGAATGATCTAGGTTTCCTTGATTCTGTCACAGCACAGGCAGCTGGACCTGATGACCACCTGAGGTCCCTTCTAGCCCCACATTTCTAGGATTCCATGACAAATAGGGGAAATGACTTTATTTTCTTTCTAATTTTCCTTGATATTTTGAAGCTTTTGTGACCAGCTCTTGTTGTCCCTTGTTCCTGTTGTCTGGTCTCTGTGCTCTTGGCACATTGCTAGCCACTCCCCCACCCAGCTAAGTTTTTTGTTGTTCCAGGGAGTCTGTGGGTGAATCCCATCCTTGAAGAGGTCCACTGACTCTGAGTGGAGAATGTGTGTTTGTGTGGAGCTGCATGCCTACTTCCTTCCCCAGCCTCTGGCCACCCAACTGCATTTTCCTTCCAGCTCCAAAGCCCTTCTTCACTTGTTTTCATTTCCAAGCTCTCCATACCCGAGGCCAGGATCTTCAGAGTGGCAGCTGAGCTGCTCCTTTACTGAATAAGTCCCTTAAACCAGCCTCACTCTGCAAGTGCTCCCTTAAACATGGAAGCCCTTGGAGCCAGGGGTCTGGAATTTTCTGCTACCTTGACTCTTCTTTTTCCATAGATGGGTATTTGCAGGAGGGTGGGGATGTCAGCCCATCTCCTTTCACAAGCCTTGAATTCCTTTTAGCAGTGAGAATAAAGAGTGTCCTTTCAAAGGTTTCCAGATGTTCTGCTCGATTTGGGCTGTGGCTTCAGAAGAGTGAGGATTACATTAGGAGAGGCTGTGTAGTCACCAAAACAAAACAAAAAAACCAACCAACCAACCAAACAAAAACAAACAAACAAAAAACACTGTGGCGCCTGAGCTATATTTAAACATTAAAACAATATAGAAGTGCTGCCGAGGTGGCTGTACTCAGAGATCCCCGCTGGATCTCACTGACTCTCAGAAGTCAAAGCATTTAATTGGAAGAAGGTGCATTTCTGTAGTGCTTGTAACAGATCACTCTTAGGTAAGTAATTCACCTGCTCCTAAATCCGTCACAGCTGATTAGCATGCTAATAAGGCCGGGGCAGTAATATCATTGAGACAGTTTAATTAGGAAAAGCAGCCAGATGCATGCCAGTGGCGTGGAGGCTGTCACTGTTAAAGCTGTCTGGGAAATGAAGTGTCTCCTTCACTCTGCAGCTGTGCACCCACATGCTCTTGTTGACAAGGACGGTTGTGTTGCTGTGCAGGCCTGGAGGAGGCTTGTGGCAGGAAATGGAGCTATAGTTCTGCTGGAGGTGGGGCTCCAAATGATGACAATTCTGCCAACGTGGAGTGATGTGAAATGACCACAGAACACCAGCTTATGGGGGACACTGTTGCCTTTTCATCTTCCAAGGTATTTTTAGATACTGTAAGAAGCATTTAAAATCATTATCAGAAGTGTTCCTAGTTTGGATGGCTTGTACAAGTAGCTAGCACAATGCATATATAAATCTCCAGCCCTTGGATCCAATGCAGAGCTCTGTCCTGTCGCAGACCAATGCACCAGCAGGGGAATAGGGCACTGATGTGTCTCTTGTGCTGAAGAAGAGGCAGGTCCAGTTTTGATGGATAGAAAATGGATTCTTTATTGAGGTTGTGGGACACAGAAAGACCCTGTGGTTCTCTGTGCCTCTCTCACTTCCCAATTCACTAACACAACCTTTGCTACTTCTGTTTGCTTCACCACACACACAGAATCTCCTCAAGTCATGCCCTGGACTCATCAGGCTAAATAGGTCTCTCACTGAGGCAGGAGACTCTTCTTTTCCCACTTGACACTCCCATGTAGGACCAGAGCAGGACACAGTGTGGCCCAGCTGAGACACCCTCCCATGCCCCACTGTCCCAGTGAGGTTGACCCACCTGATCCGAGGTCATGGGCAGCCTTTGGCTCCCATTGACACATCCTGCTGGTGACATCCAACATTAGACTGCACGCTGATGCTTTGTGGAGTGGCAGCAAGAAGCTCTGTAGAGTGATTTCCTCCCGTCCCTGCCCCTGGCCTGGCTGGATGGGCCAGAGACTCCGCAGATGCTGCTCGGTTTCTCTCCTCTCACCTGTCCCAGCAGGAGTTGCAGGCCCACAGTCTGGATGTTGTCTTTAGCCATCATCTTACACCCAGGGCCAGATCAACTCCCCCATATGCCTGGGGCTGTAAGATTTTGGGTGGCTCCTGGTGGCTGCCCAGCCCAGGACTGCGGTGAGTCAGCATTGCACCATTGGACAGGTGGGGCCAGCAGCCACTCCAGCCTTGGGGGTGGCTGGCCACTGGCCAGCCTGGGCTGAGGCAGGCTGGGCTGGTGCTCAGCACTCGGGAGGGAGCAGCAATGCTTCGGAGGCTAGGAGCACTTGGGCTGCTTTGGGCAGAGCAACCAGCCTTGGGCAAGGTGGGCCAGTGCTGTGGTGTGGTACAGGCCAGTGGCACTCCAGGGACTGAAGCGCTGGGGCCAGATGTGCTCCAGGAGATGGGGCAGACTGGCCAGCTTGGGGGCAAGGTGGGGAAGGGTGTCACGGTGCAAGCTGGTGTGTGGTGCTCGAGCCTGAGGTGCTCCAAGGCTGACTTTATTTTTGCAGGTCTCTTTTGGCCTGAGGCCCTGGGCTGCAGCCCTTGAAGCCCCTATATTAATCTGGACCTGCTTACACCTGAAGTGAGCTAGATTTAGTGGGGCAGACTGCAGACTGATCGTACAATATGATGTTTTGGGGGGAGGCCAGGGACACTTTTCTGCAGCTGAAGTCAGTGAGAGCTGCAAGGGCTTGGCACCTCTGCACATCGGGCTCTAGCTATGTCATTGCATGGACTTTAACTCAGCCTTCTTGGGAGATCTGGATGTCCAAGAGTGGTTAAACTGTAACACCCCTGTGTTTTAACAGTAATGAGGGTACCACGAGGTGTAAACCGAATATACATTGAGGAATTTTAATGTAACCCAAGGAATTAGGCATGGCTGCAGTTGGTGTTGCTAAAATTAGAATTCCAGCCGTGAGTTTACTTGTCTCAGCTCTGGGTGAAAAGAGAAAAGGTGGGGGGAGACCTGCACTGGTTTACATACTGGCAGAGGAGTTCTTTAGTCTGCTGTGTATTTACATGGAATACACTGACATGGCATGCCTGTAATCAGCACAGGTGAATTCAGGTGGTGAATCTTCTTTTTAACTCCAGAAAGAATTATCAAAGCAAACTAAAATCTAAATGTTAAAAATCCATGGAAGAATTTAGCAAAGGAATTTCCTTTCAGGGAAAATTCATTGCCAGGTTCAAGATGAAAAGTCCTAAGAAGGCATTGCTCAGAGATGGGAGGGAGGAAAAAAAAAGAGAGAGTCCGATGTAAACAGATTGAAGCAATATAAATAGAGGCGATCGCTGCTTGGATTCTGAGGTACAACTAGAGAAGGGCAGGGAAGGTAGAGCATGGGTATTTGGAAACAGACACACAGGAAGGGAGAAGACAGAACGTTGATTTGACATGTAAAGTCTTGGAGTGGCTGCCACGCTCATTGACTGCTGCATCTGGCACTAATTTCACGAGCAAATCTAAGATAAGGAGTCCTATGACTAATTTCATTTTATTCCTTACTTGGACACTAGTTTCTGTTTGATCATAATTAAATAAATTATGCTGCCATCTGTGGGATGCAAGATATATTGCATTTTCAGCGAGCTTGGTCATGTGTGAGTTACCCATGAAAATCTTACTACGAGAATCTGATTCTTTTATACTAAAATTACTTGTACCATATTGTTGGTGGGTTTCAAATATTGAATGTTGTTGTTAGTCCAGTTCTCAACATTAGGCATCATTTACACAGCACTTTCCTTTCTCTAATGTTGATGTCTTCCCGCTTCTTAACAAGTCCCAAAGGGGCAGCCACGTTAGTCTAGTTCAGCAAAACAAACAAGGCGTCTTGCAGCACTTAAAGACTAACAAATTTATTTCTTGCATGAGTTCTCATGGGAGGAAATCCCACTTCAACAGACTTTTTTCTCCAACAAAAGCTCATGCAATAAATAAATCTGTTAGTCATCAAGCGCCACAGGTCACCTTGTTTGTTTCGTTTCTTAATACTTATCCTGTCCAGAGCTGCTGCTGGCTCACTCTCAGCCAGGCCCTGGGAAAGTGGAAGTGTTCTGACCCTCGAGGGCTCTGGTTTCCAACCAAGTATCATGGGGGCCATTCTGTCCAAGAGGGACACAGCAACTGTCCATCTGACTCAGTGACACCTGCTTCAGAGGAAGAGCCTGCAGTAGCAGTTATGGCATGATGTGTCTCCCTCCCACCCAAGAGATCTCAGCTTGGGTATGATAGAGCCTGGCTGAGGCCCTGAAACAGAAGGTTTAATTATCCCTTTCACAAAATGTGTGTTACCACTTACTGTTATGATGCAGGATAGTCATGTTACCCATGGAAATGTCTTACCACTAAGTGTGATAACACTGGATCATCATGTTACATGGGGAAAATGTATTACCATTAACTGTTATAACGCTGGATCGTCATGTTACCTGTGGAAATGTGCGTTATCATTAACACAGCCCATTGGTTCTTGTCCTATCATCTGTGGTGAAGGAGATTTTTTTTTTTTTCCTCCCCCCTTCCTTGACTTCAGTATATACTGTTGCCCAGCACTTTGTCACGGGTAGTGAGTGCCACCATCTAATTACAGGTTATATGAAAAAGTGTTTCTGTTCCCTGGTTTTGAATTTCTCACCTTTAATATCACTGAGTATCCCCTTCTTGCTGTGTTGCAAAACAGGGAATGGGCATCAGGGATATTGAAGTAGCCTGTTGTTCTTGGTGATGAAATGTTATGTTCCGGGGAACTCCCCAAGTAGCTACTCTCCTGCTGATGTTGGCCAGCCGCTCACAGAATAGTGGCATACTGAGCTCACACAATTCTTACCACAGACACAGTTCCTTCTCCTTTAGCTGAATTTCTAAATCTATCCCTAAAACAAACAGCTCCACAGCAACTGACAGCTGATCTGTTATTCAGAATCTGCAGTGATACCTGCTCAGACAACTTGCTAACAAGCTTCTATGACAACAGTCAACATGCTGACATAAGTGGCTTTGACAGTGTCTTTGCTAAATTAGCAAATGTAAATGCACTGCAAAAATGGTGTTCTGAATTCACGGTCATCATCTTGTGGCAGAGGTAGGCTAAATATATTGTCACTATGGCAAAATGCAATATGTATCTGTATGGTATTTGGAACTTGCAGTGAACTGCCAAAATGCTATCTCCAGTGCCACCGCTCCAGGGGGATCTCTAAATCTCCTCCTTGCTGGGATGTGCCTTCAGTTGCTCCTGGTGTGACCCAGGCTTCCTGGGGTAACCTTCTGAATGTGCCAAAATCAGGGCAAGCTGCAAAAAAAACAGGGGCCAAACCCCTAAACCACTGACGGGTGGTACTTAAACCAGTCTCCCAGTCGGTAACAAAACATGCTTCTGATTCCCCATACCAGTCATCACAAAGCATAACAAAATAGAAACAGCCCCCCTTACTGCACATCAGCTCCTCCAGTCCCCGCTTAGCCACTGGGTCTCTTAAAGAAATAGATTGTCCTGACCCCAAAGGGCCAGCCACATCACCCAGAACAATACAGGCTTGGATCTTACCCAAAATACCACACTGCCAGCCAATCCTTTAGTAACTGTAACTAGGGGCTTAATATAAAACTAAAACAAACAAAAAATATAAGAGATGTTAAAGGGTCAAAGTGAATCACATACATACAAATGATTTAAAGTCCATAGAAAGCAAATCCTTGAAGTATCTGTAGTCTGCAGGTTAGTCCAACCCCTCTGATATACACACAGTGCTTGGGTGGGTCTTAGTCCTTTGTTCAGTCCCAGAAGAATAATTCCAGAGGAGAGTGTTGGTTGCAGACAGACTGAAGACTCAAGACAAAATGGAGATGGGTCCCCTGCTTTTTATCTCAGAGTCCTTGCCAGATCAAAATGGAGTTGGGCCACATGGTCAGTCTGGGTAACTGGTTGAACAGGTTTCTTCCTGGGCCCCCTGCAGCTGGGAGGGGGCCATCAAGAGGAACAATAGTTTTGCAGGAACCCAGTCTGGGATTGCCTTAAGAACAAATCACTTGGAACACACATAAAAACAAATAGATTTCAAATTTCTAATATAGGCTTGATACCTACCTATGAACTATATAGGCATTCTTAGCAGACTACAGCTTTTCTATTGACACAAACATAGTATATCACATATGGATCATTGCAAACATGAAATATAATATGAAAGCTAACCATAACCGATCCCCTAGACCCAGACAGCATCATACTTGGCTTCCTGAATCTTCTCATTAAACAGTACCATTGAGACTGCCTGGCCATGCCCTCACTGAGAGCTGTGCTGTGCCCCACTCCCTAGGTCCCCACTTCACCATGGAAGCTGGGAATATTAAGATCCATAGGGCTGTGAATGAAGAGCATAAGACTGGCCACAATGGGTCAGACCAGTGGTTGGTCCATCTAGCCCAGTGTCCTGAATTCAGACAGGGGCAGGTGCCAGATACTCCAGACCAGGACAATTTATCGAATGATCCATCCTCTGTTGTCCAGTTCCAGCTTCTGACAGTCAGAGGTTTAGGTCTGGTCTATGCTGACAGAGAAGTTAGACGTAATGCTGCTTATCTCAGCCTTCTGCAGTGTCAGTCTCCGCTGCTGGAGCAGTAAATTTGAATTAAATGGAGCTGTAATTCAATCTGATAATACCACCCCTGCAAGTGGTGTAGCACTGAGGTCAAAATCTACTATTCGAATTCAGGTTTCTGTAGACAGAGAGTAGCTGTAATCTCGATTTTCCTGTTTCTCTAGTGTTTGCTTCACCACAGCAACATAACCCCTCCCCTACCTGCAGCCCTGGAAAGTTTTCACTTAATTCCTTTCTCTGCATGCAGCGCTGTGTCTGTCTGTTGTGCTTGCAGCAGAGAAACAGCAAGGAAAGCTTTTCCTGCTTTTTTTCCCTTTAGAGAAGAGGGGAGAGGTAGTGCGCAGAGGATGTCTCCTCATAAGCCCCTGCACCTATAACCCACCATGCAATGTGTTTCAGGAAGTAGGGTGAACAGCGGGGACATGAGACTCTGAGCTAGCAATTTGCTGTGATCGCTTGCCTTTGCCTTCTATAATCTGACAGCCTAAAATCAAATTACAATCCCACCCCCAGTGTAGAGAAGCCCTTAGGGGCACTGATAGCATGGGATTGCATCCCTGCTTATCTTGATTCATATCCCCTGATAAACCTATCCTCCAGGAACTTACCTTATTCTTTTTTTTAACCCTGTTAGAGTTTTGGCCTTAACCCCTGGCAAGGAGTGCCTCAGGTTGACTTTTGCATTGTGTGAAAAATGTGTTTCCTTATGTTTGTTTTTAAAGCTGCTCCCTATTAATGATTTCAGATTCTTATGGTCATAGAAGAGGTAAATAACATTTCTTTCTTAATTTTTTCCACACCAGTCATGAATTTATCAACATCTATCTCACCCCTGCTCAATTTTCTCTTTTACAAGTTGAAATGTCCATGTTGTTTTAAAGCCTCTTTGCAGGGAAGCGGTTTCATAACTCTAATCATTTTTGTCGCCCTTCTCTGTGCTAGTTCCAATTTTAATATCTCCTTTTGGAGCAGGGGTGATTAGAACAACACACAGTATTCCCAAATGTGGGTGTACAATGGATTTGTATAGTGGCATCATGATATTTTCTGTCTTACTATTGATATATTTCCTAATATTCTGGTAGCTTTTTTTTACTTCCACTTTACATTAAACTGAAGTTTACAGGGAACGATCCACAATGACTCCAAGGTCTGTCTTGAGCAGCGTGAGGGGTAATTGCCCAGCAGTGGCCTAGAGAGGGTTCAAGAGGGCCCGGGAGAGCAGTCAATCAGGCTGAGGGGCTGCTGAGCTGGTCAGGGCCTGGGATGGGGTAGAAAACCTGGCTGCAGAGCCAGCTGTGGGGCAGTCTCCCTGAGCGCTGAGAGGAGAAGGCCCTGCTTGCTCCGGGGCTGTCGGAGCAGCACCTGGGAAGCTCCCTGGGCCCACAGGGCTCTGACAAGGGCTGGGCCCGGGTCTGGCTGGAGGAGGCGGCAGAGAGCCCTGGGAAGGGAGAAAGGACTCAGGCTGCTGGGGCCCGGGGGAAGCCTGAGAGGCGCAGAAGAAGGAAGGGCGGCTGTGAGGAAGTGGCCCGGGGGGCCTTGTTTGACTGGAGATAGAGGTGATGCCTGGTGTGAGATGTGTCGGGTCCCTGGGCCAGGTCACCCTAAAAGGGGCATAAAGACTCAGGCAGCACCTGATAGTGGGGAGATGCTACTTGAGCAATTCCCTGAAGACCATTGCCAGGTGCGTCTGCCAGGGGGCTGGACTCAGGGGTTTGTGACAAGTGCTACCAACTATTTTAGAGTCCATTAGTTCATATATATAGCTGGGATTATGTTTTCCAGAAGCGTTCCTTTGCATTTTCAGTATGGAATTTCAGCTACCATTTTGTTGTCCAGTCACCCAGTTTTGTGAGATTCCTTTATAATGCTTCACAGTCTGCTGTGGATAATTTTGTATCATTTGCAAACTCTGCCACCTTATTCTTCATCCCTTTTCCTAGATCTTTTATGAGTAAGTTGAACAGCACTGATCCTAGTACAGATCCTTAGAGCATCCTGCTATTTACCTCTCTGCACTGAAAAATGACCATTTTTCCTACCATTTGTTTCCGATCTTTTAACCAGTTAATGACCCAGGAGAGGACCTTCCCTCTTATCCCAGGACTCTTTGCTCAGGAGCCTTTGCTGTGGGACCTTATCAAAGGCTTTGAAAGCCCAAGTACACAGTGTCCAGTGGGTCTCCCTTGTTCATGTACTTGTTAATCCCCTCAAAAAAATTCTAATAAACTGATATTTTTAACCAACCATGACTTGCTATATAACATGGAAGTTTCAGACAGTCGGTAACTGTAAGTAAGTTTTGTGCTGTTGTAGTTTCAGTGCCCAGGTTGTCTCTGGTTTCAATCCAAGGTCACTTGTCTGACTAAAAAGACTGGTTTAAACAGTGCTTTTGGCATATCTTGACCTTGTCAAAGCTGGATGTACAAGTCTGCTGTATGGTGTTCCTTGGCAAAGTCTGTGCCTTGGGTTGTGGCATTCACACCTTAATTACCATTCACATATTTAGATCTGACTGGTCCTTAATCAGAGGCAGTCTTTGTGGCTTTTTCTCCTCTAGCAGGGTTACAATGAGATCAGTGGTTGCGTAGTTTAGGACAGAGCATTGCTTGTCAGTAACAGATGGTTAAGTGCCTCATTGGCCTGGCACTGGCAGTCAACACAAAAGTGGTCCCTAAGGTGGAAATAATGACACTGGGAAAGCAGCAATGCTTATCTTCTGGCCACACCAACTGTCCCCACTGCACATCACCATGGAAGTCCTTAAAGCTGTTTTTGCAGCTCACTCATGGCTTGTCTACACATGAAAACTGATTGGACTAGTTCCTTGGGTGGACACACTTATTATAGAATAGATACTGCACTTTCAATTTGTGCCCTACCTTCTGCCAGAATAGCTTCCCTGTGTAGACAAGCCCTTGATTTTACAGCCCTAGAGATCATTTTCTTTGGTTTGCATATGGGAAGAAGCTTATTCTGAGTAGGTTTTTTTTATTTCAGAACGGCTCCCTCCTTCTGGAACCTACTCCATGCTCTTCACCCACGTCTGGTTTGTCAGCTTCAAGTGATCAGGGACGGGCTGCCAGCAGGCAGCCTTCTGAGAGGTAGCTACTCCTCCAGCTACCAGAAATGACAGCAATTAGCCGAGCAGGTACCCAGCACAGCCGCAGAGTCTCAGCTGTGGAAGAGCAGGCCTAAAGGATGCTTCTTTGCTTGAACATGTGGCATTTTGGATCCTGGAGATTCCTGACTTTTGCAATGAGTGAATACTGTTGACTGAGTAAGCTGGATGCTCTGGTTAAGTGAGTGAAATCACTTTACTGTCTAGATCCCTTTTTTAATGTTGCTTTGTTGACATTTCTCCATGGTAGGCATTGTGTGATCCAGACTTAGTACAGCAGGATTATTTTCTCCTTCATTGATACCAGGCAACAGCAGGGGGTGTCTTCCGATGTATTTTTAAGAAGGTAAGTAATTCACAGTCCTAAAAACAAGCGTAGGGCTACATTTTTAAAGGAATCTCAACCCAGTCTCCAAACCTGTGCCTGCAGGATTGTGCGAGACGTGACTGGAGAGTTTAGGCAGCACTGGCCCTTGCACGCTGGAGATTGAGCTAACAGCTAAGTGACCTGCACTTGAAGTGTGTACACAGTATTACAAAGGCAAATTCAGAGGCCCGTTATAAATTTTCCTCCCTATGGCCCTAATACAACAGAGCATTTAGGTATGTGTTTGTCTCTGCTCAGGAAAGCACTTAAGCATGTATTTATAGGGATGGACTGCGAAATCCCCAATTCAGGTCTAAAATCGCCCCTCTCTACACAAACACAGGGAGATTCATGGTGTGACACACCTTCCCCTGTGTTCTTCATTTTAACAGAAGGGAGGTTCCTGTCAGTAGGGGGTGTCTATACTAAAAAAAACAAAACAAAACAAGACTCTCTGCAGTGAGTCTCCCACAATCTGAAGTTCCAAAGGGGCAGCCATGTTAGCCTAGTTCAGTAAAAGAAGCAAGGAGTCCTGTGGCACTTAAAGACTAACAAATTTATTTATTGCATGAGCTGTTGTGGGAGAAAATCCCACATCGTCAGATGCTTTGAAGATGGGGAAACTTACAGAATGGAGGAAATAAATGCAGGGGCTCCCACTCAGAGTCGTGCTATTGGGCTAAGGATTGCAATGTAGACATTCAGGCTCTGGACAGAGCCAGGGCTCCAAGAGCCTCCCTTGTCGCTGAGTTTCCAAGCATAAGCTCTGTCCAGCATACCTAGATTCAGTTGTTTTAGCCTCATAGCATGAGCCTGGGTCAGTTGACCTCGGCACTGGGACCCACTCCTTTTGTTGTTGTTGTTTGTTTTTTTTTGCAGTGTAGAAGTACCCACTGATTGCTTGGTTTATGTCCCTGGTGACATTGCATTTGTATTTGTTTCCACTTTACATGCCTGTTCCTAACTGAAGGCATCAAATTAGAATTGAACAGAATGCAACGATGGCTGTGCATGGAAAAAAATAGCTAAAAGGTTTTTTTTTAAACAGGTTTTGTTTGAATTTTTTATTCTTATATTCATCTGTGTCTAAGTTTCTGATGCATTTGTTCCATATGTTGTCCCCAGTGAGGGATGTTTCCTATCCTTTTGATCTAAATATCACACTCTTTGCCTTAATGGATCCCCATTGTCAGCATCTAACATCATTGTCCTTACACCTTCACAGAAAGGTGACTTTTCATCAACAAATTAAAACCTGGAAAATATTGGACTGCTACCTTTCAACTGAAACTCAAATATTCTGGTTTCAAAATACTACTACAGTACCTCGTGAAAGTTGTAATTCAGGTGCCTCATGGTTCCATTCTTCTTGACCGACTGGGCTCCCTGACTGGACTACATCTCCCACAACACACCAGCATATGAGATGGGTATCCCTGGCCAAGGTGCATCATGGCATAGGCTGGCCAGCTAAGGAGCCCAGCCCAGAGGAGTTTAGGGGCATGAGGCCCCAGAACTACAAGTTCCATAAGGTGCTGCAAAGATGTTTTCATTTTGATTTTTCAGATGTAATTTTTCAAATTCTCAACATTCTTCTTTAAGAAGAATGAAAATTTTCTACAGAAAGAAAAACCAAATTTTTCCATAGAAAATCAGTTTTGTCAGAAAACTTTCGCTCAACAGTCTGTAAAACCTTTATCTTTCTTTTTTTAAAAATGTATTTTAATTACTGAGGTGCAGAAATCTTGGTTAGATTTCCCCCCAGCCCTGAAACATTCTGACTCTGCCTGCTAACCATATGTACACAGAAAGATCAATTGAATGAATCATGTTTGGCATCAAGCAGGATTTTAAACTAAGAAAATGGAGAAACTGACATAATGATGACATAAGAAATCTGTTTTATTTACTTGTACAGCCAGTGTTGCCAATTGCCTTTTTAGTTTTTCGGCATAATCAGCTTTGAAGGCACACTTTACCTTTTACCGGAGTCAACCGGAACAAGGAGAGCAAACCCAACAGCTGACACATCTTAGGCTTGGAAGGGTTTCATGTGTAGCAAAACACAGCAAACTTGACATTAGAAACACACTAATTTCACTGCAAGGCAAAATCTTGTGCCATTGTAAAGTAGTTTTCCTGCTGTTTCTTAGCACAAGCACTCCTGGTTCCTGGAGCTTCGTATTATTATGAACAGACCTGCATGAAAAAAACCTGTGCAAGACTAATAAAACTGGCAGGAAACTGCAGAAATCTGGATTGCTCAGGTGGTTCCAGTCTTCGAGAACAAATCTTATACTCCCCCCCGTGTTAACATAGTTCTCCCATACAATCATGAGTGATGAAAACCTGTACAGTAGTTATATCCCCTGAACAGCTAAAACACATGAAATGGAAGGCTTAAAAAAGGCTGTTTGATGTTTAGCTTTTTAAAATGAATTCATGAATTAAAAAGTACTCTCTGAAGTGCTGCGATATGACTTAATGTAAAACATTTGCCTGGCCATGATGAAAGAACTTAGACTTTAAACTTCCATGAACTCAGAACATTCCTACATCTGCTTCAGAGGCTTGAAATCTCTAATCCAGCACATGCCTATTTTTACCTTCCTTTCTTCATTCCTGATTGTGTTCAAACTACCAACATTGTTTCTTTAAGACACTTGCCTCGATTAGCCAGGAGAAAGAGTTCGGGGTAAATGAGTTTAATGGGCCCAAGGACCTGGCCAAGGAATGGAGGGAAGTCAGCATTCTTTTCTTCCTGTAGCTGTTGTTCCCTAACTCAGTGGTTCCCAACCTGTGGCCTCTGAAGACCTCCAGGGTGGCTCACCACTCTACCCCCCACTGGCTGCAGAAGGGAGTTGCTGCATCAGGACCCACGTGGAGTACATTGCTGCTGGGCTACAAGCAGTGCAAGCTCTTTGCTCTAGCCAAAGGGATAGGAGATCAGTGCTCTCTTCCCTTGGCTCCAGCAGATAGCACAGCAAAGCGCTCCATCTAGATCCATAGGTCCTGGGCTCCCTGCTGTAGCCAGAGGGAGGGGAGCACTGACCTTTTGTCTCCCTGGCTGCAGAAGGGAGCCACTGTTTAGGGATCCAGGTAGCGTGCAGGGGGGCTACAGGATGCATGTGGTTTCCCTGCTGCTGCCAGGGACACGGGAGATCAGTGAGAAGGCAGCCTCCTCAGTGAACTCTCCATCTGGCTGCAGTGGGGTGAGGAAGGGCTGCTGGCAGAGCAGCCGGGACCCACCTTGCTGGAGGAGGGGCAGGGCTCTAAAAGTCCATGCCTTCCCGTTTGGCCTGGACTTTGCCATGACTTAGGTGCCAGGCCATGTGTGCAGTGATAGTTGCTTTGTCTGTGATTGTGTGATACCCTGTGAGTCATTTGTAGGTGTAAAATAGTGAATGTAAAAGTGAGCCCTGTCACATCAACAAGTTTCCTTTAAATAGTGATCTTAAGTAGTGATCTGAAGTCCTTAATGGCATTGTGTCAATACAGTGTTATGAGTTGATGGATTGGTGGCCCTTCAGGGTTGTGAAAAAGTTATTTGTGGCCTCAAGCCAAAATGGTGTGCCAGTAAACACTCCTATTAGCCAAAGGAAAGCAGTGGGGGAAATAAATCTACAAGTGCTCTTTTTTTTTTTTTTCCCCGGCGACATTCTGTTTGTTTTTAACTCGGTTGCATCTGTCCTTTGGCTCTTGTTCTTGCTGGTCTCTAATGAAGCCATGGCTTGTTCCTGTGACATTCCTCCTTTCTTCTTTCACATCTCCTATTCTGAGACTTTCCAGGGAGGCAGCCGCATGGCTCAGCCAGTGTGAGAGCTGCACAATATGCGGTTAGATACTTCGGGGTTGTGACCTGATGGCTGTGTGGTTCATCTGTTCCTTATGTGGGTCTGATAGAACAGAGACACTGACAGTGTCCAAAGTGCTACCGCTGCAAGAAACAAGTGGCCAGACAATCGTTACAGGTAATTCTAGGACATGGAATGCACAGGGTTTGAATTAACAGGGCCCAATGGAACAAAGGATAACATGCTGTACACTGTAGCATCTGGAGCAGGAAAGTCGATCCTTGCATGCAAAGACACAGCCAAGCCCTCTGGCAGCAGAGAGTCTGTGCCTCCAGTTCAGAAAGCTGGTCGGTACTTCTGCATCCCTGTCCATGGCAGTCACACCCCCACCCATGGCCCAGCTCAGCCCATCATGATCCCTTTCTCTCTGAGTACCATGCACATCTGCGGTACCAGACACAAAGGCCAGAGAGCGATGACAATGAACACACAAAGCTGGCAAACACCAGGAACTGCCAGGGCAGATCAGTTCCTGAAACCCCAGACCACGTCCCTCCTGTCTCCTCTGTGTTCTTTCCTGCCTTTCTGGGTTTTCCTTTCTGAAAACCTTCCTGACTTCCCTTTCCCCCACCCTTACACTGGGATACTTCTCATATAAATGTCAGAACACAACGGGAAAGAGACAAAGCCTCACCCCAAGCCATATCTAAACAAACAGGAATTGGAAAATGGCCAGGCCACCTGCATGCTGCCTGCTCTGCTCATATGCCATCCTTCTTCCCAGGCCAGCCTGTCTCTCTTAGCTGTACACTGTGCAGGCTTTGGGTTTGTACAGCACCTTTCACATAGGTGCCTTGAACATGGCTGGACCCCTGAATTGTACCATAATACAAATAATTCAGTTCTTTCTATGCTCTTCTAAACGATTGATTCTATCTCAAATCTTCAACGAAGCCTGGGAATCCTGGGACTCGTAGGAGGGATTGATACCACAGTGAATGATCAAGGAGCAGTCTGAAAGCAGAGTCAAAGCCCTGAGAGCCAAGCTGTCTTTTCTTTTGAAGCAGGAGCCCAAAATGGTAAATTCTTTCCAACTCTGGAGTGATTTTTATAGCTGTAGTGAGGGTGGAGGTTGCCAAAGCCATCCTTCAGCCTTAGTCAGCAACGTGCCAAGCAGGCATCTCCTGTCGTGGGTTGGAAGAGTGTGTTGTAGTGCTGGGTCACACCACACCAACACTGCCAACATTTCCCTGTGCCCTGCTTGAAAAGCTGGCTGCTGCCAGAGCTTGCAGAAATCTTCCCTTCGTGAGGGTGGCTTGGCTCATATTTATTAGCAGGCACACTCCCATTTCTAACCAATGTGATGAAAAATGAGTGCCAAATGTAATGGGAAACTGAACTGGCCTGGACAGAGCGCCAGGGACCAAATGCCCCTAAGAAAGAGGTCTGCTGTTTAGATTGGCATGCAGCATTACCAGACATGGGGCTATTGCAAGTGGCTGTTGAGACCAGCTGAGGGGTGCAAACCCTGGGTGAAAGACTTGATCTTTTTCAGAGCTGGTTGGGGGCCTGTCTGTTATCTTGACAAATCTGGTCTCCCTCCCTTGGGAAGGGCTCCTCCTGCACTGCTGGGGGGAACTAGCTGAGAACATATGAAATAGGCAAGAAGCAGACATTTCTGAGACTTGTGAGGGGACCAGGTGAAAGCCTGACTAGTGATCACTGAAGGTTAATTAACTTAAGTGAGTGAGTGGCCACCAGGTGCACTGAGCTACAGAAAAGGAGAGCTCAGGAAAGCAACCTGGGAATGTTATTGCAGAAAGTGGGTAAGAGCCAGTGTAGGCTCTTTGCTTTTTGGATTTGTGCTAGGAATGCTTTTCGCTTAACCTGGGGTTCTTCTCATGACATCCCTTCCAACCCTATGATTCTGCACGAATCATCCAAGCAATGTGGTGGCAATTCTTATGGAAAATCCCCATTTGTCATTCTTTGCAGGCTTATTTTTAAAGTGAATCAAGGCAGCTGGAAATCCCCCTTTGAAGCTATTTCAGCTCTCTCTACCCCTGGCTGGCATCTCCTCCATAATTTTGACAATAATGAGAGTCCTGTGGCACCTTAAAGGCTAACAAATTTCTTTAAGCATAAGGTTTCATGGGCATCTGACAAAGGGGGTTGGAGCCCAAGAAAGCTTATGCCTGAAGAAAGCTGTTAGACTGTAAGGTGTCACAGGACTCTTGTAGTTTTTGCTGTACACAGACTAACATGGCTACCTCTCTGAAACTTATGACATTAACATATTTGGTGCATTAATGAGATGGATTAAAAACTGGCTAACTGATAGACCTCAAAGAATAATTGTGAATGGGGACTCCCCAAACAGTTAGTGTGGATTTAGTGGGCACCCTTAGGGAGTTCTTCTTGTTCCAATGCCAGTCCATATCTTTATCAACAAGCTGGAAGAAAACAAAAAATCATTGCTATAAAGTTTGCAGATGGCTCAGGAATTGGTTTTGTGCTAAGACCAATAAATTCAAGTCCACTCTACAGAGCACTTTGGATCTCATGGTAACTGGTCACCGCTGAACAACATGCATTTTAATACAATGATGTACCAGGTCGTATCTCTGGGGATAAAGAACATTATACCACCCTTCTTGGACAAGGGACTGTACCTTGGAAAGCAGTGACTTAGAACAGGACTTAGACATCCTCATGAAAAACCAACTCAACATGAGCTCAGAGCTAGGTGGTGCCTAAGAGAGTTAAAGCAATTCTTGTCTGTGTAAATAGGGGGCTATCATGTTCTGTCTGTCTTCTGGCTATGCATTAGTGAGGCCATTCCTGGATCTGGTGTCTAGTTCTGGGGTCCATAATTCTAAAAGGAAGTAGATAAATTAGAGAGGGATCAGAAAAGATGCTCTGAGGTCAGGAAAGCCTGTCTTATAGTGAGACACTAAGTAAGCTTAACCTAGTCAGTTTAGTGTATTGGTTAAGAGGCAAGTTGAGTACAGTCAGTAAGTCCCTACCTGGGGAGAGATCCTGAGACTGGCATGTTCTCCAGGCTAACAGCCCCACAGCACAACAAGAACCCAGGGCTGGAAGATAAAGCTAGACAAACTCAGCCAAGAAAGAACTGAAAATCTGTAACAGCATGGGAATTAGCCATTGAAACAGTGACATAGGGAGGGAATGGATTCTATGCTAGCTGAAATCTTTATATTAAGATTGGGTGTCTCTTTAAAGATCTGCTCCAGCTCAAGCAAAAACTATCGGCTGGAAGTATGAATCATTAAGGAATTTCTCTCTGGCCTGTGTTAAAGAGGCCAAATTAGATGGTGGTAATACTGGATGTCTCACTGTGTGAATTAATAAGGGGGGTTTTCTTCCACAAAAGCTCATGTGATAAATCAGTCTGTTAGTCATTAAAAGTGCCACAGGACTCCTTGTTTATTTTGCTCCGCAACTAAGTGGCCTGTGGCCTGGTTCTTTTCTCACCGGTGCAGAGTGGCTATGAGTGAACATCAAATGGTTGCATTTGGATGAGTGTCCCTGAATTTCCTAGAAGTGTCTTAGCGCTACTGGTGAGCTTTTTCAAGAGGTGTGCATTTGTAGCCAGGCCTTAAATGGCTTGGGAATCTCTTTCTCATATCGCCTGTTGAAATCGATAAACCCGTTGCCTAGTCCTGCAGTTGCATGAGCATTTCAGTTGTTGCCCTGGGTGGCGATAGGTGGTGGTTCTGCCAGGATCCCCCACTTCCAGGTCAGGCACAGCTTTTCCAGTCTCTCTTTGCTCAGTGGAAAGCAAGAGTAACTGCACTGGAGTCCCACTGGGTTGGGGGGAGAAGCCTACCTGGGGCATAAGCAGTTGTCTGGATTGTCCTGTGGCAGGTGGTGCCAGCACAGCCAGGGGAGCTTTCCTCATGCAGGGGTCAAGCTGGTCTGCTAGGCCAGCTGCTTCTCCTGGCCCAGTAGGAAGGGAGGGAAGAGGCATGTCTGAGGTGTGCTAGGCAGGGCACATGGTGGATGGGGGCTCAGGTGCTCCTTACAACAACTGCATTAAATTGGCACTTTCTCTTGGGCCAGGCTTGTGTGGCTTACGCTCCAAGACCCTGGAAGCAAGTGAGGCTATGGCCCAATGTGTTTATCCAGCCTGTCGTGTGTTGGAGACCATCAGGGAGTCTATTTGGGACTCTAGCTGTACGCTGGCATGGCAGCTGCATTAAACATCCATGGTAAACTCAGATTTCAGGTCCGCAGCGCCACCCCACTGCAGGCACTGGAGGAAATAAATAGTAACACACTTTTAACTTGGGCCTCGTGGCTGTGCGCCACAGGGGAGCACTCCTTGAGTTGTCTGGTCTCAGAAATGAAAACTGGGAAGAAAGTGAAACATCTCTCTGTCTGCACTAACGGTAGGTCCTACCTGCTAAGCAGCAGCCATGGTTGAAGTCCAGGAACAAGCCAAGTGAGTGCACTGACCTGAGGGCATGGTGGGTCAATTTCTGGCACCTCACAGTAGCTTAATCATCCTCAAGGACAGAAATACAGATGGACGGCAAAATTCAAATAGAAGGTGCTTGGACTAGAGAGCCACTAGTTTAAAATAAGTAAAGTAAATGGCATTAACCTACTAGCAAGATAGCATGGACAGAAAGGGCTTTACTTGAGGAACCACACTCAGGAGAGGATAACTGCCTGATGGGCCATCAGATAGAGACGCAGCTTTGAAATGTTGATATCTCAACCGACCAACTTTGTCATCAACAGAACTGAAAGCAGAGGTGGGGGCAGCATCAGTTAAGGAGGAGGCTTCTCTTTCATGCATTGAAACAGAACATTTGTTTCCCAGGCACAGGGGAACAGTGACTGTGATCTGAAGTGAATCAGATGAAGGCTAAAGTTCAAGTCCCAAAGACTGGAGAGGCGGGGGACTCTATGAAAGGAAGGAATGAGCCCAGACTTCACACCCAAGAGGCAGTTTCTTTGGGACATCCTCTCTGGAAAAGAAACAAGAAAGGTGGGTGTTTTTCTTCACCTAAACGAAATGCGAGAATTGTGTACTCATGACCCAAGAAGTGGAAATTGCTATGGATTTTTCCAACCTCTCCCTGGTTTGTGCCCATCCTTTCCAAACCTATTTCTTGAGATGTGTAGTACCTGACTCTTAACATCTACCTGAGCTTTAGCGTAAATCCCATTGATGTCACCTAGGTGAGGTATGTGCTCAGATTCTTCACTGGATTAGGTTGGACACAAGCATGTGCCTGTTGTGCTGAGCTGGGATCTAATATAGCCCCGCTTAGCACAATCAGTGAAGGCTGCTGGAGTCCATGGGGCAAATTTACGAGTGCTTGGATTCATACTTACCACATTCCCCCTTCTCAACATGAGATTTTTCAAGTGCACATTGTATCTTCTGTATTTGATCTTTCATATTCATCAGTGACGGAGAGGGAGACCTACTAGGAAAGCTTCCAGGTCCCAGAAACAGCATGTCTCCTCCCTCCCTTTGTTGCAGAGGAAATCCCAAGTATTACAGAGAAGTCATTTGTAAGATACAGAAACCAGGCATGAGATCTGAAAACTGCCCACTCAATAAAGCTGCTTTGTCTCCCTCCGGTGGTGTTAGAAGCCAAGTGCCTGTTCATTTTTAGCCCTGAATATAATCTCTGGAGCCGTAAATGCTGGGGAAAGGAGCTGTGTGAGACTTATATCCCTATCTCTTGTGTATAAAGTATCAATGAGAATTTGGATCTGCACAATGCTAGGCAGGAATCTGACTGGAGTCAACCATTTTCTGGAAGATAAATGGATTTCTAAGCATTACACACCCCAAAGCACAATATTGTAGGGTCCCTTAAGCAGAGGGCCCAGGCCAGCTCAGAATATGTCAAACTTATTAATGCTGCTTCAGCCCCGAAACCAAAACATCTGCTTGCATCCCTTGGAGGGAGAGGTCATGTCTGGTTCAGTTCCATGGTGCATTATCTGACTCAACGTAAAACTGAACAGCACAGGGCAGGAAGGACCCCACCCTCGTTTTTGTCACATGGTATCTCACCGCATAGTCTCATTTGTTCGGTGCTCACATGAGGAGCAACACAAAGGAATCCATTGGCTCTCCTGGTCCTATAAAACCCCGTACCAGTGTTACATGCTCTCGAGTGCCATCTCTTGGGTCCTTATCTGGTAACTGGCTAGTGACACGTACTGGGCTGAATACTGAGGAACTGGAAAAAGGGAGGCAGAAATGAGCCCTAATGGTAGCGGTCAGAGAAACCATCTTAGGGTGGGCCCATGGTGGGAGTTCCTAGCCCTAGAGCCGTGTAGGTTAGTGTCAAGCTGCCAGGCAGGAGTGGGGGGGGGGGTGAGAAGGTTCCTGTAGCAGGGAGAGAGGCCTCAGATGCATTAGGCATATCTGTAAAATGTGGTTCAAAAGCATCCTTCATGGAGAAATCTCTTTCCTGAGTGCCATGTGAAGCAATGCACAGACAGAACCATTCCCCAGTAAGCTGCAAGGAGATGATGGAGACGTACAGACATGGTGCCCTCCTCTTGATTTGGAAACCTAAGTTGCCTCCTCCTGTTCCCTGTTGCCCTGACCCAAAAAGGGAGCAAGATGTTGACAAGGTCTGTGGATACAGGTTTCCTTCCTGGTCACAATCAGCTGCTGGGACAGCTATCAGCTGAGTCATCTGTACAGAAGACTGCCGAACCCTTTAACATGCATTATTTTAACCCCATATCAGCTTCAGGAGGCACTAGTATCATGAAAGGGGAGAGTCTTTGTCATACTCAGCAGAGAACTGGGTTTGCTTTGTGTTTTGGGGATCCTTCCTTCAAACTCAAAACTCAGAGTGAAACAAAGGTGGGCCGGGAGTCCGCTCAGAACGACTCTAGAGGGTTTCCAGTAACACCAGTGGGGTTTCCCACAGCTCTAGGTTCCAAAACAAAGGTGTCTGGACACCTTGGTGTCACTTAGCAGGGGATCACCTCCATTAGGTCACGTGTTTAAATGAGGCTGGTTTTTAGTTCTGTCCAAATTCATTCTCCCACCACACCCAGAACTTCTAGAAGTGTGCAGGGGCTTCAGCTGGAATCCGCCCCACAACCCACACTCCGTTGTGGTACCCAGCTGTCCTCCTTCGCTTCCTCTGGGAAATTCTGTTGATACAGTTGCCAAAGAAATATCACGGGAATGTATTGCTATCCAGTGCAATAGGATTTAGCAGAAGATCCCCTTTTCAAATGAAATTGATTTTTGTCTCCCCCTTCCCTCTGCTCTGGTTTCAGTAGACCAGCAGTTTGTTTAAGATGCTTTCCTCATGACAGAAAATCTATGGGAAAGCACACAACGTGATTGACTATTCTGAAAGATTTGATCATCGCTTCTTACCCACTGCAAAAAAGCAATTTATTTTTAGTGAACTGTGGGAACTGAGCAGTAATATATACAAAATTCATTTTTTGGTCCTAGAGCCAGTAGTTTTGTCACCAAGTTGTTGTTCTTTGCAGTTTATTTGTATTCCAGACAATATACACTGGAAGCTATGTTACAGGGATAAAGTGCCTGGTTTTAAAAGGTATAATTTCCTAATAATCTAATTTTAAACCCACTCAGGTAGTTAATGGAGAGCAAATGACTCAGGGCTCAGCTCTATAAACAGTGACATGCTTCAACTTTATTCACATGAGAAGCCCCCCTGAACTCCAGGAACACCGGTGGGGATCACAGTGTTATTGAGGAGGAGGTGCTGGACAGACTGCGTGCCCCCTCAGATGGTTAGACGCCAGCGATAGGCAGGCAGGCGGAGCCAGACAGCTAGAATACACTCTCCCCATCTCTCCTCTTCAGCTGAGCTGTGGCTGGGTCAGTTATCTGGCTACTGCACACTCAGCATTTTCCTGCGGCTGGTAGAAGGTTGCCTGCCTGCCTGGCTGGCTGGCTGCCCTCCTCTTTTTCTTATCCATTCCTTCATGGCATGTTCACCGTAACTGAGCTCTCTCAAACCCAGCTGGCTTCTATCAGTCTGTCCACGCCTCCTTCTCCAGAGGCATTTTGTCAGTGCCCTGGTTAAGCACTCTACATGCCCAGCTTTAACTGGCTGTAAAACAGGGTCGCATTTGCATTAAAGTTCCTGGTTCCCTCCTCTGAGGTCCAAACGGGAAGCTCTACCCTGCAGGAATAAATGAAACCAGCACTAGAGATGTCTTCATGGGCACCAGATAGATCTGGATATGCAGAGGAGTGGAAACTGGTTACAAGAGGAGAGCAAGAGCAAGAGCAGTCCACCTCTTGTGGGTTTAAAAACTTCTTCATTTAGGGCTGTGATTCTGAGTGTGAGGCTGACGTTCTGACTATCTAAAAAAAAAAAAAAAAAAGAGTCCTGTGGCACTTAGACTAACAGATTTATTTTTCGCACGAGGTTTCGTGGGAGAAAATCCCACTTCCTCAGATGCTTTGAAGATGAGGGAACTTACGGAATGGCAGATTCTGACTGTCTGCCAGCATGGACCATCTCCCGGTACTTGACTGCACTGCTTGGGGGGGAGAGAGATTTTTAAAAAAATCCTCTCTGAGAGGAGATGTAACCCTTTGCACCTCATTAACAGACGGTGCCCAACGAGTTGGCAGATGGCCCTAGTGTGGTTTAATTGCTCTGCTAATATGTCCTCTCTAACTATGAATCACCACAGTTATAAGCAAGCGAGCTGGCAAGTGCATAAAGAATAAAAATATCACTACTACAGAATTCTACAGCTAAATGAAATTCAGATTTTAAACCTGTACGTTCCCTTCCCTTCTATTTATTCAGTCCAGGAAACTACAAAAGGTCTCTGCTGCACAGCCAGCCTTATGTGTAGAAGCAAGGAACTAATGTCTACTTCATCTGTGGTCTGAAGAGCTGGACTAACAGTAATGTCACTAAAAGAGTATTTCAGAGTTAAATATTTGAGTTTACATAGTCTAACTCTTAGGAAGAATATATATTAAGGATGTAAAATTTTCCTAGGGCCAGTTTTGAGAGGCTTAGGTTAGGTTCGGGTATTAAGAGAGAAATGTGGGCAGTTCCTTTTTTTATTTACAATAAGGATTTGTGCGTAGTGTACAATGCAGGCCCTAAATTACAAAACATCAGTTAATGCTGCTTTATCTGATATAAAAAGTGAGAGTGTGGGGTCATTTGCTTTTATTCAAATGCATAGAAAAAGTGTTTATTTGTTGAACTTTAACTTTTCCCTTTTACGGGATAAACTTTTTCCCAGTAAGAGGAATTTAAACAATAATACAGAAAATAAGAGCTACCTGCTAGAGGTTTGAAATCCATTAGACTGTTATATAGGGGCATTAGGATAAGTGACTCCTCACCATTTATCAGCACCGGGCTGTTTAGACTACAGATTTCCACAATTCACAGGCAGGGTCTAAAATCCAGGAAAATGAATGGCACAGACAGTGTGGAATGTAAACATTCGTCAAGCAGCCAAAAGTCACCTCAAAAGAAAGGACTATTTTGAAGGGCATATTGTCTATGAGCTCTAAAGAATTATTATTTGTTTATTATGGATCAACAAAAGACTCATGCTGTGTTAAACAAAACTAGAGTTCCTGCTCTGAAGACTCCAGTGTTGCAGGACGTTTATCATGGACTCATTCCACTGTGCCTGTGACTCACAAGACCAGCACCTTCATGGGAACGACTCATTTTGAAATCACTAGCAAATAAACTCTATTCCAAACCAACAGAACTACATTATATGCGGTTGAAAATTGGACTTGTCTTCAAAGACGCCCTGAACTATGTTTTGATAGGTCCAGCTCTTCGTTATCATGAAGCATAACTTTACATATGTTGATGCTTTGATGTTTTTGATGCTTCTGCTGGGGGTATGATGCAAAGGTTCACAGCTTCTATCTTATCTGATCATCTTCTTGTCATAGTACAATTTCCATTAAAATGTAAGTGGTTGTATGAGACAAGAACCAACCAGTGTGAACTTAATAAATATCCCCAAGGAAGCAGGAAGGACATGGAATGAGAAACTCATTGCCAGGAGTTTTGCAAAAAGGCCAGATGTGATGTGGTGATGGTAGAGGCAACAAGAAACTGCTCTACAAAAGCTGAAGATGATTGTAGAGGGGAGGGTGTACTTTTGTTTGTTTACATGATGGCCACCACTGCATGCTGTGTCTGAAAATTCAAAGTAAGCTAAAGGCACTTTTTTTCCATTTAACTGTTCATTTTGTAATAGGAATAAGTGTCCTCAGCTTCACTTTTGACACTTCCCTTTTCCTGCCTTAATTCTTTGTGCATGTATGAGTGTTGGGCCTTATGTCTAAAATTGCTATTTGCTAAATTTTTGAGCTCACATTCAGGAAAAGGAAACCCCAAATGAGCAAACACTTAGAGTAAAAAAGAGCTTTAATACCATATAGTGGGAGTAAATGGGAGGGGCAGTTGGTTTCAGGCTATGTTTCTTTTTCTGTCATTCTATCATGACCAGCTAAAGAATTAATAATGTACTAATGTGTCTAGGTTGGCTATTAGGAAAAACTTTCTCTCTAGGAGGGTGGTGAAGCACTGGAATGGGTTGCCTAGGGAGGTGGTGGAATCTCCATCTTTAAGGCCCAGTTAGACAAAACCCTGGCTGGGATGATTTAGTGGGAATGGTCCTGTTTTAGCAGGGGGTTGGACTAGGTGACCTCATGAGGTTCCTTCCAGCCCTAATATCCTATGGTTCTATATCAGCTCTCTGTAAAGGTGCACACAGACCAATGTGGCACAGGGGTGTCACTGGCGCTGGGCTTACGAGGCTTAAGCCCCGAGTCCTAGCACCAAGCCCCAGGTCCACCACTTGGCCACCTGCGGCGGCAGGGGGTGATGTGGCTGAAGCCCCGAGTCCCAGCGTGCCATGCCCCATGTCTTTTCTCAGGCCAGCAGCGCTTCTGATGTAGCATGTATGCTAACGTGGAAAAGATCATGGAATTTAATAAAATTGGTTAAATGAGGAAAAAGATATTTGTGAATAATTTATTAAAGGAAAATGCCAAAATTCATCAGATAATTGATCTGCAAATAATTCGACATTTTTTAGTGCTGCATAGACACACAGTGATAGGGGCTGATTCAAATTCACACACAGGCCCTTTTACACTGCTCTGACAATGTACTCCCACAGCAAGGCCCTTTACTGCTTCAGGAGCCTTAGTGTAAATGAGAATCAGGCCTCAGGACTCCATTTTTGGGGCACAGACTACATACCATGGTGCAAGCGCTCAAGGCACACTCTTGTTCAAGAAAAATGTAGCTGGTGAACCAAAACCTGAAGTGTGTTCGCCACATTTCCTGGTCTTTGCATTCCCAGTGCAAGCAGAAAAGGATATATCTTGCTAACAAGCTTTTTAGCTGTGCATAAATGCCTCATTAATCTTAAACTACACAAACTGGGCAAGATTTCAACAATTTCCACTCCACAATCAAACCTAGCCTAGACCAGTCCACACAGGAGATCCACTTTCTGGACACTACAGTTCAAATAAGTGATGGACACAACCACCACCCTGTACCGGAAACCTACTGATCATGAACTTTCATCCAAAACACACCACACGCTCCATAGTCTACAGCCAAGCCCTAGGATATAACCTCATTTGCTCTGGTCTCTCAGATAGAGACAGACACCTTCAGGATCTCTATCAAGCATTCTTAAAACTACAGTGCCCAGCTGGGAAGTAGAGAAACAGGTTGACAAAGCCAGATGGATACCCAGAAGTCAATTTCTACAGGTCAAACCCAAGAAAGAAAACAACAGAAAGCCACTGGTCACCACCTATAGGCCCCAACTCAAACCTCAACAACACATCATCGAGGATATATAGTTTACCCTACAAGACGACCTCTCACTTTCCCAAGCCTTGGCCGGCAGACCTCTCCTCACCTACAGACAGCCCCCAACCATAAACAGATACCAGCAACTACAGACCATACAACAGACACACTGAGAAAGGCACATGTCCTTGTCACAAATCCATGCTGCCAGCTCTGTTCTCATATCAACACTAAAGACACTGTTGTAGGACCTGATCAAAACACCTACCACCTCAGGAGATCATTTGCCAATGTGATTTATGCCATCATGTGCCAGAAATGTACCCCCCTCTCCCCGCCTTATACGTTGGGCAAACAGGACAGTCTCTGCGCAAATGCACAAATGAACACAAGTCTGACATTTGAATAACAACATTCAAAAAACAATAGGAAATGATCACTTTAATCTCCCAGACCATTCAATAACAGACTTAGCTGTAACTATCTTCAAACATGGTTAATCCAGATCAAGGCTTCAAAGGGAGACTTAAGAATTAGAATTCATATGCCAATTTGACGCCATCCACCTTGGTCTGAATAAGGCCAGGAACTGGCTTTCCCACTAAAAACATTGACTGTTAAAAGTGCCTCAGGACTCCTGCTTTGTTTTTCATTACTAACAGCGATTCTCACCTCTCTCAGCCTCACTCTTTCTGATATGCTGTATTTGAATCCATGCAGCTTCTTGGATTTGCTAAAGCAATCTGACTTGATGCAGTGAAATGTAACCCACTCTGGTATCAGATGAAGTGCGACTTCACAGACAAAAGCTTATGCAAAAAGTAAATTTGTTAGTCTTCAAAGTGCTAGAGGACACTGCTTTTGTTTTGCTGAGCTAGACTGACATGGATACCTCTTTGGAACTTGTCAAACTGGGAAACATTTTTTGGGATGGAGGAATAATGAATTGCATCACCAACCATTGCAGAGAGGTTCCTTAATCTGTTTAATTTTTTGCACAAGTGGAGATCCATTGCACTACAAGGATTCTGGGTAGGTAATAACAGAGAAAAGGGCCACAGAGCAGCTACTGCTATGCAAGTTACAAAGCAGCAGCCGTGTTAGTTTAGTTCAGTAAAACAAACAAGGAGTCCTGTGGCACTTAAATTTATTTATCGCATGAGCTTTCATGAGAGAAAATCCCACTTTGTCAGATGCTTTGGGATCTTCTCCCATGAAAGCTCATGTGATAAATAAACTTGTTAGTCTTTAGTGCCACAGGATTCCTTGTTTGTTTTACCTCCATACAGAAAGAGTTGCCAGCCAGCCAGTGGCTTGCTCATTTCAACAGAACTGTGACGATCCAAAGGCTGAGACTACATTAAATATCACTCACTAATGGAGCCGCAGCAAATCCATTTCCCTTGGACTTTCTGGCCACTAAACATTAAATTCCCAGGGCTCGCTATAAAATCCAGGAATAGTGCACATCTCCCATTTGTTACCTGCTGTCTCCTTTTTAGGTTTCAAAAGGTGGGAGATTTGTTTACTACACGGGATTCATGCACAATATCTTTTCCATGGATTGTCGACTGGCCACAAACTGATGGAGTCAGGTTCTGTTGGCTTTCTGCCTGGCTAACTGAATTGTTAAGAGGCATAATTGTTACATACATCGTCAGGGCCTAATGCAAGTTCGTAAGGGCCAAACACTGCTGTACTGCATGCAGGGGGCTGGCTATGAGGAAGGAGGGAACGAATTTTTATGGCGCTTGCAGAGACGGGCCATTGGGAGGAACTGCTGTCACCACCGGAGCAAATCAAGTTCTGGGAAAGGGACCTGATGGGTGGCTGTTGGACTATCATGTTCTCTGCCCCACTGTAAAGTAACTCTTGAGTTCTCCGGTGTTGCTTGAAAAGCCCCAGATATCGCCAGGCCTGTGCTAGAGAGACTGGGGACTGGGTCAAGGGAAAATCTAAAACTACAAAGGAGTCAGCAGTTAACAAATGGAATTGCTGAGAATTATTGTGAACTGAAGTTACTCTAGGACCGTGTTCCCTATGGCAGTGAGTGCCCAGCTCCCCTCTCTCCTCACTAACTGGGGAGCTTGATCTCTTGCAAAACTGGGTCCTTGGTCTCTGTCTAGGACATTCTAGGGGGCAATAATGATGGGAAATTTGAACCCTCAAGCCAGGTGTTGTGATGGTCTTGGGGCCTTTCTGCTGTACAATGACTATCTGCTGAGGCTGCAAAGGGAAGGTTGAAGCACTACAGGTTCCTCAGGAAAGCAAATTGAGGAAAAAGGCCTCAGCCTGCACTTGCAATGAGCTAGTTAAAACCTTGGTAGTTACAGACATGGCTTGGGTTTATTTCTGTTCTGGGACATGCGTGGACTTGGAGTTGAATGACTCAATCTGGAGAGCCTGGGTGTGAGCGTGCCCCCAAAGTTACATGGTTGCTGGGTCCAAGCCCTGACGGTCTCGCTCTGATTTCACAGTGAGAAAACCTGCAGGAGGAGAGGGAATCTGCACAGTTGTCCAGAGCAGCATGCAAACAGAAGACATTCACCAGTCCTGTCCCCCCCAGCTCTGGTGCACTCACAAAGCTACTTGCCCAGGAAGAGATATTGGATTCCTTGGGCTAGGTACACTGTGGGTGCAGACATCGATGGTGCGGGTTTGACTGAGCATTTGTAAAGACACACACAACTGAGCCCAGAGTTAGCCGAGGGTCGAGTTGTTAAAACCTACCTGGCAAGTAGCATAGCACTGGTTTGACAGGAAGGCATTTCCCGTCAGCTCAGCACTGTGGGGACGCTGCGGTGAGGAGGCAGTAAACAGTGGAAGGGAGATATGCCAGATATTTTAGCTCTTCTGTATCACTCTTGCCTTGCTGCTAAAATACCCCCCCCCCCCAAGTAGACCATCCCCTTGTTGAAGAAAGACATTTGAAGCCAGTCAGGGGGCTGGAAGCAGGCATGCTCAAGCTCCATCCAGCAACCGGTGATGGTAACCCACTCTGAGAGCTGAGTGAATGAATCGCAGCCAAGTCATGCTGCCTAGGTAAGGCTGGCACTGGTGAGAGATTTACAAAGAAGCCAGACCATAGGACCCAGTTTCAGTACTGAGCAAAGAGCCCAATGCTCAGCAAATGGTAAATTCTCTCCTTAGCACTGAGCAGCCTGATGAAAACTTGGTGCCTTGTCCAGGCCCTGCCTGTGGCATCTGTTCAGTGGAGTGTACATTCATGGACAAAAGGAAGGTGTGCCACTATGTGTCGGGTGAATTCACCATTGGGGTGCTGGAGCTGCAGGAGGAAGAGGGAGACGTTGGCCTCATATATGCTATCTATTCTCTGTGCTTGCATTTGTGATAAACGCTGCATCAGCTGTTTCTTAGAGACCTGCAAGGACGCAGGCACGGTTTCTGTGTCCATTTCCCGACTCTCACCCACATGCTTCTCTGAGCTCCCTGTCACACTGCTCTGTCCACCCAGCCCATCTCTTGCCTTCCTTTGGCTTCTCAGATCTCTGGACTGGGATTTGAGAGACCTGGGAGCTATTCCCAGCTCTGCTACTGGCCTGTTGAGTGGCCTTGGGCAAATCACTTCACCATCCTCTGCCTCAGTTTCCCTCCTAGTAAGTGCATGATGACACTAGCCTCCTCTGTAAAGCACGTCACAAGCTAAGCTACTGATGAAATGCTATAGAAGAGCCAAGGGTTACTTGTGAGATCTTTCAGGGCACCTAGGGTGGAGTCGCTTGTTACTCCTTCCTCTGGCACAAGGGAGTCTTGCCTGTGCTTAGCTGGATGTCAGTGCCATGGTCTCTCCAGTCTTTCAGCTGCTCACCCATGCCCCTCTGGGCTAGGCCGGACCTGACTTTGCCTGGCAGGGTAACAATAGGTGCATGCCCACCCCTGAGTTCCTTTGAAACATTCACCCGGGATATCCAGCCCTGTCACTGGCTGGTCCCAGCATTACAGGTCTGCTGTCCCCTGAGGAGCAGTAGCCCCACACCAACTTGTCAGACTCAGTTCTGGTCTTGCACTTGCTTCCTGTCGCAGCAGCACTGCGCTGTATTTCAGTGAAAACAAGAGTATGTTTATTTTCCAATGTTCCTGGAAACACCAGGTTACAGATAAAATGTAGTCATCACACGGTTTCTAGAAACTAGACCTCCTGTCTGCAGCCTTGCCTCTCCTCAGCGTCTTCTGCAGCTTTTCCACCCAGCTTGGCTGAGATCCCATTTTCCTGGCTGGAAACATGCTTGTCAGTTTCCAAAGGAATCCTTCCTTTCTGTAAGTTCACCCATCTTCGAAGCATGTGAGGAAGTGGGATCTTCTCCCACGAAAGCTCATGCAAAAAATAAATCTGTTAGTCTTAAAGTGCCACACAACTGCTTGTTGTTTTTTTACTGGAAACATGCTGCTTGTTTACTTCCCAGGAGGTGTCTCCTTTGTCTCTGCTTACAGCCCCTCGCCCCCCAGTTCTTTGTCCATACTCAGAGACAGGCTAGCCACCCGTGGCTTGTTGTTCCTAGGCACTGTTCCTTTGCTGATGTTAAATCTCTCTGCTCACTTTGTATGTAACTGGGCATCCCCTGATTTAGCTCACAGTGCTTCATTTCCTTCCCAACAAACATGTTGGCTGACAGAAGACCTGGTTTCATCTCTACTGGTGACTCAGGCCCTGGACAGACGCAGAGAAAGTAGTTTCAGCACCTCTCCGTAACTCATTATGTAGGATCTGCACAGCAAGACCCTGGCTTTCATTGACGACCTCACCTGATATTCGCTGGAAGACCACAGTGTACATGCTGAAATCAGGACATTCCTGTCCCAGCTTGCCAGCCAGCATTTGGGAGCTTGTGCTCATATTAATCTCAGAATCCAACCTCACGAGTCCTGGGACCACTAACTTCCTGCACTTCACATTTGTCCCTGCATCACTTATCTTGACCCTCTTTCTTGCCATACTGCTTGTTGTATTAAGTCAAGGAGAGCTGTGATACAGCAGTGCTGTTCAGCTGCAAGGTGCTTGATGGCTGCCTCTGTGGGCACTTGGCTCCCCAAAGCACAGGATACTCTAGTGAAGGCCCAGAGGTGCCACGCACCCTGTCAGGCTCAAGAGAAGGTGAAATCCAGGCCTTTTCTGTAGGAAAAGCAACTGCCAGCAATGGTGGGACTGTCACAGGGCACCTCAGAGCTAAGCCAGATGAGCTGATAGGTGTCCCTGGGGACAGGCTCAGGGACTGGGGACAGACCCAGGCTCTGTGTCCTGGAGACAGAAAGCCAGGGCAAGGAGCAGTGAGTGGGACCCTGCGAGACAGAGGAGGCCCAACATTTTCTGGTAGGCACAGCTTGCTGACCCGGGGATTTCTGAGCCAGGAAACTGTGCAATGTTTTGTTTCTATTGTGTCCATGTAAATAAACATGGTAATTCCCGTACTATGCCAGACTCACACTGGTTACTTCTCATCCTATGGACACAACCTGCACTGCCGTGAGTTTTGGCTCACCTCTCTGGCCAAAGGGGCAGCTCAGATTGTCACTTAAGCATTGCATAACACAGGATCCTGAGCCAGGCTCTGAACTGCCTCCACAAGACCAGCAGAGCCTTTTCTTTTCATGCGTAAGCCTGGGGGCATCACCCCTCTCTTTCTCCACTGCAGTGGAAGACATCCCCAGTTCAGCCAAAGAGGTTCAGCTGCTACAACCTCTTCTCCGAAGCTGCAGGTGAATTCTGTGGTGCAGCCCCACAGCCAGATCCCCCATGCCTGACCCTGGGAGCTGCAGGGTCAGGCCCTGTGCATTTTGTTCCTATCATGCGCCTTTGCTTTTGCTAATCAGCATCTGCACAGGGGGCAGTGCACTGGTGCAACAGGGCGTGAAGGGGTGTGAGTCTGCAGTCCTGACTGCAAGAGCAGGCATTTTATACCACTTATAAGTTTCTGCAAAGTGAAAAGACTCGGGAAGGGAGAAGCTGACTCAGGGAGCATGGCTGCAGAGTTTCTCCAGGTTGGGTTATGTTTCACATCTGCAAGGTCAGGTCAGATGTGGGGTTTCTGACCTTCACGTCAGTGTGGCAGAATAAACCATGTGAGATGCTGAAATCCTCAGCCCACCAGCATCTTGTGGGAGTGGATAGCAGGGAGCAAGTGAATGCAGATGTGGTACCTCAAGGGAAGCTGGCAATATTAGCTGAGTAGCAGCAATCAGGGCAGGTGTTTGTGCCATGCAGCTCCCAGCAGTTTCACTTCCCGGCTTTTGGTAGATTCAGTCAAACCTGAAGCTCAGGCTAAGGCTCCCAAGCTGTCAGTGGCTCTGGGCTGAGGTCCTGTGGTACGCAGCGATTTCAGGAGAGTTTGGGCTTTTGGAGCCATTTGAACAAGTGAGATGCCAGGTGGGAGGCACGGGGTGGGGAGCTGGGGGGAAGGGACGTCAGAGAAGCAGATTTGTGCAAACTGCTGCAGACTGAAACCGCTGATCAGTGCAGAGTTAGATTATTTCTAACCCGCTTGGACTCCAGACCCAGTCTCTCAGGTGACAAGTGTTGACTGAGAAGCGAGGAGAGGACTAACTGCAGTGCATCATAAATGCATTTAACAGTCAGATTGAAGCTACCAACAGTAAACTCAATGCTTGGGCAAAAGCCAGCAAGGCTCAGATCTATTCCTGGCATCTGTTAGAGCTGAAAGGAGCCTCCTTCCTCTCCAGCGAGGGGCTTAGCCGTTACCTGGTTCAGGCTGAAATGAGGCTTGGTGCTGTGGCAGATGAAGATGTCAAGGTGTTTAACTGTGCCACCTGGTGGCTGACGGACAGACTGCCTCAGGAAACAGGGCAGGGAGGAAATGCAGCGCACCTGCATCTGTTTGGTGCCAGAAGAGACATCCCAGGGCTCTGCTCTGTGCACTTCCCAGCAGGCTCCTTGGCCTCAGGCACCAGGAGCCACCCACCAGCTGGAGAACTGACTGGCCCCGAGTAGAAGGTGCCAAACACGAGTGTGCTGCGCCTGGGGATGAGTAGAGGAGCCAGGTGGGAGGGAGCTGGGACTTCCACCATGGCTGGATCCTGTGAGAGGGCCATGGGCCAGGGCCTTGGCTGGGGTAAATGGGGTTTGACCTCAGTGGAGCTACATTGGCTTGTCCCAGCCGAGGCCGTGCCCTCCCTCTCTTCTCATCCCCTGAGCAGGAGGTGACCGGCAGGTCTGAAGGGGTTGAAAACTCCACCTGCTCTCTCCACAGAGCCTGCTGCGGGGGGGCCTCTGCTATTTTACCCCTGCCCAGACTGGCCTGGACAGGGGGGAGGCCTGAACCCCATGGCCTCCAGCTTGCCTGGGTGCCTTCCTCCCCAGGAATCACTCCAGGTATCCAGGAATGCTCCCCTGGATGCTGGTGTCAAATGGTCTTGGGACTGTTCAGCTTCAGGGGCAGCCCAACCCCCTGCCCCAGGGAAGAACTGTGTCTGCAGCCCATCAACTGCTTCTGCCCTGCTCCTGGCTTTCTGGGCATGCCCCAGGGAGGCTGCAAAGCAGCGTTATTAGTAATGGAGCGTGTAGTTATCCTGGCTGATCCTCATTTTGGAAGGGAAGGGGGCTGGGTTATTGGAAATGGGAGCCTGCTGGTTGATGAACTGCAGCTGTGGAGAGACCATTAACTTGGTCGGGACCATTGGCTATGTCTACACTAGCAAATTAGTTTGAATTAAAGAGCCTTAAGAACCCTGTCTACACTAGGCTTTGCCTAGTTCAAACTACTTAATTCAGACTAACCAAGTCTGAACTAAGACTTTAGGTGTAGACATAACCATTGTGTGTGTGTGCAGGGCAGTGGCAGAGAGCTGTATTTAGTTCTTCTGGGCATCTCCCAGCCGTCTTAGTTTATCTAATGAGACAAACTGCGAGTGGAGACCTCATGACCTTATAACTATAAAAGGGTTTACTGGACTCTTCTCAGTTAAAACCCACTTGAACAGTGTAACTCATGGAAACCTTGCCTGGCTGGTGTCCTGGATTGTGGGACCTGTTTGTAGGCCTGACCGCAGACAGGGCCCACTTCACACATTGAAATCCAAGTTCTGCTCTCATCACGCTTCTTCAAACAATCCCGTAGTAATCAAAGGAGAAGGGGGATGTTTTGCTCCCTTTTATACCTGCTGAAAGAAAGGGGGGATCTGTTTCTCCCTGGTGATATGCAATTAATTACTCACCAAGATTCAGATACTAAACTCTAAATTACTTTCAGGTGAGTAAGAATTAAAGGAACAGTGCCTACAGATCCCACGGTGGTAGATCCATTCCTGCAAGAGCAAGGAACAATCACGTGTTGGCATCACTGTCGGGGTTGCTCATGGGACATGGCCTTTGGCAACCGTAAAGGATTGGATTCCTGAGGTCAGGTGCCTGGCTGCTTTAGGCACCTAAACACCTCTGAAAATCTGACCCCAGGCTGAGCAATCTTCAACTGCCCCACTCCTGCTGACATTACTGGGAACCGAGCAGCCAAGTCACAAATGGGGCTTTGAAAACCTCACCCCAAAACGCATACCTAGGTATCTGAATGAGCGCTGCTAGATCTTCAGAAGTGTGAGTGATCCTGGTCCAAGCTGCCACTGGCTTCCGCCAGAGCTCAGGGTGATCAGCATCTCTGAAAACCTGGCCCTGGCAATTTAGATGTTTTAAATGGCTTTTCTGGCTTTAAATGACTAATTTTATTCGCCTGAATTTAAAAAATAGGTCCCAGTGTTTCCCATGCTATTCCCAGCATTATTAGTGACAAGAACAAGTTATTTCTTCATCCATTAAACCCACTAGGGTGCAGACAGACAATGTTTCATAGCCAGGACAGGCCCACTTGTTCTGCACGTCCTGGCGTGTGCTTTTGTTCCTCCCCAACTTGGCCTGCCCTCCCACCCCCAAATGGGCTAGCTCATCTAAGAGCATCAGGAAAACAAAAAGCCTAGCTCTGCCCACTACCTGGGTTTCAAATCGTAGCTTTGTCAGGTGGGAGGGAGTGGTTATTTTGAGTACCAGGTGTCTGAATCAATCCTGGGCCAGCCAAAAGTGTGAAAGGAAAGAGCCTAGCAATAGCCAATTCACTTCTCTTCTGGGAGATTCATCACAGGAACAGCCCCATTGCAGTACCGAGGAACTTACATGAAATTCTGAGGTATCATCTTCTTTCCCAGCCCAGATTCTCCGTGGCCTCTTCATTTATTATAATTTACTGGGCAGCCACACAGCTGGCATCTGGGGTCGTTATACTTTGACCAACAACCCGTTATCAGCAGCCACATTGGACAGCGACCCCACCCTTCTGTGCCATGCCAGCTCCAGAGTAAAGGGAGAGGCGCCATGGCTGTGTCTGCATTGACACCTCCCAGAAAAGCTTTGCTGGAATAATGGGTCTTGCAGCTGGCTCCATGAGCTAAAAACATTCCTGCCCTGATTAACACACAGTGGCTCATGTGCTGAGCCTCGGACACTCCCCGAGAATGCCCAGCATTTTGTCCAAGTGCTGCCAGCAAGGGGCCAGCTGCAGCAGTGGAACTTTGTGGTCCCACTTTCTTGGGGAGAAGGTTTTGGGGATCCAAATGTACCCTGAGGTTAGTTACGGCCTTGGCAAAGCAGCATCCATTCCATTCTCCTAACCCCACCAGTTCCTCTGGGAGCTCCTGCTGCAGAGGATCCTCGCCTTGGGCCACTCTGTGCCCTGTCTCAGATCTGTCCTAGTGCCGCAAGGAAACAGCACTGCCTGGTTCCAGTGAAAAGCAGTGGTAGAGCCGAGCACAAGGCTGCAGCCCTGAACGCCTCGCTGACCCAGGAGCCTCATGCTGCAGCCAAGGGAGCCAGCTGAGTGTAAACTGGCCAGCAGCTGGCCAAAGCTGGTACTGTGGATTCCTCAAGCTACTCCTCTTTCCCAGGAGAGCACACACTGAGCACCTCCGTGTCAGGCCCTGATCAGATGTGTTCATGACGGGTTCAGCTGTGAGGCCCTCACTCCAAAGACGGAGGGGTGGAATCTGGGCAGGGCTGGGGCAGCCTGGGACAAGAGCCTGGTTAGAGGATGGCCATCCCCAGGTCTGTTAGTCACACGTCTGCCACTAAATGGACAGTGGGAAAAGAAAAGTCAATTACTTTCAAGAGCCAGAACCTCAGCAGGTGCAGAGAAGGTGGCAGCCCATGACAACTGTTCTCTGTGGAGATCAGGCAGCTGCACAGGCAATCAGAAAAAGCAAGGAGTCTTGTGGCACTTAAAGACTAACAGATTTATTTATCGCGTGAGCTTTCATGGGAGAATATCCCACTTCATCATACACTTTGAAGAGGGAGAACTGTAGCTGTTCTGTGTGTAGATATAGGTGCCCCCTGCCAGTGTGTGTCCTGGCTTCAGCCTCTACTTGTGCAAATTTGGATCTAGATGTTGAACAGCAGCAAGGAAAATACTTAAATGCTTGTGTAAGTGGCTGAATTTGTTAGTTTGATGGTGATCTTCACTTCTAAAAAGGAATGTCTCCACCTTCTCTTTGCTCTGGCTTCTAATACAGAGACAGAGGTTAGGGAGCAGTGTTTAATCCAGGGGTCTCAAACATGCAGCCTGTGGGCCGCATGTAGCCCCTAAAGCTATTTCCTGTGGCCCCCAATGACACGATCATTACCGATATTTGCAGTATCATTATATGGAAAGGTTTCAGTGGTGCAGCCCTTGGGATACCATGCTCATCCTTATGTGGCCCTCTACTAGTCCTCATGTGGCCCTTGTGGTGATTTGAGTTCGAGACCCCTGGTTTAGTCAATGATCTGAAGAAGGGAAGAAAAGTGTAGTTCATGCTTCATGTAGGGAACTGAACAAATGAAACACCTGGGAGTGGTAGGAATTGGACACTGCCTTTGAGAACACAAGCCACAACCACAGGCCAGGTTTCCTTAGTGTGCATGTCACTTCAGTCTGTGACGCCAGGGAAATGATGAAGGGAGGAGTAGCATAGGTGATGGAGATGGCTCTGGCCAAGGGATGTGGATGGAAGGAAATGCCCATTGATACTGCTGTGTATTAACGTCAGTACCGTGCCAACTGACCCTGCATAAGGGCCCCAATGGTAACTCATACATAGAGCCCTGCAAATCCGTGGATATCTGCATTCTATACACATCCGTGGATACAATACGGATATCTGCGGACCATTTCTTGCGGATGCAGGTCAGATACGGATCCAGGTATTTGTATCCGTGCAGGGCTCTACTAATACAGATCTTTCCTGCACCTTGTCACAGCATTAACCACTCCGTACAGTCACGTTGCGGAGCAGCATGGAGGCCCTTCCTAGCAGCAACAGGTGATCTATGTATCACCCTATCACTGCCCTAGCCCTACGGCTACTCTTCTCAACAGCATTTCTTACCCAGAGGATGAAAGGGGGCTGATTATCGATGTCTATATTTAATACACATGGAGAAACCCACCAGCAGAGCCGGCAATGAGAACTATGCCCAGTTCCACCATCCATCTGGAAATGGTCCATAGAGCTGTCCGGGCCACACGCCAGCCACCTGCCGGGCTAAAACGAACAGTGCTGCCTCCCACTGCTTGTCTGTCTGGCCATGAACAGACACTACAGCCCTGCCGCCCCTCTCTGCAGCCTGGAGGGAAGAGCTCACCCTTTGTTGGCTCATATTGTCCACAAAATACAGGAAGCCCATACCGCAATCACAGCATTCATCACATCCCAGTGGCCACCGAAGTACCCCTGGCCCCTAGTTCAGAGCAGAAGGGAGCTCCCTAGTTTTGTGTGAGCCATGGTGGTCTCAGTGTGCAGGGTCCCATAGAATCCCAGCAAGGTGGAAATTGGCAGTAATGGTAGTGGTGACTGGTAGACAGCGTGTGCCTCTGCCAGCTCTGAACTGCCCAGTGTTTGACAAGATGCCCTTTACCTGGTCTCCCCATGCGCCCTACTCAGCCAGGAGCCTCTGAGACAGATTTGTGCACCCATTGGGTAAGAGTGGGGCCAGCAGCGTCCTCATCAACATTCATGGAATAGAGGGTTTGGGCCTATCATTGGCTTCTGCACAGCTCAGGGGGCCCAGCTTTTGAAATCCCTAGGCTAACTCTGCCTTTCTGGGCCCTCAGACGTACTTAGTAGATCACATTCCAAGTGTGGCCAGGCTTACACCAGGGCTGTCCCTTAGGCCAATGACCAACAGCTAAGTTCCCTAGTGTATACGCAGGTCCTTTGCTCTGTCCTCTGCAAGTGTCACATTAACGCTTCATCAGGTCTTTAGTTCCTCGCTCCTAGAGCTGAAGTTTTATAAAAGTGTTAAAGCCGCGTTTAGTCTTTCTGCTTTTACTGAAGCTGAGGGCTGGCCTACAGCAGGGCACCGGATAAAAGGCCTTTGTGGCTGCCAACACCACCATGCTGCATTCAGAGTGTCTCCACTTTAATGGCAGCTCCACCACCACGCTGCGTTCAGAGCGTCTCCAGTTCTATGGTGTCTGTCTCCATGCCCAGCTGCTAGTTTGGTCAGGTCTGCACCATTTCGGGAAGGCAGGATCCACGTTTTCTTTTAGTTTGGGGGGTCAATGGTAGGTCTGAAAAGAATCTGATGTGCTCCAAGCAGCATGTTAACCCTGAAGCCCAACCAGGGCAATTGGATGAGTGGTTTCACTTGAATGGATATCCAGCAGGAAAGCTTTAGGGTTAAGAAGCAAACAAGTGCATCATTATCTGTGGCAGGGTTGTGGCACTAGGGGCTCAAGTGCTTAGACATGTTAGTGACTAGCTTAGGCTAATCGAATGGCTCCAGTGGGCTATGCCATGACATAGTTGCTTGAAATACGAGAAGGGCATGCTAGGAAAGGCTTCTGTATAACAGATCTCTCCACACCAAAGAGTTCATAGTTCCCAGGCTGGCACAAAAGAAGTGGCCAGAGGGCTGGAGGAATGACACGCTGAGGAAACTCACTGAATATGTGTTTTAGTTTACTTGAGTGATACTTTTCTGTAACCATTCAGGAATTTTAGATGCCTTCCATTTTCCAACCTCCTACTGCTAGGAAGATGAAAAGAGAAGCGAAGGCCAGTGGAATTATAAACATTAGCTTGGTTTTAAACTAGCCACTGAATAAATATATCTCTTACTTCTGAATGCTCATCACACTGGGCTTTCAAGGCCCCATGGATTTTATGGCAGATATCCTGAAGATTTTCCATAGACTTTGAGATAAACGCTCCCATGGATTTCCAGTGCCTATAGCCATGATATTAGCAGAAACTTTGAGAGAACGCTTGTGGTAGAACATTTCCAGAAGGTAATGGGCTCCTGCTGCTAAAATAAATGCCTTGGCTTTCTTTCTGCCTTTATGAAAAGGAGACACTGGACAAAGCTGAGATGTTCCTTTCCAAAGCAAGAGTCACTGGTGCAGCAGCAATGCCCTGTTCATTAGTTTATTGCTCCCATAGCAAACATAACACCTTGCTTGTTTATTTAATGCCAGGTGCAGGCTGAGTGCAGTTTACCCCAGAGCAAAGTTCACAGCAGAGACAGAGCACTTGCGATGCATGGTCCAGGATGCTGTGCGGTCTGGCAGGTAGGCCAATGGCAGAGCAGCCAGAGATGCAGAGTTAGTGCCACTCTTGTTGCTGAGTCAGCATGTAATGGGGATAAGCCATGCAAACTGCCCCAGTCAAATCAAATCATATCATAGGGCTGGAAGGGACCTCATGAGATCATTGAGTCCAATCTCCTGGGAATTGAACCCAGGACCTTCTGCATGTTAAGCAGAGGTGCTAGCCACTACACTATTTGCAGTCAAGGCATCCACATTTAGCGGAGGCTTTCAAATGTATCATGGTTAGTGCCCCTGGGTATGACCAGTGCCCCCGCCCCAGCAGAGCGGATTCTCACTAGCTCTCTTCCAGCCAGCCTGCTAGAACAGCAGTGTGGACGGTGGCTTCCGGAGCTAGCTACCCAAGCTTGGCCCCAAGGGTTGGGAAGGTGTGGACACCAGAACTTAGCCCGAGCTGCTGTCCATGCTGCAGTGGCTGCATTTGGGCAGAGCTAGCATGAGTCTCTCTGCCGGCGCCAGGCATCTTGTTGCCGGCTGCCATGCTGCCATGCCTTCTGGGCTCTGCAGGTCTAGGCCTGGCTGTAGCCCAAAGGCACGTTCCTCTGGTCCTTACACAGGCCAAGTGGATGGGAAGTTTTGTTGGAGTAAGTGCTGGAGAGTGGGGCTCTAAAGCCGTTCCGCCTCCCCCTTTCCATGACAGGCAGAACGGCTGCAGAGCCACTACTTTTAATTATAGGACATGTTCTAAAGGGCCGAGATCAGCAAAAGATCGTCACCTGGCCCAAAGTCAGAGAAACCTGAACTAAGGTCATAGTAAACAAATCCCACCTTTCAGCATGAACTCTACAGCAAGATGGTGGCCTTGTGGCTACAACTCACGTGTGGACAGCAAAAGCGTGTGAGTCTTCTGTGCTGTGCTGCATGGATGTTGCTTTGTCTGCGTTCCTCCGAGGAACGCTGAGGGAAGCAGTTCTTGGAGATCTTCCAGCAGGAGAGTTGAGAAAAGCACCATGTTTTGATCTTGGGAAGCACCTGGCAGCCTGCTTTTGGGGCACTGGCACTTCACTGCTGTGATGTGGCCCCCTCTGGGTCTAGCTGCAGAATGCCACACCCATGGGTTTCCCTGGGCAGTTTGTGCCTGGAGTAGCCTGGGCCCAGGTAGAGAGGCTGAAAGGAGCTGAGAAATGATTCAGCAATTGCTATTTATTCCATTCTTTGCTAATGTCCAGGCTCAGCGCAGAGAGCACTTTGCATCCGCTGCCATGGGTAAAACCCAGCCTCTTTTTTAAAATACATCCACTAAGGCACACGTGATAGAGCCTAGAAATCGTCTCTCTGCTTTGATGTGTCGCTAGCCTTTCCAGCCAGCAGATTCACTAAGCAAAAATGCTAAAGAATAGTGTGTGTGCCCTCTCCCTCTCTCTCCAGAACATTCCTAAGGGTCTATTAAATGCAAGGGGAAAAGATAAGGCTGTGGCTGGAACTCAGGAGTAAATATTATTAGGAAGCAATTGACTGTGTTCCCTCTACAGCACTGTAAATCAGGGGGAAGTATTGGTTCAAACCAGAGGCTCAGATTGTCCATTTTCCTTTCAACTGGCACCTGAAATTCTAATCTAAATGCTCCGGCAGAGCCCCTATGGCCTCTGAGATGCAAATAGGTTCATGGTCTTTTCCAACAGTGTAACTCTTCAATATCTAATCTTGCCTCTGTGGGAGGTGTGACAAAGGCTCGTATTACCAACAGCAGCTTAATGTAGCCTTGCGATGATCAGACAGGAGGAAGGAAAAGCACAATCCCTGGCTTTTCCGGGGTGGGGGGCAGGGGCAGCTTTCCCTCTCATCCTTGGACAACAACCTGCTCTTAGGTTTGCTGCCTAGCCCCCTTCACCCTTGTCAAACGCACAGCTTCACTCCCCGTCCAGCTGCAGTGCACCACTGCCTCTCACCCCTTAATATTTCGCAGGAGGAAGCGAGTGTATATTCTATTTAAAGAGGACGGATGGAGATTTCTTAGGTGCCTGCCTGAAACTGAGGCTGCAGTGCTAGCTCTCGCTATTTAACAAAGGCAGTAGTTGGAGAATGCCAGGAAACGCCACCAAGAAATTCTAAATCAAATACCTCGCAGAATTATGGCTTGACACTGGGTGACTGTAGGTATCTGGGCAAAGAACATTCCTGTTTCTACAGAGTCAGGAAATGTTGTTTAGCAAATCTGCAATTAGCTCTTCTGGGCGTTAGTCACATTTAACAGCTGCCTGCCAGCAGGGACCCTCTGGCCTTTAAAGTACCAGATCAGAAACAAGCCAGGAGTCCTGTGGCGCTTAAAGACTAACAAATTAATTTATTGCATGAGCTTTCATGGGAGAAAATCCCACTTTATCAGATGCTTCGAAGAAGCATCATCTGTGCAGCAAACCTAGCCTCAGCTAGAACAACTCAGCAAAAATATCTTCAAATGCACCTAGATGTGGTGCCTGGAGCGACATAGTTGTCCCTGCCACTGAACTTGTATCTCTGAATGGCACCATTATGTCCCCAGTGACATAGTGCCCTTAACTAGGCACCTGACGCTCAAGAGATCACACCATTGCTTCACATTTTATGACATATTTTTCTCTTGTGGCACTCTGTACAAGACTCCCACCACCATCCAGAGATGATATCACAAAGCAGTGACCAGAGTCCCACAGGCTGTCAATAATTATCACCACAGCTGTGTGCCGTGATTGTTTGTTTATGTGTATGGAGATCAGATCACAACGGAGCCAGGCCCCCATTGTGCTAGGTCCTGTCCGTACGTACACAGCGTAAGAGACAGGCAGTAGGCGAAACAGCCAAAGGGTGTTATGGCGAGACGTGGGCCCAGGCAAGGACACACAGCTCCCTGCCCCTCCTCAAATCCCTGTGCCAGCTAGTCACATGGCCTGGGGAGGACTAGGCTGGCAAGTCTCATGGTATTGGCATAAGATGGTTTTTGCTGTTTTCAGACCGGCCTCCTGTGAGAGGTTCCAGCCCATGCTGAGTTTCTCCCGGAGCTGAAAGTGAAGCTGCAATGGGTGGCTAACCCTGAGGGCAGCTGCCAGGAGATGGAGCAAGTCTTCATCCGGTGCTCTCTCTACCCCACCTGGGCACAGTCACCTGGGAGCAGAGTTTCCTCCTCCACCCCCAGCTACCAGCCCTGGGTGGGGTGAGGTGAGAGAAGCAAAGGGGCTTGTAAACAAATGCTGGGCTCACGCTGCAGAAAGGAGGACAGTCCCACAAGCCTGGCATGAACAGAGCCTGACAATGAGAGACGTAGCCAACGGAGTGAAGCTTTGAGCTGTTAGCACAGGAGACAGAGCTGCAGCCTCTCCCCAGCACCTCTGCTTCAGGTCCCCTGTTACTGAATCATTTCATCAGTACCATTTGCCTCGGCCTCCTGGGCAGGCCCTGGCCTTTCTGCTGAAAACCTGGATTTTCTGGAGCTTTGGCCCTGCCAGGGAGGATTCGTTCTGGGCATCTCGGTTCCAGGCTGGGCAACTGGAACCATTGTCTGGTTCGTTAATTTGTTTTGGTGCCAGAACGGGACTGTTGGGTGGCCTTGGTCAGGTTCCCCAATGGACAGAACTTGTCCCAGCCGTCAGGTTCCCTTTGTTGCACCAAGTGCCTCCATGTTTGGCATGGACGAACTTTCTGTACAGCCTGGCAAGACTCACAGTTGGGAACAGGTGGTCTGAACTCTCCTCTCATCCCTGGAGCTGGCCCTGGCAAACAGGTGAAGTCTGGGCAGGGCCCCAGCGGGAGGCCATCCTGCCACAGTCTGTTCTGCAGCTGGAGCTCTCCAGGCCCTGGGGGCCACATGCCATCATTAAATGAGAGTCATGAAGGCAACACTTTCCTTCAAAGTATTTTAAGTGAGGAAACTTGCAAGCCAGCACTGCGTACAGAAGAATAAGAAGATTTGCCAGCAGTCTTCTCTCAGTGCTTTGAAAGTGAGTGAGATAGGTTGGCATAAATTACCACGCTGTCATACAGAACTCTGAAATTCCCACAGAATAGTTTAGCAGTTCAAAGAGCTGCTGAAATAATTTTGCATAGCCTAATAACCGTTCTTAAGCTTTCCATTTAAAGTATAGCAACAAAAGCATGATTCCCGAGAACAGATGATTTCCTGCCATTTAGCAGGTCATGTGCAGCCAGCATTTTTTTACACCAAACACAGAAAATTTAGTCCAGAGTGCTCAATTAGCCGAGCGAACACTCTGCTTTTATTCCTGCCTATGAGGCCTGATCTATACAGCACGCTCCCCCATAGCACTTCAGCATCTGTGTCACTCTCCCATCTGCTCTGCTCTCACATGGCTGACTAGAAATCACCACCACTGTCAACAGAGCTTTGAAACAACAGTTAGCTAACCACAAGGTTTGAACCCAGTCGGTCAGAGAGAGCTGTAAAAATGAAGGTCTCTGAGGCAGTCACTACAACAGTGTGTGTGTGAAAATGAGAGGCAGATATGGCCAGTGAAACCAAGCAAGCTCAGTGCATGCTGAAAAGCCAGTTTGCAAAACCGGTGGTTATTTTAGCCGCTAGATGGGAGAAAACATTGCCTTCCTGAAAGTCGTAGAGTCAGGGACCTGCAGATGTTTCATTCAGGGGTTCTCAAACTCTTCTTCCTGGGGCCCCCTTTCAAAATATTTCAGGGTGTGACATCTCCTCACACCAATAGTGATGACCCCCTCATGCCATGTCATCCTTCCCCATACCAGACCACCCTCACCTCTCCGCTGCTGCTGGGGTGGCGTAGCCTTCGGAGCCCCTGATCAGTAGCTGCTGCTCTCTGGCCCCCAGCTCTGTGGGGCTCTGGCTGTCAGCCATGCATGGGCGCTGACAGCTCATGACCCCCGCCCAATAACCTGACCACCCCTTGAGGGGTCCTGATCCCTAGTTTGAACCGCCTGCATTATTTTGCCCTGTGTGTCCCAGGGCACCAGCAGGAAGACAGGGAGGTCACGAGCTGCTAGCCAAGATGGTCAGGAATGCAGCCACATGCCCAGGTTTTCCTAAACCCTGATGGTCCAAAGCTGGAAGTGGATGATGGGCTGGATCAAAGACTCTAAGGTCAGGAGAGACCAATATGAGCATCTAGGAGTGGGTGGGTGAGGGTCTGTCGCCTGCATTGTGCAGGAGGTCAGAGCAGACGATCACTGGAGGACTCCCTGTTCTGTTTGTTCCCTCTGAAGCACCCAGCGTTGGCCACTGTCGGAGGACAGGCCACTGGACTAGGCAGACCAATGGTCCGACCCACTGTGGCCATTCTGATGTTCTTGACACCACCCAGCTCCCAACACCCGAAGTCTCCCAGCCTGCAGGAGAGCAGACTGTGGTGTGCCACGGACAGGGCCAGAAGCACCTACAGCCCCTGCAGTGGCAGGGAAATGGTTGCATGAGGCACACCCAGACAACCTGCCCACACACTGCAGAGCAAGGCAAATCCTCCAGTTCACTGCCAGTCTAACCTTGGGAAACTCCTTCCCTACCCCACATATGACAATCAGCTAGACCCTAAATAGGGGAGCAAACAGCCACCAGCCACGCCCTGGAGAGAGAGTGCTCAGAAAAGCTATTTTAGCTATGTATGCTGCAGTAGCTTTTCAAATGGCTTGAGTCTTCTCTTACCGCCACAATGAATTATTTCAGCCTCCGTTGTTGAAGGACGTCTGTTATCACTTGCAGCCTCGGCTGTGTGAGCAGGGAAATGCCTCGTTCTAATATATGTTGCAGGCAGTGTGGTGTGAGGAACCCAGTAGCTGGTTGCACACAAGTGCTGGGGAAAGGTTTTCTGTGGTCAGGAGGTTGGTTCTCTGGTTCACTGAAAGCCAGCAGGGTGCACTGAGCCAGCACAGCTGTTCCCAGGCAGGGGGCACTCCCAATCCAGTGACTTGCTTCAGTAATGGGTCCTGGTCAGTCCCAGACTCCTGCCAGGATGGGGTGTCATTGCACAATGGGAACATCACAGCCTTCCACTCCCAGCTGCCCCAGCAGGGCTCCTGCCAGCAAGCAGTCCAAGGTGGTAATTTCCACCCAGGCACCACCACTGAAAGAGGCCTGTGCATCAGGTGGCATGTGATGCTGCGACTGGAGAACTAGCCCCCTTTGGCTGATGTGCAGCACATTCGCATCCCATTCCCCCATGACCTTTACGCTACATAGAGGGGTAAATAGCCAGGGAAAGCATCTGCTGGGGAAGCCCTGGTTAAGTGCGGGAATGGACATGGGTGTGAGAGCCACTTGGAACTTGGGTCTCCAGGCTGATAGCTCTGGTCTCTCCACACCCTTGTAGGCACCTGGGGGAGGGTGGTTCTGTCTGGGAGCCGGGGCTATGCTCCCTGTAGCAGGGTGGTTTCCCTGCTGTGGTATAGAAGGGGTTAAAAGAGCCCTGCAAGAGCGGCCAATCGATTGTGAGCGACAGAGGGCCAATCAGGAGCCAGCAGGTGGATATATAAGGGAGCAGCAGAGACAGGGTCACTCAGTGTGGGTCAGGAGCCCAGGGAGGAAGGTGGTCTCTCAAGTTGGCTGAGGGGGTCAGCACCCAGAGAGCTCAGTGGGTGACACTGGGAGCTGTTTGGATCCAGGGTCCAGAAGGCACAGAGGGTGGCGAAGATCCATAGCAGTGGTTGGGAGGCAAGGATGCCTGGCACAGGCACCGGTGGAGTCTCTGGAGAAGTAGCTTGGAGCAGACTGAGGCATGGCCCAGAGATGAGGGTCTGCCTATGAGTAGGGGCTGTGGGGAAAGTGGCCCAGGGAAACTGACTGAAAAGAGATGGGTGAGAGGTAGCATTAGTGCCAAGCACTAAGCACATAGGGTCCCTGGGATGGAGGCCAGAGAATTGGGCGGGCCTGCGTCCCTACCTGCTTCCCCCAGGGTGCTGGGAGTGGCACTGGACTTAGAGACCATTGACTAGTTGATGAGTGGCCAGGACTGATGAGGAACTGTTCCCTTGATGGGGGGGCACCTAAACTGGAACTCAGCCAGAGGGCTGGGTTGACTTGCCAGAGGGTGGTAGATGCAGACAGCACTGGACTCTGGTGCAGACGAGCTAAACTTCCCAAAGTACCATTGCCAGGAATGCATGTCAGGTGTCCGGGCTGAGGAGGCTGTTACACACAATTCTGGCTAGCCCAGCATGGGAGTGAAAGGGAACAGGAATATCCCCTGCCGTGTGGGTTGGAGCCTAGGCTGGAGGCTGCTTAGCTGTGTGAGGCGGCTGGCTCCAGAGCGCTGAGCAGTGTAGCCTGCTAGTAAGTGGCGGGACCAAATCCCAGTGTGTTAGCAGTGACTGATGCAAACCCATGTGGTTTGCTAATGGATTTCAAAGAGGGACTCTGAGTTTGAAGCCAAGCAGGGTTTGGCTCATTTTTAAATCCTAATTTCTTAGGAAAATCCCTGCTCGCCAAGTGCTCAGTGTATGTGGTGCAAAGTGGAGTTGGGCAGGACACTGTTGAGGTGTCATTTATCAGTTCTTCTGGGCTTGGGTCAGTGGATCTGAAAAACGAAGAGTAGAAAATTAACTGTTTGGTTCCCTCCGACCTGCTGCAGGTTACTTGGTGCAGCATAACATCTGAGCAGAACGTGGACTCTGCAGACCTCAGTGCACACAAGTTTCTCATGCAAAGCTGAAGGCAGATTGTCTGACTAGCAAAGACTGAGGACAGATCCAGCTGCGCTTAAGGCAGGTTTGTGTACGCCCTGCAAAGCTGGCAAATCAAGCCACTGGAGAATTTCCTCGGTCTAAAAGAATCCCCTGGGGTGTAGATCTGTAGCATCCATTCTATATCCTCTTCCCTCCCACTGGCAGAGTGGGCATGGCTGGGTAGGAAAGGGTGTGGCCAGGGCGTCCCTTTCACTGGCATGAGTGGCTGGCACAATTTAGAGCAGCCTTCAGACTGAGCTGAGTTGCATGTCAGAGTACAACCAGCTTTAAAGCCCCCCTTCCTGTCACTCACTTCTGCTGCTCCTGCCCCCACAGAGTGCACAAAGCATGGCCCCCAAACTCTGGCCCACCCTTCCCCCTCCATGTTCCTGTATTCAGACTAATCCTCCTCCTGTGCTTGGTCGTAGCAATGAGTTAAAATGATCTTGGCTGGTTTCTTCAGGAAAACAAACCGCAGGATGGATTCAGTGGGTAACCCGTAGCAGTCCCATTGTATGTGACATTCAGAGAATTGTTTAGCTATTGCATTGGTTTATCTTGATGGGGCTCCTATCCCAATGTTTGTTAGCACATAGCGAGCCAGCATTGTGTTAAACACCATTGACTGGCATTGAGCGTACTTTGCACTGTAACTGCTTCTAAACCAAAACTATCAGTCTCTGGAATTGCACATGTAGAATCAGCAGGTTAGTCCTCACTGGAGCCATGGTGAGGCACTTCAGACTCACACCTCTTCATGGACATTTATGTTTCCAAAATGGTGTGATGTCTTGCAGAAGGGTGGGGAGTGTTTGGTAACCCTCTCTGGTTGGTAGAGGCCTCTCTAGTTCGGAGTGGTGGTTTTCTCATTTCATTGGCCACTGATAAATCACACAAACCCAGAGAACTAAAATCTGGCAGGACTTTACTGACACATGTTAGGTAAAGTGCTATAAGAACATAATGGCCACACTGGGTCAGACCAATGGTTCGTCTAGTGGCAGTAAATAGTCCATCCAACACAGGTTATACTTTTGATCTTCAGATCATCTCCTGGCAAGGAGTTTCACAGGTTGTCTGTGCATTGTGAGAAGAAATACTCCTTTGTTTGTTTTAAACCTTCCTATTAAGCAAGGATGTTATGTTTTCTACACAATGTTTGGCGTAGATTTTCCTTTGGGATATTGTCCCAGTCAAAACATGGTTTATCCTTTGGGATGTTGTCCCAGTTAAAACATGGTTTATCCCCTCAGTTACTCTGGTTTAGCATCAGTGAAACTTCAATAACAGCAGTGGAGTTACACCAGATTTACACCAGCCTGAAGAAGATAGGATTTATCCAGTGTGCTAGTTCTTATTTGTTTGTGAGGTGTGTGTATGTGCCTGTGTGAGCATGTTGTGCCCCTCACCCGGGCTGCAACACCACTGGTCTCTGTCTCTTTAAATACCTGTGAAGAGTCTCCTATAACCCCAACAGAAATACCTGGCTGAGCTTTCCTCTCATTCATTTCTCCTATTGATCTGCCTGTTCCAGAAACCAAATTCTGAGCTGCGCTCTGCCACGCACCAGCCCTCTCTAAGTAGAGTGCCCCGATGTCCTGATTTTTATAGGGACAGTCCCATGTTTGGGGTGTTTTCTTATATAGGTGTCTGTTACCACCCCATCCCAATTTTTCACACTTGCTGCCTGGTCAGTCTATCTCTGGGCAAGCACATCAGTGCCTTTCATTCTCCCTCCCTGCCCCCAGGTCCTCTGCACCTCTTGTTGGGCCCTGTTTGCAGGTAGTTTGGTAGGGACCTTGTCATCTGTCTGCTGTGAGAAGGCCTCAGCACTTTTGAAGGTAAGAAATGGTAGTAACTGAATGTATAAGACTTCCGTAGGTCATCATTTGGCTGGGTACCAAAGCAGATAAAGTACCAAAGTCTCTTACAATAATCATTTTTGCTTCTGCCACTATGCCGCTCAGCCTGAATGTTTTGGAATATGCACATCAGTGTCAGCGTTTGCCAGGATGTCTAAATCCAGGTGTTGTGCATATTACAGGTGTGGTGATCAATGCATATTTCCTAGCTATTAAAGGGACCCTATCTTACGCAGCAGCAATGGCTAAAGTCGGCCTGGGGAAATGAAATGAGCTGTATGCAGATCACAGCTACCATGGGAGGACAGGGCCATGTCTGACAGTCTGGGTCTGAGGATGGGGCTGCAGGCAAGACCATTAATGAAGCAGTGCCCGGCAGACACTGGTTCGCAGCACTGTCTCTGTGCCTGACGCACTGTCCAGGCTGTGGAATTTGGGCACTTCTACAACCATTTCTCAAATTTATAATGAGCCTGCTGGACTCAACAGAGTGACCCCAGCCCCAGACCCTTTATACATTCATTATGCCAGACTGCAACCTGCAGGTGTAACCTGAGCCTTGTCCTGTTGCAAATCTTTATTGCTGGGCTGTACAGGACATGCCCATCTTGGGTTTCCTACCCACATGTAGGTGATGACCCAAGGCAAGGCCCCAAAGAACAGCTAGAGCTGCATTACTGCTCTTCTGCATTGTAGTAAGATGTGTGCGTAAAAGAGGGCCTGGAAGCAGAACCTTCACTGGAGCAAGGCTGGTTCATACCAGCTGACAGTCAACCCAGAAAGGCCGGTTCGAAGCGGTCTAATAGTGCTGTGGTCAGAAGACAAAGGCTAGAAGGAGAGGACGGACCAGGAAGGAGAGAAGAACCTGCCAAGGATCACTGGAGGCCAGTCTTTCCTGGGACAGCAGTGCCTGCAGGACTGTTTCTTTATTTCAAGCTTGGCAGCATGGAGAGTTGGTCTTTGGACAGTGACAATGGGTCACCAAACTCCAGGAGGTTTCCTTCCTGCCCTGGACTCAGTGTGCAACTGCAGCTGTTTCACGGCTCTCCAAGGTCAGACTGGAGTAAGCTGGCGAGGGAGGAGAGGCCAGACACCCAGGAGCCTCTCAGAGGATCCTGGGACACAGCACACTCTGCTGCATCTGGTGTTGGGATGTGATCTGTACTGCTGAGGCTGCATAGCCATTGATAAGGCATGTAAAGCAAACAAGGAGTCCTGTGGCACTTAAAGACTAACAAATTTATTTATTGCATGAGCTTTCATGGATTTTCTCCCACAAAAGCTCATGCAATAAATAAAATTCATTAGTCTTTAAGTGCCACAGGACTCCTTGTTTGCTTTACTGAACTAGACTGACAAGGCTGCCTCTTTGGAACCTGATAAGACCTGGTGGCTCTTGGGCCGGTCATCCCCTAGTGCTTGTTGTGTAAGTACCATGGGAGCTGATCTTCGCAGAGGAGACAGACACGGAAGAGCAGTGTGAGATAAGGACCCTCCAACAACCCTCCAGTGAGACTCTGGGCTCACTGGCACTAGTTCTTAAGTGGCTGACTGGCATGCCACAGAGGGATGCTGTCACCGGAGAAGCTCTAACTGTTCTCTACTTTCCAATGACTTATTCTGCAATCATTCAATAAAGGGGACTTCTGCAGCTGTGCTCATGTTCACTTCAAATCATTTCCATGCTGAATTGTAGACGAGCACACACACTCTGTGGAAGCCCACCCAGCTTGCTGCACAAAAGCACAGCTCCCCACATCCAGTTGCTCTGCAGATGAGACAATCCTGAGTGATCTGCTCAGATAAGTGCATCCTGTTAGCAGCCCCACCAGGAACAGGGCAGGGCCCTTCCCTTCAAACTATCTGCCTGCTGTCAACTCACATAGTCCAGGCAATAGGATTCAAGTGGAAAAGGAAACAGCTCTAGTTCCTCACCCACCATGCTGGGGGTGGGTTGTATTCAAGGTAAGCAAGCTAAACACACCAGGGGTGTAAGAATCTGCAACCGCCAGCCGCTCTGATAGGCCTGGAGCTCTTTGGACAGAAGCAGGGCTGGAGAGTGTGGAGACAGCAAGGGCCTCTCTTTGCTCCAGCCAATCCCATGGGCTTGTCTGGTCCTTTTCTGCTGTTGGTGGTGCAGCTAGATGTGCCTGCTGCAGAGTGCTGGCTCTTCTCTGCATTCATTGAAGCCAATGGCAACATTCTGCTTTCAGGACAGAGCTCCCTAAGACCTGATCTAATGCCCCTTGAGGTGGATCATCAGGTCCTGTAGACACTATTGCATGTGAAGTCAGTTACTGGGGCAATACAACAAGCACCAGGAGCTAATTGTTCAACACCCTTCTTTAAAACACCTCTCAGCCCCCCAGTGCAGAGCTGGCTTCAAGCAGGCGGGTCTCATTCTGGGGGAGCAAGGATGTAGTTTGGGGAGCTTCACTAGACCATTTCTAAACATGAGGTTGTCACAAGGAACAGCGCTTCCAGGAGTGACATGCAGTCAGTCTGGTGCCGGGGACACCTTAGCTGCAGGGCCCCCTTTCGTGACAGCTCTCTGGGAAGAATGCCTACAATAGCAGGGGGAGCAGAGTGTTTTGAAGCTAGTTTCATGAGTTTTATTTTTGGTCTCCTCTCCAGTTATTTTCACCACCAGAGCCTCTAAAAACTGTAATCTGATTCAGGGAATCATATGGGTTAGTCTCCAGCTTTCATCACTGTAGTTTGGAGCAAGATAAGAATTCTTTCCTTCGTATTTGCTGGTTTGTGCCCTTTGGGGGGGAGAGAATTCAGACAGGCAGCTGGATCATGACTGTTCTGTGGGGAATTCTGAAATTCAGCAGTCATGCTGTGGATTCTGCATTTCATTATTCAGGACACACATCTGAGGCACAGTGTGACTGCAGCACACAGAAAGCTCTGAATAGGATTCTAGCAAACATCTGGCAAAGTTCCTTTTGGTGTATGTGTGCCTGTGCATGTCATCCCTATGTATGCATATATTAAAAGTATTTATAACAATCTATAATTAACACAAGCCAAATAGTTTCCTGACTTCTCAGTCGTGGAATGGTTCCCTGGCCCTTGTGCAGCTCAAATATTTTCCTGTGATCATCCTGAATAAGCAGATTAAACAAGGTGATGCAAATCCAGTCCCCAATCCTGAAAACTGTTACGTGGACAAGGAGGTCTTATCCACGAGTCACCCACCTGGAGCTGTTCTATGAGACTGACCTTGCAGCAGTCCTGTGTGTCTGATTTAAAACACTGACCACTCTTTGCGACCATGAAGCCTGCTGTTAGTTAGCAAAATCTGCACTTCCTCACGTGTGTCTTTTCTTCTGTCCCCAGCGCCATGCACCATCATCGGCATTCACACTGACTGGCAGTTTTCCACATACGGGAGCATGCAAATGCCTGACCCCAGTTCTCTCAGCATCACTTTTTCTTGGGCTTCATCTAACGTTACAGCAACACGATTGTTACTGTGAACAGAAAATTGCTCAGCCAATCGTGTGCAATGATAATCTGCCGATTGGAGTCAAATCTCATCATTTCAGTAAGTCTGCAACCCTTCAGAGCTCTTGTGAGCCGTGAGCCAGTTTCGGTGTCGCATTCTCAGGGCTCTGCCTTTGGTGCCTGTGCTCCTTGTTACCTTGCACCCCCTCTGCAGCCTGAGTGCACAGGAGCACCGTCCTAACGAGGCAAAGTCCCTGGCATTTGCTGACGGGGCGTAAGGAAGCTGATGCGTAGAACTGAGCTCTGACTATCTAAGTCTTGTTAGGGATCCGTGGCTGGTGATGTCGAGAGTCCCAGTAAACATACGCGTCTCAGGAAATCGCCTGTCATTGACAAGCAGGTTGTATCTGAACACAGAGATTAAGCAACAGCGCAGAAAGAAACAGCAGGGTGCCGATGAGGGAGGAATCTGCTTTATAAGCAGGAGCCCAGGGAGTAACGCTCACCAATAGCTCAGATCGGGAAGAAGTAACGTGTGTAGAATTACCAGAACCCTTGCTGGTGTAGGAAGGACATACTGCACACAGGCACCATCAAAATGGACATTTTCCTGCCAATCCCAAAGCAGCATGGGTTGATTCTAGCCTCATGACACAGAAGACATTTGATTAGCTGGCAAATGTACAGCAGTTTGCCACCAGTTGGGATACCAGGATTTAGGCTATGTGCCCCGTCCCATCCAAGCAGCAGAGTCATTGCCTGGACTGAGGATGAAAAATGGCAGCTGGTGGCCCAGTGTCTGTACGTAACTTTCTTTATCCTTAATGGAAATTCTCTGTGCATGTGCCGCTTTCTCTACTATGATGTGAGGTGGCTTTCCCTCTCTGTTAATTCCCTTCTCTTGCGCTGTATCCCTTAGGAATTGCTGAAATTGATGCACAGATGTTCCAAGAATCTCTCTGTTCTTAGGCACGTGCCCCCACCTGCAGATTCCCAGTATTTTGCAGGCAGAGTGTATGGTACCTGTGCAAAATTAGCAGTTGATGTTTGACAGACGGTTGCACTAACTTCCCTGCTCCTCTGCAGCGAGGTCACCCTTCATTTGACAACGCACCTAGTTTTTATACAAAAATATGAGGGTTTTATGGCTTCAGTGTGAAAGCCATCTTTGCTCCCAAACAAGTCTGCTTTTGCTCAGGAATAGGCCAGTCAAGGGGCCATTTTCACTGGAAAATGTGAGTGTCGTGCTGGAAATAGCTGGGAAGTGGCCCCGTTCCCAGGTCATGTGGAAAGATGACACACCTTGCATTTCAAGCAGCTTTGGCTTTCTTTTCGCCTGTTTTGCACATCCCTGAAGCGGGCCCAGCTGTGCCATTCCAGGGGGCCCTTCTCTCTGGTTCGTTTTATGTTTAATACGCTCACAGAAGGAGCAAACGTGTGAAAGAGACTTCCTGAGAAGGCTCACCCTGCCTAACGTTCCAGAGGGGCCTCTGCTAATAAGACAGAAAGCACGTGTTGGCTGGCTAAGATCAGTTTTAACCCACTGGGCCCTGATTAAAATCAAGGTGGTTGTAGCTCAAGTTCATATAATTAGAGATGCTCGGTTGGTTCTGTCATCTCCATACAACTATTGTAAACTGAAGAAGCTACTTTTACAGGGGGCCTTCTCCATTTTCATTCTCATCAGGCAAAGCATGGATGGGATGCAGTCAGAAATCAGCAACCTTGTCCTTCCGTGCTTTCAGTCAGCTAGGCCGAGGGGGTGGGGCATCAGCACTAAACGTATGTTTGACTTTTCCCTTTGTACCTCTTCATGCTGCATTTTCCAGGGGACAAGTGAGGAACATGTGTATTATTTACATTGCAAAGAGATTGGCCATCTCACTGCGGGGGGTCAGCAGTGTGCTGGGATGGGGTAATGAGCACTCAGGCAATGGCTGGAGAAGTCCAGTTTAAATTGGCGATGCTGGCCACAGGGGAGAGGAGGAGCTTTCCCAGGAGCAGGGCGCCTGCTGGGGCTACAAGGAAGCTGGGCTTGTGGCAGCTGTTCCCTTTGCCTCCCGCAGTCCCTTTTTTGGGGCAGTGTGATGGCTGAGCCCAGGCTCAGTGTTGCCACCTACCTAGCAGCTACCAGAGCTGAAAGGCTTTTCCTGTGGGTGGCCACGTGAACAGAGAAATCAGACAGGGCCATAGAGAAGCCTTTGGTTTCTGGTTATGATCTAATACCCTGATCCTAGGCTAGCGAACAGCTATAAAAACAAAGGGTTCCCTTGTGGAGTTGAAGCCACGGCCGCCACGCTGTGAGGTCAGGGGCCACTAGTGGCACATATCACTGGGGGGTTATGGCTGACTTAGTCAAGCTCCCCCAGGAGCCAGGAAAAATATCTCCAAGGGTCATGAGTGCCACCGCTCTTCTTCCCTTGGCTCAGCGCCTCTGGCCAGAATGCAGAGCCAGAGGAGATGCCCTGCCTCAGTCTCCATCAGTGCCAGATTTAGGCACAAGCCAAATAAGCCATGGCTGAGGGCCTCACATTATGAGGGGCCTCTAAATACATCAGGGATAACTAAGGAGATTTATCATGAGGTATTTGATAATGCAAATAAGGCTTTTTGCAAGATGTATGTTTTATTTAGTTTTTTCATTGCATCTTTGCCTATGTATATATACAAAAGATTTGTCATTTGTCTTCTCATTCCTCTTTCCATTAGAATGTAATCCACTTTTTCTCTTTATTTTTCATGGTGTGGGGCCTCTGAATCTTGATGTAGTTTAGAGCCTCAGCATGTCTTAGTTCAGCCCTTAGTCTCCATCCTTCTTGGTGTCTTTTGGTGGGGGCTAGAGCCAGGAGCAAGAACTGGAATTGGCTTCCTCTAGCCTCCATACTGGGGCCGAGGGTGGCCGTGGTGCAGGGCCCAAAATGGGAAAGGGAAGGGCTGTGCAGGGCCAGCCCTGAATACTTTGAAAGTGTTTGCATTGGTCTGACTCTGCCCTTGAGGTTGGCGGCAGTTTTCCTGTGGTGGCAGCGAAAGCAGGGTAAGGCCAACGTTTAGACTTCACAAAGCCATGCAATGGGGTTTTTTGGCCCATGGCTTGTGACCCAAAATTGGGACCCAGAATATGTCAAAGGGTGATGGGAAAGACCCTGGGGAGGGGGTGTTGGCTCCTGCCTCTGGGAGTGGGTGGGAAGCCTTGTGAGGGTCAGGGGGTCTGCAGAACTTGCCCAACGCTTCCTGCAATGGTGACTCCTGCGGTACCACCGAGATTTGGCCCAGCCTCCCCTCTGACCTGATGATGGGGGGACTGGCCTGCGCAAATTGGAGCGACTGGCCCTTTGACCCGATGTCCCAGCAGGAAGGTGAACCCAGCCAGTGCTGTGGGACAGGAAGAGCCATTGCAGAGTCAGTGCGAGGCAAGTTCTGCAACCAGCCCCTACGCTCAAAGGGCAGGACCCACCACCTCCCACACTAAGCTTGGACGGTTTGACAGGATGCAATGCCCAGTGCGGGGAGCTGAGCCAGCCCTGTGGGATGGGAGCCACTGTGGAATGAACATTGACAATTTAAGTACGTGCTGGGTCGTGACAGGCCAAAGATGTTTACAGATGGGTCCTGACGGCTGCTCTGCAATGAACTTCCTTGACGTGTCTGCTGGCTGCCTGAAAGAGAAGCTGAATTAGGAAGAGATGAAAAATACAAGGTGAGACTCAGCCAATTAGCAGAGAATTATCTGTGCAATAAAATGCTGAATCTCCCTGTGCATCAGGTTGCTTGGTTAACGTGAAAGAATGTTACCTGATGGAAAGGGGACTAATTATCTGACCTGGTAGCCTCAGTGTCTGTGTGAGCTACTAAGTGGAGGGTGGAATGATCTGTGGGTCAGTTCCAGGGCTGCTAAAACTGGCATAGCCTCATGGCCTTCGTACAGCCTGTTTCCTCCTCACTATTGTTATTGAGTTTTAAAAATACTGCGCGCCTCAGAAACTAAACTAGGCTCTCGTCTCTAGAGTTGATTTAGAGACATTTGCTACCCTGGTGTCACTTTGTGAGATATGTTAATATTGATTTAGGTATTGAACCCAGGGTGGTTCAGAGAAATCTGTCTTAAGTAGACATCCAAGGGACTAGCAAAAACGGGTTGCCTGAGAACTAAGGTTAACCAACAGTCCTGGGAACTCTGCGTGATCCCCCAAGACCAGAGATTCCCTGCCCTGCTTGGGGCTCTTGCTAGTGCAGCGTTCACCATAGCTAGAAGACAAACTGGAGCATCTTGTGCTTGAATTTCAAGCTGCTTAAAAAGGCAGGGGCAGTGGAGATGTTTGTCCCCCTCCTGTGATAGGGCTGGTCAGCCTTGGGGCTCCTGTGAAGGATGCTGGCTCCCATGGAGAGCAAGTGCTCTCCAAACACGTCTTCCCCAGAAACATCCCCTACCATGAGCAAAGAGTCAGGGATTTTCCTGCTCCAGGGTCAGGATGACTAGGTTTAGGTAGGCTTGGGGCTTTTGAACAGGGAGAAAGTTTTAGACAACTAATCTAACTATACTGATCACAGTGATTTAACCATTACCCCCAAAAGCCAGTACCTGTCACTTCTGAGGCAAATCCATGGAGGCTCTGCTGAAGCTCTGAGGCGGACCTGGAGGGGGCAGGCAGGGCGGCTGCAGAGCAGGACTTACCCGCTGTCACGGGTGCGAGCCAAGGGCAGCAAGCATGCGGCCCAGCCAGGTACTGCTGTCAGAACCATCCAGCTAGTGGCAAAGGGACACACAATCACCTCTGGGGGACTCACAGCTTGAAGAACCTCGATTACTGCACAAGGAGAGAGAGCCTCTCATTTACATCCAAGCATAGAGCACATCTTGTGGAGCCGCGGTCTGACCCATCTCTTTCCCACTTCAGGCAAAGTATAATTTAGCATACACAGGAAAGCTTTTCAAAGGTGCAAAGGCTTTAGGTCCCAACTCCCACGGAAAGCCAATAGGAGTTGGACACCAAACTCCTGTTTCTGCCTTTGATAACTTCTCCCATAAATTTCATGTTGAAAAGTGAAGGTAGCCAGCTAGATAAGGAAGGCTGGCAGACAATGTTAATGAAGGAACGTCTCCACTGAAATTTTTAGCCCTCTAGTTTTGAGCCAGGTTAGGCTGGCCCTGAACCTCACTGCCACAGGGCATTTTGCTGTGTAGAGGTACCAAAATGACTTAGGCCAAAAGTCGCCATGCCCTGCCTGGCAATAGAACTCCAGATCCTAAATCACTTAGGGATTTCTGAACCCCCCACTCAAACTGTTCAGCTAAGAGTCAGCTGCATTTACCTTGTTTCCTCTCTAAAGCTGATGTAAAGCAGGGACACAGCAGCATGCTAACTGGGCCACTGGAAAGGCAGTCACAGGTGGACAACCTAGAGCCATTTTGAAGATGTTTTTAAGGAAAATATGACCCGATTTTCAGCCGCTCTGGAAGCTGCAGTTCTGAGGAAGACATTTCAGTGGCCTCAAATGTCAATGCCTGTCCTGTCACGTCTGCCACTTCCCCTGGCCATATCTGGGGCCTTGGAACCTGTCTATATAAAAATACCCAGGCTTCTTCTCTTCTGCGTCCAAAGCAAGGGAACTAACTGGCCCCTAGAAGTTCAGGCTTTCATTTTTGGGCTCTTGATGGGATGTGCAGTTTCAAGCTCATGGAATAACCTCCAGGCTCTGACTTACATCCTGGCTTTTGGTGAGCTGATCTGCCCCACTAACCTTTGTGATATGTGAAGGCACGTCAATCAAACCAGGCCTGGGAGTTGAGTGAGTGAGAGGAGGGGGATAGCGGCAGGGGTTAAAGTATGCCAGACCATACTAGAATACCATGCCAGGACCCACCTTTTTCAGGGAGCCAGCGTTTTGGGGCCCCTAAAAATAGAAAATGGAGCTGGCATGTTCTGGCAGGGCAGGGACTGCTACAAGAAGAGGGGAGGCGTGTCCGCCCTACTGTGCTGTGTTGACCAGCCCCCCTGTGCACGTGCAGGCTGGGCTCGAGGCAGAAGCCTCAGAGCGAAGCCCGGAGGGCGTGTAAGGGGTGAGTCTCCTCCGCCCCCCACCCTCGGGCGTCTGCGTGCCACTGGCAGTGAGCGAGTGTGGCGCAGGGTCCAGTCTTCCCTTGAGCAGCTCAGTGTGGGGAGGGGGTGGGGGGAAGAAGGGGCCAGGATGGTGGGCTTGAGAGATGTGGAGGAGGTTGGGGGGTTAAAGGGGGTGGAGTGAAGATGGAGGAGCTGGGGGGTTAGGAGGGACGTGAAGTGGGGACATGGGGGCAGGGAGCTTAGGGATTGGGGATGGGGGCTGAGCAGTACATGGGGAAATGGGGGCAGTAGCTGGGGTGGGGGGCAGGTGTTTGGGGGCAGTAGCTGGGGTGGGGACAGGCGTTTGGGAGATAGTAGGTGAGGGTGGGTGAAGGGGGCCCAGACAAGTATGAAGGGGGCCCAGAAATTTAGGAGGGTTCCGGTGCCTGCCAAATTATACTTTAACCCCTGGTAGCGATGCATGGTAGAGGAGGGAAGGTTTCCATTCTTATTCTGTGCCAACATTTATGGGTAACGTGCTCAGCCACTAGCTAAATCAGATTGGCTGGTAGGCATGAGGACATTGTCTGGAATCCATGAACAAAAGACGCAGGATCATAGAAGACGGGGGGTGGAATGGATCTCGGGAAGTCATCGGTCCAAACCCCTGCTTAAAGCAGGACCATGCACAGGGCCTGATTGTTGCCCCAGTTGCAGGACAGCATTCCCCACAGATAATGCATTTGGAGCACACTTTTGCTCCCTGCATGCGGTCTACCCACTGCCAGTCATGGAATAGCCATGGGGGGCAGGGAGGGGGATAACAGTGCACTTTGCCGGTAGGATGAATGTTTCTTGAGCTGCTGGTTTCCAGCTGATGGCTCGCGTCAGCAACAGAGGCAGCAGGGGAGGGGCGCCCTAGTAACCAGGCCCATGCTAGGTGCTTCTGGAGTGTATTTCACACACACATTGCCAGCTAGCAGAACAGGGGCAAGCCAGTCTTGTCGTGTGTTCTATGTCACACACAGTCAAGTGGGGAAGGAGAAAACCGAGCGTTATAAAACAAGGCGCTCAGGGCATAAGGGGCAGACCCACTGTTCTTTGGACAATGGCTTTACAACAGTACTTTGAACAACAATTTTTTTTCTTCCATCTAAGCCTGAAGAGAGGAGACTATGGAGGAACTGAATTGACCGACGAGTGCTGCCACATAAAAGGGAGCTGTCTGTACAGCAGGGGTACTCAAAAGGCGGCCCGCGGTCCACAATGCGGACTGCAAAGACCTTTCCCGTGGACCGCGACAGCAGGGGCGTCACTGGGGCGGGGAGAGACCCGGGGCACGGGCCCCACCCCCCAGCCAGAAGGGCACGCCCCCTGGCTTGGGATACAGCCGGGGGAGGCTGCGCTGCTGCCGGCAGCTAGGCCGCAGCGCGGCCCAGCCCGGCCTGGCCCAGCACGGCCCGCCATGCCGCACAGCTTCAAGCCCGGAGACCTGGTCTTCACCAAGATGAAAGGGTACCTGCACTGGCTGGCCCGGGTGAACCCCAGCCCAGCCCAGCCCGCCTGGGGGCTGCCCTGCCCCTGCCCCGCGCTGGGGGCGGGGTCTGAGTGTTGAGGAGCTGGGATGCTCCGGGTCATGGGGTGCTGGGGTGGGTGGTGGGGCGGTTGTTGGGGAAATGGGGTGCAAGGGTGGCTGTTGGCAGAGGTGGGGTGCAGGGGGTAATGGGTCATGAGGTGCTGGGGTGGGAGCTAGAGTGTGATGGGGTGTCAGGAGATGGTCCCGTATCGTGGGGTGCAGAGATGGGTGTTGGAAGAGATGGAGTGAAGAGGGAGAAGATGATGGATTGTGGGGAACAGGGTTGTGGAGAGATGAGGTGAGGAAAGGGATATGGATTGGGGCAAGAGGACATCAGGGATGACAGTTGGCAGCTGGGGTAGTCGGGTGTGTGTTGTTTTTTTTTTTTTTTTTTGACAAAGTTCAAATGTCTTGGTCAAGGTAGGCGAAGGTCCAAATTCAAGAGAAAGCAATCCAAAAAAAGTAAAGAAATAAAAAGAGGTTGGGGTCTGTTCAAAAGCACCTGGTGGTCTCGATTTGGCCAGCAGTCTGCATATTGATGGTCTCAGGGATGGGTGAGAGGGGAGGTTCAAGGTGCAGGATCCGGGGTGGGGGAGCAGGATGAATCTCAGCATGGGAGTTGTCCTATGTCGTTGAGAGTTCAAATCAAATCAAATCATAGGGCTGGAAGGGACCTCATGAGATCATCAAGTCCAACCCTCTGGGAATTGAACCCAGGACCTTCTGCATGTTAAGCAGAGGTGCTAGCCACTAGTTACTGGCTTGTGATTAAGTTCCAGAGGGGGTAGCCGTAGTACTCTAGTTAAGCAAAAGAAACAAGGCGTCCTATTCCCCAGTGTTTGAATCTAAATTAGTGCATTGATTTGCTGTAACAGTCTGACCTGATCCTATGACTTACACTTCCTTGCATTTATTTTTCTCCCATTCTGTAAGTTCCCCCATCTTCAAAGCATCTGATGAAGTTTGATTTTTCTCCCATGAAAGCTCACGAGATAAATAAATTTGTTAGGCTTTAAAAATGCCACAGGACTCCTTGTTGGTTTGGCTTGTTATTGGGTGTCAGGGGTGGTATTAACGGCATTGTGATACGTTTGTGTGGTGTGGCTAAAGTGCTTGGAGAGGGTATGTATGAGACACGCAGTATGATGGTATCTGTTGGGGACGGTGTCAAGTGACAGTTCCTGGAGGGGGTGGGGGTATACTGGGTATTACTGATGACTGGGAGGGGTCATGGTGTGTGGGGCATACTGTGTGGGTGAGAGTGCGTTGGGTAGTGTTCCTGAAAAGTAAAGATGGTAGAGACCCTAGGGCAGGGGTACTCAAATGATGGCCCGCGGTCCACAATCCGGACCACAAAGACCTTTCTGGTGGACTGCGACAACAGGGGCGTCGCTGGGGTGGGGAGGGACCCAGGGCACGGGCCCCGCCCCCAGAGGGCAGGCCCCGCCCCCAGCCAGAAGGCCACGCCCCCTGGCTCGGGATAGGGACCCCGATGAATGGTGGAAGGCTGAATGTGGACCGGCTCGCAAAAAGTTTGAGTACCCCTGCTGTACAGCAACTTAGCTGCTCATGGCAAACACAAAAAACTAGAGCCCCGGTGAGTAAAACCAATCCCAGCCCATGTCATTCCCCTGCCCCATTATTTTGGCAAGAGAAATGGTGCCAGGTTTGGTTTAGTGGATCAACAGTATGCAACCAGTGTTTTTGTAACCACCACAACACCGTCCGAGACCAGCTGGAACTCGGCACACCCACAGCACCAGCCTGGCGCTGTTATTGCTGAAGGCACCAGCAACTCTCCGAGGTAACAGGTGCAACGTTGAAGATGCTAGCTAGCACTGACCTTCCCTGGCTAGCATGAGCAAGCCGTCCAACAGAGAGAGATCTAAAGTTGATCAAGGACACACAGAGTGGGAAACAAACAAGGAGTTCTTTGGCAGTTCTGAAGACTAAAATTTATTTATTGCATGAGCTTTCATGGGAGGGAAATTCCACTTCCTCAGATGTCTGATTCAGAGGTCCTATACCACACAAAAAAAAAAAAAAAGAGAGAGAAAAAGCGTATCACATTATAACAGAAAGGATAATAAGAAAATAAATGAGAAACTGTTATATTTCCATACATACATAGGTGACGATACATGTCTCGAGCAGGTTCCCGGATCCCATGTGACGACAACACCTGCGTCAGGAACGAAGCAGACACACACTTTATTTCGTTAAGCCAGATTAAGCCCTAATGCTCGCCATCACAACAATCCAGAGGAGAGCCATTTTCTGGTGTGAGTGGGCCCATGAACTGGAGACCCCAGCTCATGGCGCCTTCAGACCCGGAGTGGCTCTCAGCCTCCCTCACAGCCACTTCCCTCTTATACCCTGATACAAACAAGGTAAGGTTACTCAAGTACAACAGATAAGGCAGAGGGACAGACAACCTTCCATGGTAAGCTAGACCCAAACAGATGCCAATTAGATGGAGAAGTTACTAAAAGCAAAACAAGCCAGCAGCTCAGGCAAGATGTGGTTAATCCCCCCCCCCCCGTCAGACAGGGTGGGAGCTTGTTGCTTAAGGGTCAGCGACTTCCCCTTCCTGCAGAGGAGGCTAGCAGCTTGCAGGTTAGCATGATTATACTTTGGTTCAGGCTTCAGGGCCTGCCATCCCTCTGGCTACCCTAAACTCTGGCGTGACAATGTCTTCCAGTAGGTGACCACTACCATGCAATGAAAACCAGTGAAATAAAAGATACATCTTGCAAAAAGCCTTATTTGCATGATCAATTTCAATCATGCTAAATCTTCTTAGTTCTCTATGATATATTTAGAGGCCCCTTCATAATGGAAGCCCCTAAGCCATGGCTTACTTGGCTTGTGCCTAAATCCAGCGCCGGCTGGAGCATTCAGCGAAAGGCCGGGGCGGCTCTCCACATCCCGCTGGCTGGGAAGAAAGTGACAGGCATCCTGTCTTGTGGCCGGTTTGTCTGCTGTTAACTGGGGCCAGCTCCTTAGGAGGCCGTGGCTTCATGGTGGCAGCGCTGGGATTAATTCTGACTAAGTCACACGGAAGCCAAGGGGGGGCAGGAAAAGAAAGCAAAGCTTCTGGGTGCCCTGGGTGATTTTTTGTTGGCAGGCAGCTGTGGGACAGAGAGGCCCAGCTTTTGCTGGCTGGCTTGACCGCCAGCCACCAGGTCTTTCAGCCCGGCCTCAGCCTGCCACGCCCTACAGGTGCTGGCCCCGGTGTGACAGAGGAAGGCTAGAAAGCAAGGAGCAGCAAGCTAAATGCTGGAGAGAGCCTAGGGTGGGCACGAGGAGCTGTGCTGGAATATCCCAACGAGGTGGGGTAGCCCAAGGCGTAAGAGGAACCTGAAGCCTTCACGGTCCAGGGTTATGGGATGCCATCCCCTCTGCTTTCCTCAGTGCTGCTGCTGCCCGAGCTGAGCTGTGTTCGCCAAACCCCCCGTCCAAGTCTCCAGCGCCAAGGCACAAGAGGCACCTGGGGGCCCTTCCCGCTGCAGCGAAGTGGTCCCGGGAACTGTCCAACCAGACCACCTCCGAGGCGTCTGCAAAAGTGAACCAGCTTCTCATTTCCCGGCCCATTCCTTGGTGTTACCATGGCAATTTGTGACCTCAATAAAGTCCTTGGAGGCCTTCCAATATTTTCAGCCTAAGTGAAGGGAAGGAGGCTTGTTTTCCTGACGCCGCTCTCGTTGGCTTGCGGCAACGAGGCCCCGCATCGGGCTGGGGGTCGGGGGGGGTGAGGTTCCCTTTCCAGCTCTTCAGCCTGGCCGTGTTTTCCCAGAGCAGCCGTCCAGGGCGCTCCCTCGCCCCTGTCCTGGGTGCCACTGGGCTCCTGGGGCAGAACATCCTGCCTGCCCGAGGTTTCGGGCAGCCCGTTCCCGTGGCACCTGGGCCTGCCCGAGGTTTCAGGGAGCCTGTTCCTGTGGCACCTGGGCCTGCTGGAGGTTTCGGGGCGCCCGTTCCTGTGGCATCTGGGCCTGCTGGAGGTTTCGGGGCGCCCGTTCCCGTGGCACCTGGGCCTGCCTGAGGTTTCGGGGAGCCTGTTCCCGTGGCACCTGGGCTAGCTGGAGGTTTCGGGGCGCCCGTTCCTGTGGCATCTGGGCCTGCTGGAGGTTTTGGGGAGCCCATTGCTGTGGCACGTGGGTCAGCTGGAGGTTTCGGGGCGCCCGTTCCCGTGGCACCTGGGCCAGCCGGAGGTTTCGGGGAGCCCGTTGCCGTGGCACCTGGGCCAGCCCGGCAGCGGGCAGGATTTGGGGGGGGGGGGG
>ML682019.1:22092168-22198452 GCA_007922195.1 Podocnemis expansa | reverse complement strand
GGGGCCACTGGCCCCCGATGGGACTGGCCCCCTTGCCCTGAGAGACGGGCTGCTGTGCTGCCTTGCGTACATCGTGTGCAGCGCCGGGCACCGCAGCCCCGCGCCCCCCCCCTGCCCCGTGTGCAGCGCCGTGCACCGCAGCCCTGCGCCCCTCTGCCGGCCGAGGGGTTCCCCGAGGCCGGTCTGCCTGGGCGTCTCTCAGGGCAAGGGGGCCAGTCCCATCGGGGGCCAGTGGCCCCTTCCAGCTCTCTCCGTCCCGGGCCGGGCTTTGTACGCGGGGGCCCAGAGAGACCCGTTCGCGTTGCTGTCGGGTGGGTCCGGGGTCACCGGCCGGCGCTCAGGTGAGGGGACCCACAGCCGCAGGAGCTGAGCCACATCCCCACCGGCCACCTGTCTCCCAAAGCAGCTCGGCTCTCCAGGCGGCAGCTGATTTAGTTGACAGGGATCCGGCGCTCCATCGTATCCCTCAAGTGCCACTGCGCATGGAGCCCGGCACCTGGCTCGGAGAAGGGGCGAGCTATTTGTTTCCCATCGATTGGTGTCAGGCCCCTGCGCTGAGAAGAATCCCAGTACGCGGTGGCTCCAGTCCTGCCTGGCTTACATAAGTCTTCCCCTGGAAAAGTCTCACCAGCAGCAATGCGCTGCTTGGGGAGGATCCCGAAGGGGGAGATGGAAGAGGTGACTTGGTAGAGGAACGGTCAGTTCTTTCTTATTTAATTGTCTCCAGACTAATAGGTAAGGATCAGTGCTCAGGACATAGCAGTATGAAAATACCAAGGCTCTGTGCAGCCCTGGTTTCCTGGCAGACGTTACTGAAGTAGATCTTCCCGGTGCGGTTTATGGTGCACGTTGAAATGTGCTTATCTGCAGTTACCGGGCCTTCTTTTAGCGTTCGCAGGGGTGAGAAAAAAGAGGGGTTAATTTCAGCTAAAGCTAAAGGCGAGCATTTCAGGAGACTGGCCTACTGGTATATAGGCTGCATGGGGGGATATCCTCAGCTATCAGCAGGATTTTCACACTGCCAGACCAACTGCGTCAACTCACATAGCTTTAGATCGGGGGTCTCGAGCCCAAATCACCGCAAGGGCTGACGAGGACCAGTGCAATGGCCCGAGGGCTGCACCACTGAAACCTTTGCCTACAGCAGTATTGCAAATATTGATGATAACACTGTCGTTGTGGACAGCAGGAAATAACTTTAGGGGCTGCAAGTGTGAGACCCCCTGCTTTAGATAGTAGCTTTGTAGCTATTCCTGTTCTGTTCCCGTAGCCCATAACCAGTGCTTGCTAGCTGCATTATTGCTGTTTGTTTTGCTGCGGAAGGATCCTCATGGCTGTTAAGCACTAATGTAAGAATGTCAAAACCCTTCTAAAATGCACCTAGGAAAATGATCCTAGGTGTGCAGGGCACTTTGTTATCACATACTGTCCTATCCTCCTGCTGAATCCATATCCCCAGTAAATACTTGGGAGTCAATGCAGCCGTGTCGATTCGCATTGCCTTTGGATCTGGCCCGTCATTACACATCATTTGCTAGGACAAACAATGATATAAAACTACTCAAGCAGTTGAATGGCTGCTGCTGCTGCTGCTTTGCAAACGAGTCGATCAGCACATTAAGTGAGGGAAATGGCAGCCTAGTTATATTCTGGATCTGCAGTCTCTTCTGTCAGAGGCAGGGGATGAGGAAAACGCCTGTCAAGGTTTGCAGTTCCTTAAAAGGGAGGTAGCTGAAGTCTGCAAAATGAATGCAATGTTTTCTTGACACACGCCTTGGACAGAACCGTATTCCAGGGACATGGGCCTTTCCATTCTTTTCTGCTAATGCATTATTGATACTAATTTGAAAGCAAAGGTGCTAAGACTTGTCCAGCATTAGAAATGGTGAGTTTTTACCTGTGAAGCTGTGTCTATGTCTATCAGCAGAGCTGTGTGAAAAACAGAAGTTCTCTTTCACAAAGACGGTTGAGATTTCAAACCGTGGCTCCATTCTGAACTGCTGTGTAACCCAGTGGTTTTCACCCTTTTGTGGGTGATGACATGCTTGATGGCATATCGCAGCCTCGCAGAACACAGCAGGGCACAAATCCAGCCATTTCCCCAGCTCTCTGTGACACACTTACCACTGTGTGGCGGCACAGTAATGTGTCCTGACACAGTGATTGAGAACCACTGGTGTAACAGACACTTTCAAAATTCTCCACAAAGGAAAATTTTGAAAAACAAAAATTGTTGTGGATCATTCAAAACAAAATGAAACCATATTGTTTCAATTTTGACTTTTTAATATAGAACGTAAGAGAGACATGTCAAAATGAAAAATCAAAATGTTCCATTCTGAAAGTGTCCACGTGGCTGCTCTCCCGTTTTTCCTGCATGAAAGTCCTGTAAAATTGACCAGAGTGGTGGTTTCATTTCTGCTGAACTGTGTATTCCAATGGCGTGGTCCCCTCAAAGTTTCTCTGCCCAGCGCTAGCTATCGCACTCGTCCCTGTGATCTCCGGTCACCTTGGCTGTTCTAAAGAGAAACATAATGGATTTTTTGATCTCCATCCTGGCCCCATCCCTGGGGCACTGTGTGTTTTGAAATGTTGCTTGTTGTCGTTGTGGGAAGCTGGTTTAGAAGGCTTCATCTTCCAGTGTGAAGGCACTCCTATTAGCTCCAGCCTGGGCCAGCTCTACTTTCATTGGTCACTGGTGCTGTCCATCAGCCCAAGCTCCGCCAAAGATCACTAAGATGCAGGGACCTGCTTTTCCTGAAGTCCTGGCACCCCAGTGCAGCCCCAGGGAGCTGTGGCATAGAGGCCGGTCCAGCAACCTCTGTATCTCACGGCTTCCCCAAGGCAGAACCTTGAGGAGCCAAGTCTGCTGGATTCATGGCCGCTTTGTTCAGGCGAAGTGGCCTGGTTCCCAGGGTCCTGGCCTGGCTGCGTCAGCCATGGTCCGACACAGGTTTCTGGCTCTGCACCGCTCAGTAGCATGATTTGGGGCATGAGCTCCTGTGGGGCGGCGCCAAGGGGTAGTCCTGCGTGAAGCCTTTAACTGATGTTCAGGTCTAAGCCGAAGCTGGTTTCAGGGATGTGCCTGGCGTAGCTGGAGCCATTTTCCGTCTGTGGCATTTGCCAAAGATGAGCATGAAGCGCATTGTTTGCCCTAGCAGGGTGGCCTGTTGAGGAAGCTTTTCATTATCGATGGTCAGTTGGTTAGAACAACATGGGACTTGTTCTGGTTTCCTCATTGGCTGAATGCAAGTGATTAGGAGGAATGCAGATGCCCTTCCTGCCACTATTTCAGTGTGAGCGGCTGGCTTCTAGCTCTCTCTGGTCATGCAGCACAGCCAGATCCTCCATGCCCTGCTCAGCACCAGCAGGACTGGGGCATTTGATGAGCTGAATGAAAAGCAGCTGCGAGAAGAGTTTTAGCTGGAGGCCCAATTTTAGCACAGCGTGTTTGCATCCGATGGCAACAGAGGAGTCAGGCAGAGTGCTCCTGAGAAACACTTGGGTGCCTGCGAGACGCGGAACCGTCGCTGGACGTGTCACCACTGTCCCTGCCTGCACGATGAGCTGTGGGTGTGGGAGACTGCAGAGAAGGCAGACCTCTGCTGCAGCAGGCCCCAGGTGCAGGCATGGCCACGGTAACGCTCACATTTCAGGGGAAGCTGGAGACAACTGCATTCCTGAGCTGGGCAACAGAGCCAAATGCAGCTGGTCAGTGTGTGACAGCCTTTGTGTTATGGACCAGGCTGTAAGGCTGTTTACTGTGAGGGCGTCACCGAAACCAGGGCCGAATGTGTAGACAGGCTGCTCACGGGGAGCCATATTAGCCTGTCCTTTAAACCCAGGCTCTCCGCGGTGGACCAGGTATCCTTCCCTGCACTAAGGGGAGAGGGAGGTTGGGACCCCTGGAATTACTGAGTGCTGGGTGAGCAGTGTATGGCAACCTACCTTGCACAGCCCCTGCAAGTTTTGTGGGGTGTTCTGTAGCTGGCTGAGGACATGAGCCTCAAGCAGAGCATAGACCTTCAGTGGCAACTTCATGCGGGAGGAACTCAACATGGGAAGTTTTTCAGAAACACATTTCGGACAGCTGCCAGGGCTGGCCAGGACCACCGTGTGACTCGGATCACAGGAGCTCCTGCAAAGTCCTCGTGGCCACGACTGCAGTGATGACAGTAAGCTTGGTGCAATATGCTAGGCCAGTGATTTGTGCGTGAGAACTATTCAAGTGTGTCGGGAAATTCTGTACACAGGAAATGAAAAATCAAAGTAAAACAAACATTGTTTCATCTTGCACAATACTTTATTCAACCAAAATTACAACTCATAAAACTCATGAAAATTAATCTTCATATTAAAAGTGAGGTATTGGTCTTTCAATTCTGAAATGTGAGAATTCTAAACACCGGTGGCCAAAGGGCAGAATTGAGATGACGTATATTTTTTTTCTGGTGGATTTGAAATATTAACACATTTGATCCTTCTTTAACTTGTTGTATACCGCACACTGTGTTGAAAATCTCTCTAGTAAGACCATAGCCATGGTAAATGTAACGTTTATAAGCAATCAATTCAGCTGAAAACATTCGGTGTGCTGCAGAATTGTCTGTCCCTCTGAGGGCTTGGGAAAAAGTCTTGGCGAGAGCTTGTCTGAGGCACTGGGTGCCCGGGGAGAGGTTGAGGCAACAGGTGGTCCAGAGAACAGCTAATAAGCGAGTGAGACCTGACAACCAAGGATCCCTGGGCTGGAATCCAGGGGAGAGGAAGGGCTGGGAACCGCTTTCCCTGCCAGTTAGCAAGGAATGTGGTGTGGAAACCCCCCAGCAAGGGTAAGGACTGTTGAAACCCACTGTACTGGAGTAAGAGCTAGTGAATGTAAAGCTGACCCCAGCCCGAGGTGAGAGTGTTGTGGGTTGCACTGCTGGCTAGTTCTGGAAGTGGGGCTGTGTGAGAGCTGGCCAGAGCCACCAGACGCAGATGCCAGCGTCGGTCAGAGCAGCTGTCAGCAAGGGCTTCAAAGGAGGGTGAGCTGGCTGCCCCACAAGGGGCGTGCTGGCTGGTGAGTCAAACCCACTGCACTGAGCAAGTCCCAGGCCCCCTGGCTCTGCAGTGAGACAAAGGGGCAGGAGCCGCATTGCTGATCCCTTGGGCCGAGGCTTACCCTGTGTGCGGGCGTGGAACCGGGGCAGAGCGTGCTGCTGCTCATTCTCTGCAGAGGCGAGCTCAGCTCTGGCATCACCCAGCCACTGAGTGCCTGGCTCTGTTACGTAGCCCCTTGAGGGGAGGCTTCTGTATGCAGTGTACATGGGACAGGAGACAGCCGCTCACCAGAGCCTCTGCCCAGAGGCTGGGTGACAAGGCCGGTGGGGGGGGGACGGACGTGCTGGTCCTCTGCGGGCACGAGAGGTGCGAATGTTACATTGACCTGCTCAGTTTTTTCAGATGACGCTCATTCATCTGCAGCCTGTCCCTGAGAGCTCTGTACCCCAACAACTTTTAAAGTTCTCCTAGGATTATATCACTCAAAGGACAGCACAATGTGCCACCATGGTGGCTTTTTGTTGTTGTGACAAATTACAGCCAGGCAACAAAGCTCAAAGTCATCTGAAAGAATATCTAGTTCTTGCAGTGACTGATTAATCCATGGGCTAAAATATTCTCCCCCAGATTTGTCACATCAGTCCAAATAATGAGGAAATTTGAGGAAATCACTCTTCTTGCTGGCTCTCTGTGCACAGGAAAAGAATCTAAAGTCATATAATTTATTCTCTCAGCAGTAAGCACAACATGACGGAGAGAAACAGTCAAGTATGGGGAAAAGCGAAGTCTCAGGTGAAAGCCAAGCCTAAAGCTCAATTTATTGCCCTTTACAGCCATTGCCTTGAATCCAAAACCAAGGGCTGGAAGTGAGAGCCATTTGCAAACTATACAGTGCAGGGTTTGTTAAATATTCCAGTTTACCACAGGCGATCAGGGGCACATTTTTCAAAATACTGACGTAAGAAAAAATTCAAAACTGCCTTGATTAGTAGAACTCCCTGTTGTACATCATCAGAAATGCAAATCACATTTTAATTAAAATAGTCTTCTGCACATTTTCCTGTCTGTCACATGCAGCTCTGAGTGTATTTGTTCATCACACAATCAATATTAGACACTCAGATGCCCCTGAGCCCTCAATCAAGTGCAAATGATACCACATTCCTGATATTTTGCCAGCCAGTATTATGGGCTAAATTATTTGTGGGTGGAAGCCAGCTCAGATTTGTTGAAGTCAATGGTGCTACTCGCTCTTACAGCACCAGGGGGTTTGGCCCTATATTTCTGGCACACAAGGGACAGCTGCCATTAAGGTTTAGTTATTTTTTTTATTTACTCTGTGTTTCTGTTAACTTGTGGTAAAAATCCATTATGTGACATCCTGGCCCCATTAAAATCAGTGACAAGACTCTCAGTGCCTTCTCCAGAGCCTGAATTTCATCCCTTGTGTCTTCTCTACTTTTGATCCTGGGAAATCTTAAGAGCTTGGACTTCGTCTTGCTCAGGCTTCACTTCCTCCCACCTGTCTGACCCTCTTGTGCATCTGACATGGATTCTGTTCTCTGCAATTGTTGGCCTCTCTGGCACCAAGGGAAGCTGTGAGCTGAGCACGGGCCTGGGACTGGGAACACATCTATTCCAATCTCTTAGATGTATCTGGGTGGTTTTGAACAAGTCTGTTAACCTTCCTGTTTCATAGCTAAAAGAAGGAAAGCAGAGACCTGCTCCCAGCACCTGTGTGGCCAGTGACATTCATTACTGTGCAGACTGGCTTTGCCTAGTTACCTTGGGGCTTTTGAAAATGTTACTTTCAATTTAAAACATTCTTTGACTCTGATCCTGTCATTCCAGAGTGCTCTATCTGCACAGCCCCACAGAGCATGGGGGGAGCAATTTGTTTGTACAGTTGTTTTGCCAGCTGTGCTAGCTCATGCTGGAGTTCAGGGAAACTGGAATAAAGCTGTTAACGTGACTGGGTCACCGACCCACCAAGTCTGCAAGTCAGCCCTTTCATTTTCTGCAAATACTCTCATCGGACAGCCCCACACAGCAGGCCAGAGACCCAGGGTGGAATAACATCCCTGACAACCACAGCCACGTCAGCCCTTTGACATCCTACGTGTTCACTTGGCTCAGTGTACCCCACTTGCAGATTCCTTGTAATGAGTCCGAGATGTTGCAGCGATTGGAATGCACATACGAAATCTTTTACTGAGCCACATATCGAATGGTGCCGGGCATAGGAACTTGATTTAAGAGTAATTATTTTCTTCCAGGAACTATTTTAATGAAGAAGAAGGGCCCTGTATACTAACACATTTAATTTTCAAACCCATAGTAAGGTGAATCTCTATTATTTGAGGGCCGTCTTCTTACGTCTAGCTGTCAACAGTCATTTGAGTGCAATGTCACCTGCTTACCTGCGCTCGGGTAGGTTTTCACACCGATATTCATATTTGCCATATTAAGAAGATACGCAGGGGAACAGCTTTTCTATTCCATTGCTCCAGAGGCAAGTAAGCAGATCATCACTGCATCTCCAAGGGAGTAAAGAATATTCACACAGGCACTCCTGTCATATTTATTCTGCCACTCCACTGGCAGCAGAAAGCTCTGCACAGGCCCCCAGTGGATTAGAAATCAGCGCAGTAATAAGGGCAAGGGATCAGAATTAAAATGAAAGAACTCAGAACTGGGAATCAATACCCCAGAGAGAGAGAGAAATTGATCAGCTGTGAAACAAAAATAAAAACCTTACTGCAAAGAGGAAAGGAAAGAATTGCTAAGAAATTCGCGTGGGGTGAAATTCATGCCTGTGACGAGGGTTTGGCCCCAAGACTGGGCAATAAGTCCCACCAAGACTCCACTCTGAGGGCTGAAGCAGGACGTGAATGTGGCAAAGGCCAAGCACAAGTTCTCTGCAGGAAGTTCTGGCATGGAGACTGGAGGAGGGAAGGGCTTGCTTGTAGGTCACCAGTCTGCACCCAGTGCCAGCTCTGTACAGACCACAAGTTGCTGCTATCTGCTGTTGTACCGTGAGCCGGTGTCTGGCTCCCAGTGGACATGTGTCCACGGTACAAATCAGAAAACGTTGCACTGAGGCTCTTGCTGGCTGGCGGTGCTCAGCGGGAGGTCCATGACAGGCTAGGCTGTGAGGTTGGAAGTGGCCACTCATTCTATCAGGAATTAGCAAGGTAGTTGCTCAAAATGAAATTGGAACAGGATGCAGGTCTGGCAAAGATGCTTCTGCTGTCATCCAAGGGGGAATGATAAACTCCCTCTTCATTTTTTTGCAGAACAGATCCTTCTGGCTGTGCATCCTCTCCACTCACAGCGTGTGTTGGTACTCCTCTGTTGCCTCCACATGCAGAAGAACTATTACTTTAAGGCCTAGAGTGGAGGAGGAGCATTTTTGCCTCCGGATTTTCTGTTTTTCCTGTAACCAAATGAAGCATACAGGCCATTCATCCCCTTACATCTGAGCGACAGACCCTGTCTCCTGCCATACAAATGATGGTTAGGTCAATGATGTTAAAAGCTTTATTGCTAGCTGTTGATTTTTTAGGCTCATCCATCCAAAGCAGGGCAATTCTGCTGTCTTGCCCTTTATGTCAGCTTTGATAACCGTCAGCTCTTGAACAGCAAGCCGGGTATCTAGCCTCCATGACAAATAGAAGGCAAGCTAATTGTGTGTCAGCTTGGAAACCCTCACCTATTCCAGGAGGGGAAATGAGTACACCTTGGGAGTATCCGATATTGGTTAAAAGACCCTGTGTAATGACAGGACAAAACCACGTGATGCACCACAGGGAAGGCTTATGGATCACTGCTTGTTGGCATGGTTTCTAGAGGCCATCTTCTGGCAGCGTGAGGTCTGCCCCAGGTCTGATGACTGGATTGCGGTAGAATTTCCTGGCTGTAACAGGCTGGGGTGAGTGGTGGAAGGTGGTGAGCAGGAGAGACGAGCAGTGATATTCCACCAAGCCTCTTGCAATGTTGAAATCATATGTATACTGCCCGTTGTCTCCCCCAGCAACTGCCCAGCTCTGTTGAACAGGAGGACAGATAAGAGGGATTCTTGCTGCCACACCAGGGAACCCTCAGAACGGGTGACTGGTCACCTAACAGCTTCTGACCCCTCTTGAGGGCCACTCCATTCACCTCTGCAAGCTGTGGTGGCAGCACTGTGGGTTTTCTCTAGGGTTCCACGTGGAGACTTTGTTCTTTCTCGGCCCCAGGCTCCTTGCTAGCCCACAATGGCCACGGGGACAGCTGCTCGGGCACCACAGCTGTTACTGGGGTGCCTGGACTCAGCCTGATCTGGAACCTTCCTGTGAAAAGTTGAAAAGTGGGAGGGTGCCTTCTTCCCCCGGCTCTCAGCTGAGCTGCGTCTGTGCCAGTAAGTTGTCTCATTGCCTCAGGACCCTGTTAAGCTGCTGTTTACCTGCAGGGAATCTTCCAAAGGACGGCAGTGCTTGGTTTACACGCACAATGCCTTGCCAGTCGTGAGGCTCCCAGGTATGAAGGGAAGAGGGGCCACATGTTAATACCGTGGCAAAAAGATGGGGAAAAGGGTTGGGGTGGCAGCAGTCCTGGTTCCACAAGATGACATTCACCTCTGACAGGAGCCAGCATCGAGCCCATGCGCCTTCAAGCCTAGCTGCGTTCTGTTTTGAGGAGTTGCGCGAGTCCTGAAGACCACTGTAGCCCCTCTGCATGAGGGTAAAATGGCATGACTTGCATGAGCCAGAAGGGTTGCAAAGTGGGCTCTAGAGCAGATGGGTGAAGCCCCTCTAGATCTAGTTTAGTGGAAGCCTTTTGACAGCACATAGAAAGAAAAACCTTGAATGTGTTAAATGCTGTAGGATCTTTGCCAAAAAATGGGGAGGAGGGAAGACTGTAGAAGCTTTTAGTTGAACACACAGTAACTGCAAAAGCTGTTAAAAATGGGGGGGGGGGGCGGGGGGAGAAGGGTGCTGAGTGAAACTGCTGGAGCACTAGAATATAAATCAAACAGAGCAAGGCTATATTTAGATGTGAAATCCTTTTTAGACATCACCTAGAATGCTGAAATGTTGCTGCAGAAACGTTCTGTGGCAAATTGTCCTTGAGGAAGTGCATTGTGGAGGATCAGGAGCACTTGGGTCTCCGGGAACTGCAATAAAACCCAGCTTCAGCAACGCTGCGGCTAGTTTAAAATACAAGAGTCGCTACAATCAAAGGTTAAGGTCGGTTCTCCATGCTTAGCTCTTGTTGCTGCTGTGCCTTTTGTTTCATGCTGTGGCTAGACAGAAAGACCCCAAATGTCACCACCCATGGAGTCTGAACCACTCTGTCAGTCTTACTTTAGAAATATAAATACAGAGTTGAGCTGGGCCAGGCCGTGAGGTTTAGCTGACTCTGGAAGGGACTGGACCCCTGTGCTGGTTTAAAGCCGGACTCCCCCAGAGCTCACAGCCCCTTGTTACAAAGCTTAGGCTGGTCAAAGGAGGTTAGGGACAATAACTAACTCTCCTAGCTAGCCTGCAAGAATCCCAGTCCAAGGTACAAGCCTATCAAGTGCGTCTTTTTGTGGTTTCTGGAATGGGATCTCTGTAACCAGCTCTGGTCCATTCCACAAACATTCCTTCGGGCCGGGTATAGGGTTGGTGGGACCCCGACTCTTCCAGTCCACTGGCCATTGTCCCGTGAGGGGGCATGCAGCCCCAGGGGAATAAGTCTGCCCAGTGGCCTAATGAGGAGTATTTATTCCTTCTATTCCCCTACCCAAGAGCCTTCCTGTTCCTGGCTACCCCATCTGAAGAGGGTGCCGATGAAGATACAACCATGAAGTGGTTGTTCTGTGTGTGTGACAGGAGGTTACAGGTGAGTGGAGAGAAATGATAGATGCATACACATAGAAACATAGAATCCTAGGGTTGGAAGGGACCTCATAGGTCATCTAGTCCAACCCCCTGCCAGAGGCAGGACCACTCCCACTAAACCATCCCAGTCATGGTTTTGTCCAGCCGGGTCTTAAACACCTCCAAAGATGGAGACTCCACCACCTCCCTTGGCAGCTCATTCCAAGGCTTCACCACTCTCCTAGTAAAAAAGTTTTTTCTAATATCCAGCCTCGACCTCCCTAACTGCAACTTCAGACCATTGCTCCTTGTTCTGTCCTCTGTTACCACCGAGAAGAGTCGAGCTCCATCTTCCTTAGAGCATCCCTTCAAGTAGTTGAAGGTTGCTATCAAATCCCCCCTCAATCTTCTCTTCTGCAGACTAAATAAGCCTAATGCTTTCAGTCTTTCTTCATAGGGCTTCTGCTCCAACCCTTTAATCATTTTGGTTGCCCTCCTCTGAACTCTCTCTAGCATGTCCCTGTCCTTTTTGTAGTGGGGAGCCCAAAACTGAACACAGTATTCTAGATGTGGCCTCACCAGTGCAAAATAGAGGGGAATGATCACATCCCTTGATCTGCTGGTAATACTTCTTTTGATGCATCTAGACAAGGCAGTGAGGCCGAGTGGCTAAAGCAGTGGACAGGGAATTGGAGATCTGGTTTCTCTTCATAGCCCATCTGATGATCTGCTGGGTGGCATCAGGCCTGTGCCTTCACTTCAGGGTGCCCTATACCCTTGGCTGGAGTATTGTGCTTGGCATGTACAGCTGGGCCGTGCTGGGGTGGCATCTTCCCTAGCCATCTTCTAGCATAGCCTGTTTATCCACACGCTGGATCCAGCACAGTCCTTGCTTGGCAGGGGAATTCTGATGTTGGAAAGTTTTGCGTCAGAGGATGGGCTGGGGTCACTACAGTCTGCTTCATTCCTAGTGCCCAGCAAGGGATGTCCCACACAGGGGATGAAATGCCTGGGGAAGTGGGTCCTGGCCACTAACTGCTCAGCTGGGCTTCATCAGTAGTTCAGAGTTGTTTATCAGTGATACAGGAGTGGAAATAGTGTCTAAGCAGGCACCTTGCCCATGTCCACACATGCCAGTAAAAACAGTCAAACAAGGGTTTGGGAATTTGTCTGAAAAAAGCAAACCCAGACCTGCCCCTACACTTCTGGGAGCTGGAGTGAACTGCACCTGCAGCCAGAGATGGTGCCAGGGGCCCTGTGAGGCAAGGGAAGAACAAAAAGAAGGTTTTTTGGCTCCTCTTTGTCCCAGAGACTCCAGAAGCAAACCCAGAGCAGAGAGTAAGGAGAACCAGGCAGATGGCTACCCTTCCTGTTCAGAAGGGTACGTTGAACCCAGACAGTTTAACACCGGGAGGACCACTTTATTCTCACAGGAGGAGGTGAAAGGCAGCTGCTCTGGTCTGCTACATTTCCCTCTTGCTCAAGCTGCAGGAAGCTGGGACTGATGCATCTTTTAGGGTGTACTTTCTAGGGGCTGTGACCCACCCTGGGACATCTGGAAAGGAGGATTTTAGACTTGCACTATTGCAGAGCCAGCTCTGGCAATGAGGATGACGTTGACCTTGCAGGGCTCATGTGAAAAATAAATGTTAGTCTTAAAGTACCACATGACTCCTTGCCTTTTTTTTTCAGTATGAATTCCAGCCTCTATGAGACATCAGAAATACCCAGCCCTGCCTCCAAAAACAGAAGCTGCCTACAGCATGGAGACTAGGCATTGTTCTGGCTGTAGTGGGACTGTTATGTGTTGCAGTGGTACCCAGAGATTTCAGTGAGGGCAAGAAGCTGTATGGACACACAGTCCCTCAGTGGCAGAGCCATCAGTCTGCACCCATTTGTAGTGGGGTAGTTGCCCTGCTCTGGGTTAGGAGGCCCAGGGAAAGAGGAAATGCCCATGGGAGCAAGTGGCTGCAGAATGAATCAGGGCCCAGGAGCCGGTATAAAGGCAAGGCTGCAGCACATGCTCTAGGCATTTCGGTTTGGACTCTCGAGGGGAGAGGGTGAGCTCCTGGCTGAGGTAGGAATCAGGACCCTGGACAGCTCAGCGTGCTCCAGGGTGGGGTGGGAGAACAGCCTGGAGACAGAGGCAACAGGTCCAGGGGGAGGTAGATACGACCCACGGGACCTGCTAAGGGGGTCAAGGCAGCACTCCTTTGGAATGTGTAGGGTCCCTTGGCCTAGGCCAGGGCCCAGAGAAGGGGGAAAGCCCAGGTCCCATCTCTTTCCCTAGGCCACTAGTAGACAGAGAGGCTGCGGTCAAGTGGCAAGTGGATGGTGGCTGCCGCTGCTAGAAGCGGGTGGGTCGGAACTGGACTCTGCCACTGGAAGGAGGGAACTGAATGGATTTAGCTAGAGGGCTGAGGTCCTGCTTAGGGCTTGCTGACCACTGGATGGGATTGCCACTTGAGCCAGTTCCCCAGTACCATCACCAGGAGGCACTCGCCAGGTGAATAATATGCTGCAACACGTCTATAACATCGATATGACAAACGGTGGGGGAAGGCGGTGCTAGGTCTCTGCAGTGATCAGGCAGCAGAGGGGCATGTGGACTGCTAGGTCTCTCTTCTGTTGTTGTTGACTCATGTCAGAGGGGGGAGGCATGAGTGATCAAGAAACGTGGCTGTGCAGCGTGGGCCAGTGGAGGAAAAGGGTCTCCCTATCATTATCATCAAACATCCATAGTCTTACAAAGACTACTGTGCCAGCCAGAGAGATCCCATCAGACACCATGCAGTAAAATTCCTAGGTTTTGCTCCCTCCTGCCTCCCTGAATCTCTGGGGCAGTCTTATGGGCTGGGTCAGGACAAAACCTCTTTGCCTGTCAATAAGAACTTAAGTATAATAAGTATGGTCTGTCTAGTCTAAGATCCTGTTTCTCAGATGTGGCCAGGGCCAGGTGCTTCAAGGGGAATGAATAGAACAAGGCAGTTTTTGGGCGATTCATCCCCTTTTGCCCGTTCCTATCTTCTAGCAAACAGAGGCTAGGGTAGCAATCCTGGTCCATGGTTTTGCATTCCTGCTCATCTTGGCTAATAGTCATGGGTAGACCTATCCTCCACAAACTTATCTAGTTCTTTTTAGAGCCCCATTATAGTCTTGGCATTCACAACATCCTCTGGCAATGAGTTCCACAATTTGACCATGCATTAGATGGACAGATACTTTCTAGTGTTCATTTTAAATCTGCTGCTTATAAATTTTGTTTGGTGTGACGCTTAGTTCATGTGTTAGGAGGAGTAAATAACACTTTCTTATTGACTTCCTCCACCCCACTCATGAATTTTACTGACCTCTCTCACATCCCCCCTTTAGTCGTCTCTTCACCAAGTTGAAAAATCCCAGCCTTACAAATCTGTCCTTAGATTGGACCTGTTCTATATCCCTAATAATTTTACTTGCCCTTTTCTGTACTTTTCCCAGTTTCAATAAATCTTTTTTGAGGTGGGGCGACCAACTCTGCATGCATAGTCAAGATGTGGGCATACCAGGGACTTACAAAGAGGCAATACGATATCTTCTGTCTCATTATCTATCCCTTTTCGTAATGGTTCCCGACACTCGGTTAGCTTTTATTACTACGGCTTCACATTGAGCAGATGTTTCCAGAGAACATCCACGGTGACTCCAAGATCTCGTTCTTGAGTGATAACAGCTCATTTATACCCCATCATTTTATGTGGATAGCTGGGATCCTGTTTTGCAACGTGCACTAATTTGCATTTATCAATATTAATTTTCTTCTGCCATTTTGTTGCTCAGTTACCCAGTTGTGTGAGATCCCTTTGTAACTCTTCCCAATTGCTTTAGACTTAACTGGCTTGGATAGTTTTAACTTTCTTGTGTAGACTGATTTCAGTTGCTTGTAATTTCACTAAACTTCAATGATTCAGGGTGAAATTTCCTCTGCTGGGTGTCTTCCACAGACTGAATTATTTTGGAAAGTTTTAACTAAAATGTTTGAGCCATTTCTGAGGATAAGATTGGGGAGAATCCATTGCTTTGCCCATTTGAAAATTTTCTTGCTATTTGCCAGAGAGGTAGCTGTAGTAGTCTAGTTCAGCAACACAAGTCTTGTTGCACTTCAAAAACTAATATTTTTATCACATGAGCTTTCATGGGAGAAAATCCCACTTAGTCAAACACTAAATCTGTCAGTCTTTAAAAAGTGCCCCAGGATTCCGTGTTTGTTTTTCCCTGCCATTGTTTCAGTGAGACTCTGTGCTTTTTCCAGGGATTGGAACGGGGCTTGGAAGTTGGCAAGGGGTGTTAATGTTGGTGGCAGGGAGTTGCTTTTGCTACTCAGGTGGAAAAATTTGCCCAAGTTACAAACCTTTGAAAACTCTCAATTCATTTGTGCTTAGCAGAGACTGGTTACAGCTTGGCCATAACATCACCAAAGCTTCTCTCTGCATTGAGCATGCTCTGTCCCCTCCTAGTGCTTGTCTGCTGACAGACTCTGCTGGCTCCATGCTCTCAGCTCAGCTGGGTGTTTCCATCCTGGGACTGCAGGGGGTTGAGCAGGATTTTCCCTGCTATTGCTCCTCCCATAGCCAGGGCTCCTGTGGTGCTGGTCACCAAAATTCACTGCAGGCAGGCAGACTTTTTTCTTCCCTTAGTGCTCTGTCCTCCTGCTGGGGCCCAGGAAGCTGGAAGTGGACTGAGGAGCAGAGGGCAAGAGCTGGGGTAGGGACAGGCCTAGGTGCGGTCAGGGGAAGAAGCATCTGTAACTATTATGTAACACTTCCCTCCAGAGCAGGGAATTGAACCCAAGAGTCCAGAGCCTCTCCATTCTGTTGAGGTGAAACCCACCAGCAGAGTATGTCTCAGCCCCTCTAGCCTGTGGTTCACACAGAAGATAAGGCTGCTGCTGCTGCTAGTTACTCTGGCTCAGGTGGTAGGGTACAAAACTAATCTGAGGTCCAAGTCTTGCTGATGATTCAAGATGGGGTCAGCATGGTTCCACGTGATATGAATTTCTGCTTTTGTTTTAGTGGTGACTTTTAAAGTAGAAAATGACACACGAAAGATCAAGGGTAAAAGAGTGTTAAGGATGCAAAGTAAAACCCTCGGTAGTCAGGAAATGCCAGAGTTAAGGTTATGTGGGAAGCCTTAATGCTTTTCTAAGCGTGTTCTTCTGGGAGTAATAACCACATATGCAGTGCCAAAGATCGTCTGTTTAGTTTCTACAGCTACTTTAATAAGACTGTACTGAGTGCACAGGACAGAGGCTCTGTGTTTGATTTGTGATCCTGAGTAAGTAGGAGTCAGTGAAATGAATGCTTTTAGGCTGGTGAACAAAAGGGTGAACCTGGAGTTTTCCATCTTAGAAACTAAAAGGAATGAATTCTTTTACGTTTGAATGGTCAGGTGTTTGCAACTCTGTTAAATTCAGTGGTGTACTTTTGACATTGTCAGGGAATTTGGTCCCAGGAATTTTAGGGCTTGATCCAGTGCCTATTGAAATTAATGGGAGTCTTTGTGTTGACTGGGAACCCCTACAGAATGGGGGGGAGGGCAGCATCCTGGGAAACAGTGTTTCTAAAGAGGACTTAAGGGTCCGAGTGGACAAAGCTGAACATGCACTCCCCTTGCAGTGCTCTCACCAAGAAGGCAACTGAAATTCTTGGCTAGCTAAAGAGAGGAGTAGTGAGCAGGAGAAGGAAGGGGATTTTTGTTCTGGATGTGGCATTGCTGAGAGTAGTCCTGGAATACTGTGCCCACATTTTAAAAAAGATATTGGAAGATTGGGCAGCATGCAGAAAGGATCCACAAGAACAATTTGAGGGCTGGAAAAATACCTTACAGGGAGAGAGTTACAGAGCTCAGTCTGTTTGGCTTATCAAAACCAGACTTGATTACAGCATCTGTACTCTTTCCTAGAGGAAATTCTGGTGAGCTCTCAGTTCAGTAGGACAAGAGCCAGTGTCTTGAAGATAAAGCCAAACCAATTCAGATGACATATAAGGCACTGAACATTAGCAGGGAGGGTGCTGAACCATTAGACCAAGCTCCCATGGGAAGTTGGGGAGTCTCCATCTCTTGGTGTCATCTCATCAGGACAGGAGGCCTTTCTAGAAGCTGCATTTGCCAAACACAGATTTTTCGGGCCCAGGCAGGGGTAGCCAAGTGTCGCTCCCTGGCTTGTGAGGTCATAGTTCTGCCCCAGGAGCGGTGCCAATGGGCACTTGTGCCTGTTCAGTGCCCCGCTGGGTGCAGTCGCTTGTGCAGATCCAACTGTAGTGTTGAACCTGGTGTTGCTTCTCCTGGATTTATTCCTAGCAGCAAGCAAGGTGAGAGGCCACGAAGCTGTGGCAGCCTCAGCCCTCAGTGTTAATGTGCGTCTTTACAAAGCAGGCCCCGGCGGCTGAGTTCAATGCGTTAGTGTGAGTTCAATGCGTTAGAGAGAAGAGAAGAGGTGGCATTTACTATTCAAATAGAAAATAATTTCCTTCTTTCATGTGTGCCATGCTTCCTGAGTTCTTAGGGGAGTAAATCTGTCAGAGCAGTATGTGTACGTTCCAGCAACTCCAGGAATTAGATTTTAATTGTGTATCAGCTGACTTTCATCCCATCTATCATGAGCTAAATCCTTCTGGTCTAGTCACAGGAATGACTTCCGCAGACTGCCAGTCTGAAGTGGGAAGGTTTAGGTCTCAAGTCTTCAAATTTGAAATTGGAATGCAAGGTAAAATTACAGAAAGGGTTTAAATAACAGTTACTAATTCAGCTGGCTGGAAAAGTGAAACAAAAACTTCAGTGGTCCAGGTATCAGCACAGGCCAAAACACAGGCATGGCATGCAAAGTTTCCAAAAAGAAGTGCACTGCGCACAAAGAAGTCTTTGATCCTGCCCCTGGCGTGTGTCCCACTCTTCCTGAGCTGGCAGGGAACCAGGGTTAAAATCAGTTATATGAAAGGTGGTGTAATATAGGTCCTCTTACACTCATTTCAGCTCCCTTAAACCTTCTTCCAGGTATAGCCATAGGAAGGGAGATCTAAATGATGTGACTTGCACTCACACAATATATTGCTCCTGAAAGCTGGGGTAGATCACAGCCTACTTTATTGTTCACATTCACTGGCACCAGGGGTCAGTGCTGGGGCCAGTTTTGTTCAACATCTTCATTAATAATGGGGAGGGATTGCATCCCCAGCAAGTTTGCAGGTAACACTAAGCTGGAGGGACTAATAGATATGCTGGAGTGCAGGTATGGGATCCAGAGTGACCCAAAGAAATTAGGGGATTGAGCCAAAAGAAATTTGGTGACGTTCAACAAGGAGAAGTGCAGATTCCTGCATTTAGGATGGAAGAATCCAGTGCACAGCTGCAGACTAGGGACTGACTTGCTGGGCAGCTGTTCTGCAGAAAATGACCTGGGGGTTACAGTGGTGAAGAGGTGGATACGAGTCATCAGAGAGCCCTTATTGCCCGGAAGACTAATGGCACATTGGGCTTCTTTAGTAGGAGCATTGCCATAGATAGAAGGAAGTGATTGTTCCTGTCTGCTTGGCACTGGTAAGTCCACATCTGGAGAACTGTGTCCAGGTTTGGGTCCCCGCTACAGAAAGAATGTGAGCAAATTGAAGAGTCCAGTGGAGGGCAATAAAAATGATTAGGGAGCTGGAGCACGACTTGTGAGGCAAGACTGAGAAAAGTGGACTTGTTTAGTCTAAAGAAGAGTAGAGTGAGGAGGGATTTGATAGCAATCCTCAACTACCTGAAAGAGGGCTCTAGGGAGGATAGAGCTGGGCTGTTCTCTGTGGTGGCAGGTTATACAACTAGGAGCAATGGTCTCAAGTTGTGGTGGGCAAGGTCTAGTTTAGATATTAGGAAACACTTTTCCCCTAGGAGGTTGATGAAGCAGTGGACTGCATTACTTCGGGTGGTGGTGGAATCTCCATCTTTAGAGGTGGTTAAGGTTCAGCTTAACAAAGTCCTGGCTGGGATGGCTTAGTTGGGGTTGGTTCTGCTGTGAGCAGGGGCTTGCATTAGATGCCTCCTCGGGTCCCTTCATCTTCTACAGTTCTTAAATCCTCATGCTTCAGGGCACAAACCAAGCTCTGAGAAACTGAATTGATTAATGCAAATACTTCCACTCAGGTGGGTTACCCACAGTTACCTCCTGTGAGTTTATTGCGCCTTCTTCTGAAGCAGCTGATGTTAGCCACCATCAGAGGGAGGACACTGGTCCAGATGGAGCCCTGGTGGGATCTGGTCTGTCAATGCCTGTGGTCTTTGTTCCTCTGGGTGTAACTGGAACCATTTGGGCTCAACCCCCCGTGGTGGGCCAGCTGCCCTGCACTGGCTAATAAGGGGTTAAAAGGGCCTAGGAGCTAGCACCAATCATAGAATCATAGAATCATAGGGTTGGAAGGGACCCCACGAGGTCATCTAGTCCAACCCCCTGCCAAAAAAAGCAGGACCACTCCCATTAGATCATCCCAGTCAGGGTTTTGTCCAGCTGGGACTTGAACACCTCCAGAGATGGAGATTCCACCACCTCCCTAGGCAACTTATTCCAATGCTTCACCACTCGCCTAGTAAGGAAGTTTTTCCTAATATCCAGCCTGGACCGCCCCAGCTGTAACTTGAAACCATTGCTTCTCGTTCTGCCCTCTGTTACTACCGAGAACAGTCGAGCTCCCTCCTCCTTGGAGCAACCCTTCAAGTAGTTGAAGGTTGCTATCAAATCCCCCCCTCAGTCTTCTCTTCTGCAGGCTAAATAAGCCTAGTTCCTTCAGTCTTTCTTCATAGGGCTTGTGCTCCAGCCCTTTGATCATTTTGGTTGCCCTCCTCTGGACTCTCTCTAATTTGTCCATGTCCTTTTTGTAGTGGGGAGCCCAAAACTGGACACAGTATTCCAGATGTGGCCTCACTAGTGCAGAATAGAGGGGAATGATCACATCCCTTGATCTGCTGGTAATACTTCTTCTGATGCAGCCCAGTATGCCATTGGCCTTTTTGGCAGCAAGAGCACACTGCTGACTCATATCCAGCTTCCCATCCACCATGACTCCCAGGTCCTTTTCTCCAGTGCTGCTATTTAGCTGATCACTCCCCAGCCTGTAGCAGTACATGGGGTTTTTTTGTCCCAAGTGCAGGATTTTACACTTATCCTTGTTGAACCTCATGAGATTCCTCTTGGCCCACTGCTCCAATTTGTCTAGGTCTCCCTGAATCCTGTCCCTGCCCTCTAGGGTGTCTACCGTTCCCCCCAGTTTGGTATCATCTGCAAACTTACTAAGTGTGCAATCTATCCCATCATCCAGATCATTAATGAAAACATTGAACAGAACTGGCCCCAGGACCGACCCCTGGGGCACACCACTTGTTACTGCCTGCCAACTTGACATGGAGCCATCGATTCCTACACGCTGAAACCGTTGTTCTAGCCAGTTTTCTATCCACCTTACAGTCCATGCATCTAACCCATACTTCCTTAATTTGCCAATGAGAATGCTGTGGGAAACCGTATCAAAAGCCTTGCTAAAGTCAAGGTATATGACATCAACGGCTCTTCCCGCATCCACAAATCCAGTCATCTCATCATAGAAGGCGATGAGGTTGGTCAGGCATGATTTACCCTTGGTAAATCCATGCTGACTGTTCCTGATTACTCTACGTTCCTCCAAGTGTTTCAGGATGGATTCTTTGAGAAGCTGCTCCATGATTTTTCCAGGGATTGAGGTGAGGCTGACAGGTCTGTAATTCCCTGGATCCTCCTTTTTGCCTTTCTTGAAGATAGGTACTATATTTGCTTTTTTCCAGTCCTCTGGCACCTCCCCTGTTTGCCACGAGTTTTCAAAGATAATGGCCAACGGTACTCCTATCTCATCAGCCAGCTCCCTCAGCACCCTCGGATGCAGTTCATCCGGCCCCATGGACTTGTGCACATCTAATTTCTTTAAGCAGTCCCTAACCTGACCTTCTGTCACCAAGGGCCTCTCTTCTTCTCCCCAGTCTACCGTACCTAGTGTAGTGGGCTGGGAGCTGACCCTGCTTGTGAAAACTGAAGTAAAAAAAGCATTGAGCACTTCAGCTTTTTCCTCATCCTCTGTCACGAGGATGCCTGCCCCATTCAGTAAGGGACCTACACCATCCCTGATCCTCTTCTTGTTATTGATATACTTGTAGAACCCCTTCCTGTTATCCTTCACATCCCTTGCTAGTTGCAACTCCATTTGTCCTTTGGCCTTTCTGATTTTATCCCTGCAGTCCCGAGCAATGTCTTTATATGCCTCCTTAGTCATCTGTCCTAGCTTCCACTTCCTGTAAGCGTCCTTTTTTATGCTTCAGCTCAGTGCAGAGCTCTCTGTTAAGCCACCAATGGACAAGGGTAGCAGGGAGCCAGTCAGGGGCCAGAAGCACTGTATATAAGGGAGCTGCCAAGGCAGAGCAGCGGTCTGTCCTGGGGTCTTGAGCGGGAAGGATGGCTGCCTGGAGTAGTCAGCATCCTGGACAGCTCAGTGGATGCACCCTGGGACTCAGTGGCAGCCAGGGTCCTGAGATAAGGGCTCACCTAGCACTGAGGCAGCCCAGGGAAGGGACTGTTAGGAAGAGAGTGTGGCCCTCCAGCGCACAATCATGGGCCGGGTGGAGGACATTCATGGGCCACATCCAGTGTGTGGGCCGAATGCTCGACACCCCTGCAGTAGAGCATTGCTGTCCTGGGCAGGGCCAGATTAATGGAGGGGCTGAAGCCACTGGTCTTGGCTTGAAGGGGGGTCTTGGGTGCCAGCTCCTGCGGCTCCTGCAAATCTGCCCCTTCTGCTGCTTCTCCACTCAACTCCCCCTGGCCCAGGCAGGGGCTGCCCTGCTAGGGCAAGGGGCAGGGCCCTGGGGCCAGAGATTGGGCTCTGCACTTCCACCCCACTCCTGGGCCGACTGGGCTGTCCCCGGCCAGGGGGGTAGGGGGCAGAGCAGGCTGGCTCTGTTTGCTGTGGGCCTGGCTGACGTGGCGCAGCCCTCCAGGCCATGGGCCTTGGAAGGTCACGTTGAAGCCACACTGTATGCCAGCAAGCCCTTGCCCTGGCCCTGCCCCTGGAGCAGAGTGAACACGGCTGGTCTGCCCGTGGGCCAGGGGCAGGGCAGCAGCACAGCCTCTGGCTCCCCCAGCCATGGCCCAGTCGGGGGCCCCCAGTGCTCCTTCATCAGGGTCTGGTCTTAGGAAGTCCTGGTTGCAGAGGAAGGGTGATGTCTCTCGTAGCTCAAGCCATTCCCGTGGGGGCTTTGGGTAGCAGGACAGAGCTCTTGCAGCTGCTTTGTTCAGTGGCACACGAGTGCAGAGAGGAGGTGTCTGACTGTTTTCTTTGTGGAGCCCATGCTGCTAAGCAGACTTGCTACTGAAATGTGCCCTAGTTGGAGCTTTTAAAGATGTCTTGGCTTCATTGACAGATATAATGAGTCACAGTAACCAAGACCAGAGATCCCTCAGGCAGGAGCCATCAGGACCAGCTCTGTGTCTAGTCGGGTGAAATAGAGGGTTCAGGCCAGCTCTGGGTAGTTACAGGCATGTTTGCCATTGGCGATTTGAGCGTCTGGAAATGTGGAGGAGCCCAGGAGGGAACGGAGGCTGTGAACTGACTTTAGCTTCATTCAAAATTCTGTGGATGAGGAGTCTGAACTTCAGCGCCGTGACCAAACTCTTAGAGGTGGGCACGTTTCTAACCTGCAGTCTACGCCTCCCAGGGCCTTGCATCCTGCATCTGGTAAAGTGGTCCCGAATTGCCGTATACAGTAGTTTCAGTGGAAGAAATTCTAGATAATTTGTTTAATAAAACGATGTGCTGAATTCCAGAGAAAAGTGGTGTTCCTCCATTACCCTCAGTTCAGAGGTAAACTGTCGGGCTTAAATTCTTGTGGCGGTTTCAGCTGGTGAAGTTGATGTTCTCTTTTGTCCTAAACAGTGAAGTCCTGTTCTGTGTGCTGTAAAACAGTTGTTGTGTCCTTCCCCAGTGGTAGCCAGGTTTCAGGGGGAAAGGAAGTGATCCTCCGTACAGGCTGTAAAATGTGTATGTTTCCATTGGGAGAAAGAAGAAAACCTCCATGTATGTCTGAATGCTGTGAAAAGGCCTATCTCCATAGCTTTCAAAGCCTTCCTGGCTGTGTTTGCATTCACTGTGTAATTACATTGGAAGGTTAATTGAGTTCCTCGAACTGTAAAAGGTATCTGCTTTAATCACAGGCGTGAGAGGAGCTGAGCCAAGTTCACTCAGGATCCTCACAGATAGCAGAGCGGCTGCCCCAGCTAGGATCTGCCCTACCTGAAGCCTTTGTGCAAAGATTTAGGTCATGGCCAAATCATTTAGGAGAATGGCCAGATGAAAAGGGTGTTGCTGGCCCTAGGGAGGTGAGAACTCAGAGCTGCTGGGTAAGCTCATGACTTGAAAGCATTTTGCTCTTTAGTGAAAAAATTGCCTTTCCCTAAAGCAAATATTTTCATGGAAATCTTTCATTTTTTCCCCAGATTTTCCTCAAAAACTGAAACATTTTGGGGTTTGAAATGGAATTGTTTTGTTTCTCAGTTATTTCCCGCTTCTAAGCGGCAAAATGGAAAAAGAGAGAGAAGGGGGAACAAATAGTCAGTTGGGGGACTTTTTTCTATTGAAAAATCAGAATTTATATATATATTTTGCCATTGTTAGCTAGTGCTGTGAAACTGAGATTCCCATCAGGTTTTGGGTTCAGCAAATTGTGAGGTGGGGGCTACTGCAGATCTCTTAATAAGCCATGTTCCCTGGGTGGGCATCCGTGCAGCTGGATGGGAATTGCTCTCAGATGAGAGCTGTTGCTGATACAACACAAGAGCCTGTTTTGTTTGAATTGCTCTCAGAAAAATGAGTTAAATTAGAGGGAAAAAGAGAGGTTAGAATCTCCAACTCCACAAGTGGTGCACTGCACAAACTGTATTTTAAAAGGAACAAGTTCCAGAGGAATGTCATGGAGATGCAGAAATAAATTCCCCTGTAAATAGTTCTCCAGTTCAATAAACAAACAATTTCTGTCATATACTGTATCAGAGAATCTTTGTGATCAGTAAGAGCATCTGCAGGGAGAGGAAGAAAAATAAGTCAGTAAGGGAAAAAAGACAGTTCCTCTTCAGGGATTGCTCCCTATGTGTCTCCCATACATGGGTGCACACATGTCCCAGTACTGTTCGTGGTAGTCTCCACTAACCTGTGCACGGTCCACATGATTGTGTCTGAAGGCTTGTCAGGCCATGCATGTCGGTGCCCACAGGAGTTTGGCTGTAGACTTTCTGGCGGAGTGGTGAGATGTTTTGCATGCAGGAAGTCAGAACAATGTCCCCTTCTTAACTGTGCAATGTGCCTGCGTGATGCTTGCAAAGCCAGCAGCTGTGCTGCCCACGATGCTTAACAAAGAGGCATAGTGGAAGGAGGGAATTTCTTAAGAAAAGAGGGTGACTTTTTTTTTCTTGCAGCAAGAATATTTTGGAAGGATGAATGTTGCTTGTGGAACTCTTGGTGCAAGGATGTGCTGAGGACTGGGGCTCAAGCAGAGATCTCGGGAGGAAAATCTTCAGAAGGTGTTGGGAATAACTGCACAAAACTGCTGGCATTTTCAGAAAAGTTCTGCAGAGGTCACTGAAAACATGCACACTCTGCAAGGAAAGGGTTTTGTTCTTTTTTTTCCCCCTCAAAGAAAAAGCTTCTCTTGCCATGGCCAAACCAAAACGCTGGAAAGTTCTAGAGGTTTTGAATTCAAGAACCCTTGGGATTTTGTATTTGAATTCTTGAGCCCCCAGTCTTCTAGGCTGTTAGGCTCAGGCTGTGGTTACCTGTTCCCCACACCATTGCAAATCTTGTCCCTGTGCTGTCAGCATGGGGAAAGACTCGTGTCCCATGCTGCCCACTGTAGCTAACATGCTAGAGCGGGTTTATGTCTCTCATTCGTATTTCACTGGAAGCTTCTGGACTAAGCTGTCCTGCAGATCTAGTTAGAAAGCTGCCAGCATTTATAGCAGGATGCAGTATTCCCAGCCGTCCGAAAGGCCCAGGTGTTGGAGCATGTGAAGTGGCTGCCCTGAGTGAAGCGATATAGGGAAGCCCCTGTTGATACCCGGTGGCACACCAGTACCCCAGACAGACCGGCGAGCCAAGCCAGTCACGTTCTAGGTGATGGTCTGTCCCACAGTTCTCTGTAAACCAGCCGGAGCAGACAGGTTTTTGCAAGAGAGGGCTACGCTTGCTGCAAAGCCCAGCGCTCTGTTCCCACCTACGCCCAAGTGGTTCCCTGCTGCACTGGGCTTCTCTTCATTCCTAAACTGAATTAAGAGCCCCACTCCTAGTGGACAAGGGGCAAGGTGGGGAGATTTTAGAGGCTGCTGCCCTGCCCAGGATGGTCCACCAAGGCAAGTGTTGTGTACAGATATGCTGAAGCTAGCAAAGTCCAGAATAAAATTCATGGCCATGGGGCGACAGCATTTCCAACTTTGGGAACACCGTAGAGAGGAGACCAGACTTGGTGTGCACCTGTGCAGGCCCAGGATTAATGGAAATCCTCTCCTCTCCGGTAAGGGTTTTCCTCATTAAACACCTGCCCAGGCCACCCCCTGAGGTGAGCGTAAGGGGAGGTTTGCATGAAGTGAGAGAGAGGGAGGAGAAGGATCAGACCAGGCAGTGGGGGGCTCAGGATGGGGAGACAGAGAGGAGCACATCTGAGGGACGCTCAGTTCTACCTTTTAACTGTTGTCCAGCACCCGCAATATCCCCATGATAGTCAACATCAAGATACTCGTGGTGGTTGGTAAGTGGCATGCTTGACCGGAAGGAACCTTCAGTAACTTCTGGCACATGCCTCTGCCTTCTAACCAGGGACGTGTGAAGTGTGTGTTGTGTCCTAGCTGGCAAAAAATCCAGATTCAGAAATAAATGGGTACCCCAGCTCCGCTTGACAAAACCCTGGCTGGGATGATTTAGTTGGGTTTGTCTGGCTTTGGGCAGGAGTTGGACTAGATACCTCCTGAGGTCTCTTCCAACCCTCACCTTCTAGGGTTGCCTGTAATTACAGAACACAGCTATGTGGCTCAGTGGAGTTTGTGTTAGCAGGCATCCTGGTACCTGGAGTCCTTGGAAATATTTAGACAAATGCAAGCTTAGTCAACTGTGAGCTGTTAGTTTTTGCCAAGCTAGCTATTAATTCAGCTCTCTTGCTAAACTCTACGACAGAGGAGAAACTAATGGCAGAATGAGCGTGTTCTAATAGGTCCTGTATTAGTTCAGGTTTTCAGAGTAGTAGCTGACATTATAGTACATTACCTGTCTCCTAGGAGACAACAGGAAAGCTTATGAACAGCAAAACCTAGTGCCTGTGCTGGCTGCCACCCCGATCACAATTAACACAAATACTGTAAATGTCAAGGGAAGCTAAATATAGTTCATGCACTGAGTCGTCTTATGCTGTTGTCCAGCAGAGCCATGCAATCCGATTGCTGCACGCACATGGACCTGGGTTGGCACTGAATATCAGACCACAGTCAAGGTGCGAGGGATTTAGTGTAGGACACACTTAATGCTACATCCCCGGCCATGCCATGTGCAGTGGCTGAGTGGCTGGACTGAAATTCCCCGTCTGCCACAGGGAATTGCAGTTCATACCTCCCTGCACCAGGTTGGTCCTATGTGCCACGCTGAGGATTTGCTCCAAGAAGTGGCTCTTCTCTCCTGGAGATCCACATGAATTTATCCAGGGAACAGAAATCAGCCTGTGCCCTCATCCCTGCCTTTGTCTCATTTCCAGTTTACAACATCCCTCCCTGGCTTTCCCACAAAGCACCACTGAGGTCATAGCCTTGGGTTTCTTCGCCGGTGCTGGGATCCTAGCAGAGTAGGATTGGAAGGGCCCTCAGGAGTTATCTGGTTCAGCCCCCCTTTCTCAGGCAATATTTCTGTGCTCTTTTTGATGAAATGGAGTGTGGAAGACTGTAATTTAAAGGTCTGTTCTTAGTGACCTTAATACAGTAGTAATAACAGTATCTTCATTTATCTTTACAGCATTATTTCACTGTTACTTTCAACCATGATAGTCAGAAAACCCTGGAGCTGAGGACGGAGGATGCCAAAGACTGTGATGAATGGGTAGCCGCTATAACTCACGCAAGGTATCTGCTCTGACCCCACACCCTCTGGGTGGCCTAGAGCCGCTCATTTGGCTGCCAGCTGCAGAGCAGTACAGCTGTAGACTGAAAGCTAGTGCAGTTAATTAAACGAAAACCAAGCTTTGGTGAAAGGGCCAAATTGTCTCAGCTCTCTGTGGCTTAAACAAGCCACAGTTGGTCAAACTGGGACTCGATCTTGCAAGAGGCAGCTTGTTCTGAACTCCTGTTTTTGTCCAGTGTTTAATCTATGCCAGGACTTGCTAGGCTGAGCCCCAGCCACTCTGGTCCTGGTAGTTCCTAGCATGTCTGCTATGAAAATAAAAAGCCCTGGTTCACTACAAATTGAGCCCTGCTGATGTCTTGGGGTTGAGGGAGCCCATCATCTGCCTGAGAGCAGGTCCGAAGTAGAAGGATATATGGTTGGGTGGCCCTGCGTCAAGCCCCACTGTTTGGAGGGAGCAGGAATTTGAAGGCCCCAATTCTGCAAGCTTCTCGGAGTGGAGGGACTCCAGAAGGGGCAGCTGGCAGGATCTGGCCCAGGTTAATAGCTGCCTTTGTCTGACCGGACTGTCCTGCCTTTGGTTTCAGAAGAAGCTGCTCAGTTTTTGGTCTGATATAAGAAAACTTGTCAAAAGCAGAGGTGGATGAGCTAAGTGGCAGGAGTAGGTTTTCAAAGGCCCTGTTTTCTTGGTTTGAAAAGGGCGTTGTGGCTCATCTATGGTTCTTGGTTGGGAGAGCATGCTGGGAGCTTCTGTGCGGCCAGCATCTTGCATGGCTAAGGAGAAAAACCCAGGCTGCTCATGGGGAGGGGAGAAGATGAATTGCATTTGTGAGGGGTTTGGTACACATCCCTGCTGCACTCTCAGAATGAAGGTAGATACTTGGAAGAAAATCAAGAGCCAGCATCTCACTTGTGTTAAATTCATGGAACTTGAATGGCAGCTGTGAATCTGGCCCTGAATGTTCTAAGTTCTTTGCCACTTCTTTCAAAGTCCCATTCACCTGTTTCCAAGCCAGGTTCACATGCTGACCCCTCGCTTGTCAGCCAGTTCTGGGTGAATGGATTTGCAGTCAGGTGCTTCCGTGGCCCACATCAAAGCAGAGTATTTGCCACTGGTAGAAGAGCATTCTAGTCTGGTGGTAAGCACCTAGGCGCTAGAATGTCTGCAGTAGTGGCCGTGGTCCTGCAAACACACACACAATCTCAGCAAAGTCACAGGAGCAAAGTGATGTACATACTTAAGGGTCTGCAGGATCCGAACCAGCAGAGCCAGTTCCTGCATGGCTTGGTTTTGTAAAGCTTACCACTGGCTCCCAGGAAACTTTGACCCAAGCAAGGCTTGCAGGGCCAGATCTGTATAATGTTCAACGCTGACTGATCTTGCCCTGGTGCCTAGCCCCACCCTCGCCCTTAGTGTGCCGGAGTTTGTAATGGCAGGTCCCAGAGCAGAGGACAGACAGTGGGAAGGTGAAGAGGGATGTGAGGGGAGGAAACATTTTAACTGATGTGTCTGTATAACAGTTATAGGACTCTCGCTACAGAGCATGAAGCTTTAATGCAGAAGTACCTCCATTTACTTCAGATTGTGGAAACCGAGAAAACTGTTGCCAAGCAACTAAGACAACAGATTGAAGATGGGGAGATCGAGATTGAACGTCTGAAAGCTGAGGTAAAGAGCCGAACTCTCGGATTCTACTGACTTCTGAATCCAAAGCAAGGCGCGGTGTTGGTTCATTTCCCATGCATTCCAGGGGTGGTCAGGCCACTTGGGCCCGATGGTATTTTTATCACCTCTTATATACTGGCACAGAGGCAGGAAATGAATCATGGTCATTGAAATGGATGGAGTTGCACCACAAAGTGTATTTGGCCCTGTGGTTTATGTTGTTCTGCTCGTTCTCCTTCTTGGGGTCCCTATGGTGGGTTGTAAGGGTGCATTCTAGGGTCATTTGTGGGGGTTTCTAGCTGTGTTGGTCCCAGTATATTAGAAAGAGACCTGTCTTCTGTGTCTGGAGCTATAAAATTTTCAGTGGCATCTACAATTCCATCTGAACAAACGACATCTCCGACTCTCCTGTGTCCCACCCTGTGTCATTATTTGCAGCATGCAAAAGAGGGGTAAAACACTTTTTTTTTGCAACTGGTGGTGTGTCGAGTTCATTTTGCAGTTACTTTATATGGTTGCTAGGGGCCATGAGAGAGGCAAGGCTGTGAAGATCTGGCACTGTCTGTTTCTAATGGTGAGCTGCACCAGCTAAGCCTGTCAGAGGCGTGGCTCAGGATGAGCCCAGAGAATGCAATGCTTGCTGGGCCATCTGTGTCTAGAGGTGAATGATTTAAAGAGCCTCTCAATTCTGTTTTATAGACGAAGGAAGGTTGAAAAGTTGGTGGTTTGGGGCAGTGGGTGAAGGAAAGTTAAGGGTCCCTGTGTAACATTTGCCTGTTGTGCTATGTGGGCAAAAAGTAGATGCCCATTTACTGTGAGAACTTAGATGGCTAGAGAAAAGGTAAAAGAGAGAACATGAGAATGGATCTGGTCCACAGTTTCTAGAGACAGCTCTAGCTTGGTAAGTGAATCTATCCTTGATCTGTACAAACAACCATCACTTTGGTAACCTGCATATATTGAGGGCAATTAATGCAAATGAATTATTTAAATTAAACAGACAGTTCATTAAGAATAAGCTGGAGAACAGCCCTGAAAACAGTTGTGAAGTGCTGCAATGCATTTAAAGCATTGCCTCAACGTAATGTCCTGTAGTTGTAAATATAGGGCTTACAGTAGGAATAGAGACTGGAAATTAGAACATGCTAAAGACAAATTGTTCAGTAGAGTAATAATGAACACAAATGGCTAAATACCATTAGAATAAGGTTTTCTACTTTATGGATTTGCCGGTGCTGTGAAAAGTGTAAACAAATGGGCATATGTTCCTCAACTTGACTGGCACCCTGTTCATGATACTATGAACTGCATAGAAAACTAAGGGGATATTATGTCTCAGACTCAATTCCATGTTTCTTTTCTTATTGTTTTTAAAGAGATTTTAAACGGGTGTTGGTGTAATAATCAGGGTGCATCAATAGATGGTGCTCTTCCCCGAGCCCTTACTCACTCCTGAGCTGATTGAACAGCAGCACCTCTTTGGTAATTTTTTGGGTGACTCCTGATTGGAAGAGGGAGGGAAGCAGTTTTCTTCTTCTGCAAGAAGGTTCAAAATTTGGAAGACTTTTCCCATGGCCAAATCATCACAGAAATACGAGGCCTCCTAGGTTCGCAAACCAATGAGCTGAAAACTTTTCAGATCAGGTCAGTCCAAATCAAAAGTTTTATGCATTGCAAAAGATTTTGCCATTTTGAAATGTGTTTACCTTTTCCAGTACGGATTATGTGAAATGTTGAAACAAAAGGTTGTGCTGAACTGGAAACAAAACTTTTCATTTGTAAAATGCACAGTGGGGGTCCTGACAACTTCAGAATGTTTTTTTAAAAATAATTTTCTCACTGGAAGAATCGTTAAAATGGACCTTTCTGGGAAGTGGTGACTGGTGCTAATCCAAATGCTCGTTGCCCTGATCAGGTGTGGACGTTACAGGTCCATGGTGGGGCTCTAGGTGAAGGAGGGTTAGCAGTGGGGTGCTGGGATACTGACTCTTTCTTGTTAATTTTGCCCAGTTACAAAAATCTCTAGATGCCTATGCACCAGCACCCCCCACATACACAAGGGGACCCTCCCCTGCCCCACAGACTGTGCTTGCCCAACCCAGCCTGCCCCAGCCCACAGCCCAAGGACAGAGGAAAGTTGTCACCTACAAGTCAACACCCTTGGCTCTGCTGAAGCAGCCCAGGGCGAGCGCTCCATAGCTGAGTGGCTCCTCCACCATGAACACTTGTTCACCAGCTGCCTTGCCTTTAAATGTGATGCATGGTACCTCACTCAGTCTTCCCAGCTGAGCCTGGCTTTGCAGTGCCTAAAGCAGAGCCTGCTCCTCAGCCAGGACCCTGGGCTTTATCAAGCCATCAGCGCGACACTCTGAATTGCTCCCAATCCAAAAGCAGCTGGCAAATAAGGACAGCAAGCAGATGTGTGCTGCCTGGGGCTGATTCTGCTAAGTGGGGCTGTCTGGCAGTGAGAAAAACGCACTCCACTCCTCTTCCAGAGAAGGGACACTGCTGGCTCTTAGAGCTGGGTTTCTAAATCCAGTCCTGCATGCGCAGCCACCGAGCAAGGGGGAAAGAGGATCCAGGGTTTTCATGTGAGCAAATCTCAGAGCATTTTTGGGAGGTGAGGTGTGCGACAGGTTCCCTGACCCTGGGAGCACAGCAGTAACCTCTTCTGTAACACTGCGAGGCGTCTGGTATAAACGTCCTCTCTGCAGGGCAATCCTGCGATAGACAGAGAGGGAGACAGCTTCATCCAGGGCAAGACATGAGTAGCAACTAGAGTCACCTACCTCTAAAGCAGTGTGTGAGCCAGTAGTGTAGGGGCCCCAATCCTGCAGTTGGATCCATGGGGGAAGCGCACATACTGCAGGACATGAGGGAAATTAACTGGAGAGCTCACCCTGAGGACCTCTGGAAAAATAACCCCCTGGGCTAGTTTACTGAGGTTTTATGACACAGGTTTTATTATTTGTAGTCTCCACTTGTTCGGTGTTACTACTTGGAATTAAAAATAGCTGGCTCGCTATTTGACCCCTGGGGCTTGCTAGAGATGGTAAATGAGACCCTATTGACCCGCTGCAGTTGTTAAATAAAAATACAATTGTTGCCGCTCTCCAATGTGATATATGAAGTGATCAGTCCTAATTATGTCCATTTTCTGCTGTTCATCTCAACTGGGTCAAATTTTCCATCGTATCTGTCTCTGGGGATTAAGGCCTCGGCATTAAATATTGACATTTTTAATAAGAGAAATATGGGAGCTGTGTGCAAACCCCAAAATTGGCCAAGGGATTGGGGACTAAAAATGCCAAGCAATCAATAATCTAGGAACTACCAAAGTGTTAGCAGTTAATTAGTGCTTCCCTGATCCTGAATACATTTGATTTTACCTTGTGGTGGTTTTTTCTCCTCTTCCATTTTCTTTGAAGTAGAGATCAAATAATCAGCTTCGCTTTAATGTGCAAATTCTGCTTACTTGATTAAAAAAACAGAAAGAGCGAAAACCCAGCCCTTTCCCACACTGGATATTAGTCAGATGGTTTAAGCCTCACTCCCAGCTCAGAGAAGTCATTTTCACCCATTAGTTGGTAGGAAACCTGAAATAATTCAGTTTTGTCGTTAATGCGCTGTCTTTGATAAATGCTAATTAATAATTAATTGCACCCTTTTGCAGCTGGCCCTGTGGCACATTTGGCAGAGCTAGGGAGACTTGCTTCCAAGTGAGACGTCTGGTGTTCTTGAGACGCATCTCGGAATTCCTGTTGCTTGGCCTGGCAAGGGACAGGAGCGTTGCAGAAGAGACATGAGGGTCAAATGCTGCATCATTCCAATAGCTTTTGACTAGTGCTGAACCCCCATTCGCTCAGAGAATTTGAGGGAGCTCAGAACCTGTTGACTTTGCAGCACCCTTCAGAATTGTCCTCCTAGGCCCCAGTTCAGAAAACCACTTGAGAATACACATAAATTGATGGGATTTAAACATGTGCTTAAAGGTAAGCACAGGCTGAAGTGCTTTCCTGAGTCAAAGGCTTAGTGTTAAGCAGACTGGTGGTGCTCTGGGTTGCTCTGTATTACCCGCTGCAGCTGATAGTGCAGTGAAAATTCAGCTGCAAAGCTGCCTCTCCCCTGTCAGTTGTAAAATAACAGCTGAAAAGGGAGACTTGAAAAATAAAATGTTGCAGGGAGGAGGGGTGTTAGTCTGGTTTGGCAAAACAAACAAGGAGTCCTGTGGCGCTTAAAGACTAACAAATTTATTTGTCTTATGAGTGTCTTCAAAATGTCTGACAAAGTGGGATTTTCTCCTACAAAAGCTCATTCAATAAATAAATTAGTCAGTCTTTAAGTACCACAGGACTCCTTGTTTGTTTGCAAAGTAAAAGAGGGCCCCCAAGGAAGGGGGAATTAAAACTATGGAACTTTAGAAAGAAAGACCTGATGGAATTGGCTAGAAAATGTTATAACCTCTCTAGCATTTGTAAAGCAGCCTGTGGAATTCTGCTTCATTGCTATAGGCACTTCACTGATTTCAGCCTTCATACACTCTCTAGAGCTATCTGGAGGGTGGTAGGGAAGAAATGGTTCCTGCTAGGGATATGGCAGATGTTCTGTCAGGATCCCAATTCTCCATGATTCTAACAGCTTTATCAGAATAGTCTTTGTGCACTTTCAACCCTGAAGAAGTCCCATTTTTGGGGACGACTTCACGAGGTTGTCACCATGCAACAGAAGCCGTTTCAATTTCAAGCTTCATCCACCTTTTTCTGCCTCTCCTTTCTCACCCTGAGATGTTCTGCTCTTCCTTAAACTGGTGGCCTCAAATAACTCAGCACAACACATTGAATAAGGCAGATTTAAAAACGGCTTATTCCAAATCAGCTGATTTTCATGAATATCTTTTAATTGTTGAGGGGTTTTTTTTGTTCTCTTACAAAATTGAAAAATGTAGATTTTTCTTCAACTTTTTTTTAAAACAAGGAGTATGGTGTTTTTCTTTTGCCCTTTCCTTCCCCTTTTTCTTGCCCCATTTTCAAGGATAAGATGGAAAAAGGGGGAGAAAGAAACAGAGTTGTTTTTTTTGTTTGTTTTTTAAGAAACTGAAATTTTTAAAATGCAGCTTTTATAAACCTAACATGTTCCACATCTGTTTCATGAAAAATTGTGAAGAAGTGGTAGCGCTTTCAGTTTTGAAAGGTTCAGGATGAAAATGACTTCGGAATTTTCTTCAGTTTCTTCTCGGCTCCATGTTTTGACAAACACAGTGTGGAGATGGTATCACAGAGCAATTGCCCTGTTTTGCATTTGGTGTCTGGCAACATTTTTAGCCTAGAATTGTTATATTCCTGTTTCCTGGTTTTGAAAATATCTTAGATCAAATGCATTCGGTCAAATACATGACAATGTGTAAAACTGGATTATGTCAAGTTTTACAGTGCTTGTGTAGCCTTTCTCCTTGTGGTCTGTCACCCTGGCTGTAATTTAAAATGGAATCGGTGGGATTCTCTGCCATGTACAGTAGAAAGATTTCATCCCATTATTCACTTAGGATTCTCCCCGACCTTAGGTTGTTACGTGCCCGTGATGGACAAGACTTGGCTCTCAAATGTCTTTTCACTTAACTGCACTTGTGTACTGAGTTGTTTTCCCTAATGCTTGTAGTGTCAGTACTGTCTTTGTCAGCTTGTTTTCCTGTGTGTGTTTTAGATTGCCTCCCTGCTTAAAGATAACGAGCTCATCCAGTCCACTCAGAGCAATGTGCCAAGTGAAGAAGACAGCGATATCAAGAAAATCAAAAAGGTTTGGTTTGTCCTTTTAAAGATGCGTTTGCAGATGTGGCGGCTAAACCCTGGCTTTGAGCACTTGCTCATGACCTTTAAAGAGTCGTGTCATAAACTATGACTTGAAATTTCTCAGAGCGGAACATGTTGTTTGCTATCTGCTGCATTGTTTCCTGAGCTAGGCTGTCTGGTCAGCTGTGCATGCTGTATGAATTCATGGAGGTGAATGTGTCCTGCTGCTATGTAACCCCCTATGGTAGTAGTCTATGCCTTCTTCAGTACTGTCAGGGAGGGCGTGTGGCTGCGGTCGGGATGCCAGCTCTTAGCCTAGGCGAAAAGCCTCTCCTGAAATCTTGCTGTTTCCCTGTAGGAGTGACTAGTGTGAAGCAGCATTCCCGACAGACAAAGATTTACAGACTGTGAGAGGCTGCAAGGAAATCATATTAGAACAAACAGTTCTTTGCAAAGGACAATAGTTCATACAACCTCCTCTGATATTTCTAAAGCTACTGGCAGAAAATGAGTTCAGTGTGACCACTGCAGGAGAGCATCTTGGGCTAATTAATCTTCCCTGCCAAATTACTGCGCCCTTTTCCTTCTTGGGGTCGGTTTCACCTGCTCCTGCAGTTATTCCACCTCCATAGAAAACTTCCACTGACTGCAGCTGGAGTGACATGTATAGGAGTTCTGACTGTGGCCCTTGGTTTCAGAGCTCTTACTTTTTTGGAGTTCCTTTGTTTGTTGGGAGGAGATTCCCACCTTACAACATGGCACTGTTAGGTGTAAATGGGTGTGTGGGGCTGGATGCACCTACCTGGCTAGGCTAGATCTAAGCACAGGTTGGTATGTTCTGGATGTGTTTTACTGTAGATACAAGGATCAAAAACTTTACCTTAGCAAGTCTGTCACTATATATTATTTTATGTATGCGTCTGCACAAGCCTGCTGGTTGATCAGTTACTTAGAAGCTAGATATGTGTTAGGTACCATGTAGGTCGGGTTCTCACCTGTCCTCTCAGTCCTACTGACTGTGTAGTGCGTTGTGTTTGATATGTGCCATGGAAAGGCAAATGTTAATGGGATTTTCTTTCCATGTAATAATGAGAACTCTCATTCCTCTCTTGACAAGGAAGAAAAGGCGATCAGATGCAATAAGAGTGCATTTAAATGAGTTAATGTTCATTTCCTGGCTCTGAGATCACCCAGGAATATGAAACCAATCAGTCCGTTTCAGGCCAAAGAGCCATGACTGCCACTGCATCCTAGCTTTGCAGACGTGTTGTGCTAGAGCTGCCACATAACAGTCTGTCCGTGTACGAGCTTTCTGGCCTTGGCATCTAACTGACCCACTCGAAACCCCTTGTGAGACTGTTGATCTGTTCACAGGTGCAGAGCTTTTTACGGGGCTGGCTCTGTAGGAGAAAATGGAAGACAATCATCCAGGACTATATCCGATCACCACATGCTGACAGCATGAGGAAAAGGAACCAGGTTGTCTTCAGCATGCTGGAGGCAGAAGCAGAATATGTTCAACAACTGCATATCCTGGTCAACAACTTTCTTCGCCCGCTGAGAATGGCAGCGAGCTCCAAGAAACCTCCTATCACGCATGATGACGTCAGCAGCATATTCCTCAACAGGTAAGCACTGGTGTCAGGCCACTCCTGCAGAGGGGAAATTGGCAGTGCCCTGTTGGTGTGGGACACAATGCAAAAAAGGGGGGATGTATCCCAGCCAGCAGGGATGGGTGCAGGTTGTGCTGTGTTTGGGGTGCATGGTTTTCAGGAGCTCTCTGGCCAGTGTCCCTGAGGGAGGGACTCCTTGGCAGACCTCTCTCCCACTGGGGATTCAGAGCTGCCCCTACAGATGCTCCTTCTCTAGGAAGCTGGATTTTCAGGGTCCAGGGGCAGTCGTGGAGTGAGAGGGCGGACAACATCAAGAGACTCTTAGCTCGTCTTGCCCAGTATGGTGCCTCCGTGAGGCCTGCCCCGGCCCCTGTTTTATGGAGCCAGATGTAGGAGTTTCTTTTGCAAGGGGCACACCTACCCATCTCCCAGTCCTTTTTCACCTATCCAGAAACAACTTCCATGGATCCCTGATGGAGTGAATGAGTCCAGGGGATGACCAAACAGCCCAGCCCTAGAAGAGCAAATAAATGGAGGAAACAGCTCATACCTGTGGTTTCTCCTCATGAATGGCTGGCTCCAGGGCTTACTTCAATCCACCCAGGTTCCAAGCATAAGGGATATGGCCTGCAATAAGGGTAGGGACCTGGTATCTAAGGAATGTTAATCATCGCCTGGCACAAGAGGAAATCCAAATGTGCAAAGGGCCTGTTGTGCATGGAGGAGCACTACAGTAAAATCAGGTATAAAGGCACTAATTGACACGGGGAGGTGCCAAGGAAGCCTTGCTTTGAAAAATGGGAGAGCTCTGTGCCCCCTGCTCTATCCTGAGACCATGGGAACTGCACGAGTCCTGAAAGCTGAACACGCTGAAGTAGGTTACTTTGATTTTCCTTTGGCTTTAGGTGAGAGAGCTAAGGTCATACCCGCTATATTAAAGGAGTCACGGGAGAAAAAGGAGCCAGGTTCTCTTTGGCATGCTGGAGGCAGAAGCAGAATATGTTCAATGCTAGTGACCATAGGAGCTGGGAGATCCACGTAGTATATAATGGGCAGCTGTGATCTCTCCCATCCCAGCAGCAGGATTCTATATGCTAGGAGAGGCGCTGCGTACCAGAGCCACCAGGAGCTGTGCAGAGAGTAATCCACCCATGGGCCCTGGCTAAGGAGGAAGAATTAAGATGCTTAATTCTTCCACCTGGGCCAAGCAAAGGTGGTGCCTAGTGTGTTACTGCACTGTGCCAGGTTTAACTGCAGCGATCACCGCTGAATCCTGCGTGGGGGCATCGACTCTAGTACAGATCAGAGTGTGGAGTGCTCTGATAGCGTGGGTGGCATTAAAGAGGATGAATGAAAACTCTGCTCGGAGGGAAAGGTCTGGTCTCTGACATCCCCTAGCATAGGCAAACTCCTCAGTGATGCAATATGAAGCTTTTCAATAGTTGTTGCCGGCCACCTCTTGTGTGGCTCCTGGTAGATACACTCAAGTTGCTCTCAGGTGAATTCCAGCCCTAGCAGACCCACACCAGGGGAGAAAATTTAGCACCGAGTTACTGTTTACTAGGCCAAAAAAAGCAAGGAGTCCTGTGGCACTTAAAGACTAACAGATTTATTTATCATATGAGCGTTCATGGGAGAAGAAAATCATACTTTGTCAGATGCTTTGAAGAGACACGGCTGCCCCTTTGGAACTTGGCATTTATTAGGCCAGTCAGTCATTTGACTCGTCCTCACCTACCCCCCCAGTCCTCTGCAGAGTGCCCAGAAACTCCTCTGCTTCCTGTGTGTGCTGTCAGTATGTTAGGAAGTGAGAGAGCTGGAGAAACCCTACCCCAGAAGGGAGCCAGTGCCCCTTTCACTCACCCAGATGTGCGTTTGCACACGGGAAAGAAGCCCCTGGGTGCAGTGGTCTGACTTACACATGCCCTCAAGTGCATTCACACAAGATAGCTCATAAAATGGAAGGTAGCTTGGGGATTTTGCTTTATTGCCTTCAGGTGGAGCCAGGGTTTTGTGTGAAGCTTGGGCCTGCCGGCTCCTCTGTTTGAACTAGGTAGCCCATCCTCCATGTGCAGTGCAAGCAGCACTCAGCTTGAGAGAGGAGAGGGCAACACAGATGGGCACGGAAGTGTCATAAGAATATGAGGAAGAAGGCAAGGCCCCAAGAGCTGTCCACATCAGGCTTTGAGAAGCTCTGCAAAGACAGTGAAAAGGCAAAGTAGCCCAACCTTGGCTGGTGAAGAAAAGCCATGCAAGCAGGTCACAGAAACGATGCGTGCTATGTCTGGGGCACAAGGAACAGCAGTTAGGGAAGGTGGCAAATAGGGCATGGCAAGGCCATTTATCAGCTGCTGAATATTAACAAAACCCTTTGCCTCGTCCTCTGTAAAGGAAGCTGAGGGACTATGAGCACAAGAAGGCATAAATTTCCCAAAGAAAGGTAAAGTAAAGGAGGAAATTCTAATCAGCACCATGCCTGCTAATGGGGGTGGAAGAGTGTTCAACCTGACAGTTGTCCCAAACCCAGGCAATCCAGTGCTGAATGCAGAAGACAATAAAATCTAGCTAACCCTCCCCTGCTGAGTCTGTCACCTGTGCAGAGGAGGGGCAGGGAACAGCAGAACTTGCTTGTGAAAATCAGGTTCTTGATGCAGTCAGTCAGGAAAGTACAGACCTACACACTGAATTGTGCAGGTGGGGGTGCTAGTGGTAAAACTAATTAGTAGGGCTGTTAAACGGTTAAAAAATAGATCACAATAAATTGTGAGATAAAAAAAATTCAATCACAGTTTTAATTGCACTATAAACAATAGGAGGACACAATTTTATTGATATATTTTGGGGTGTTTTGTACATTTAAAATACATAAATTTCAATTACAGCACAGAATACAGTCTACATTGCTCATTTTATACTACAGATCTTTGTGCTGTAAAAAATAGATAGTATTTTACAATTTGCATTGTACAAGTACTGGAATGCAATCTCTGTTATGGGAGAGAAACTTACAAATATAGAATGATTTTTTGCTACATAACGGATCTCAGGAACAAAACAACGTAAAAACATTAGTACCTACCATTCTAATCACTCCTGCTTCTTGTTCAGCCAGTCACTAAGACAAGGAGTCTGCTTCTGTCCTTGGGAGATGATGATGCCTGCTCCTTACTTGCAGTGTCACCTGACAGTGAGAACAGGTATTTGCATGGTACTGTTGTAGCCAGCATATTTACGTGCTAGAAGTGTTAAACGTTCATAGGCCCTTTGTGCTGTGACCGTGATTCCAGAGGTGTTTCCATGCTGATGACCGGTTCCGCTTGACAACGCTCCAGTGCAATGCAAAATGACACATGTTCCTGTTAGTCATCTGAGTCTGAAGCTACCAACAGAAGGTGGATTTTCCTTTTGGTGGTTCAGGTTCTGTGGTTTCTGCATTGGACTGGCTCCTTTAAAGACCTGATAGCATGTTCTACTCCTTGTCTCCCTCAGATTTTGGAAAGCTCTTCAGATTCTTAGACCTTGGGTTGAGTGCTGTAGCTATTCTTAGAAAACTCACTTTGGTACCTTCTGCGTTTTGTGAAATCAGCAGAAAAAGTGTTCTTAACTTGAACAACACGATCTGGGTCATCATCTGAGACTGCCTTAACACAAAATAATAGCAGACTGGGTAAAAGTACAGAGCACAAGACATATAAGTCACCCACAAGGACCACAGTCACATCTTTAATTAACACATTCTTTTTTAAAGGAGTGCTATCAGTGTGGACGCACATCCTCTGAAGTGGTGACTGAAGCACAAAGGGGCATACAAATGTTTAGCTTGTCTGGCATGTAAACATCTTGCAATGCTGGCTACAAAAGTGCCACCCCTAAGAACATAAAAATGGTCCCTCTAGCCCGGGATCCTGTCTCCAGCAGTCAGCAGTGCCAGGTGCTTCAGAGGGAATGACCAGAGCAGGCAGTTATTGAGTGATCCATCCCATCGGCTGTTCCCAGTCTCTGGCAAACAGCAATCCTTGCTCTTCTGGCTCATAGCTACTGATGGACTATCCTCCATGAACTTATCTAGTTCTTGCAGAACCCCCTTATAGTTGTGGCCTTCACAGCTCTCTCTGGCAATGAGTTCCACAGGTTGACCAAGCATTGTATGAGGAAATACTTGCTTTTTTTCATTTAAAACCCGCTGCCTGTTCATTTCATTTGATGACCCCTAGTTTTTAGTTCTGAGAAGGAGTAAATAACACTTCCTTATTTACTTTCTTTGCACCAGTCATGGTTTTGTAGACCTCTGTCGTATCCCCCCATAGTCATCTTTTTTCCAAGCAGAAAAGCTCCAGTTTTATTACAGTCTCCTCGTGCGGAAGCTTTTTCATACCCCTAATCATTTTCGTTATCTTTTTTACTGTACTTTTCCTAATTTCAGTAATTTTTTTGAGACGAGGAAACCAGATCTGCATGCAGTATTCAAGATGTGAGTATACCCTACCAGGGATTCATAAAGAAGCACTACGATATTTTTTGTTGTATTATCTGTCCCTTTCCTAATGATGTCTAACATTGTTAGCTTTTTTGACTGCTGCTGCACGTTGAGCGGATGTTTTCAGAGAACTATCCACAGTGACTCAAAGGTCTGTTTCTTGAGTGGTAACAGCTAATTTAGATACCATCATTTTATATGGCTAGTTGGGATTCTGTTTTCTAATGTGCATCACTTTGTATTTATCAACCACAGCTGCCATTTTGTTGCCCAGTCACCCAGTTTTGTGAGATCCTGTGTAACTCTTCTCAGTCTTCTTTGGGCTTAACTGTCATGAGTAATTTTGTACTAGGTGCAAATTCTGCCACCTCACTGGAAAACAAATGTAAAGAGTTCGTGTAAATGTATCGTCTTTGAGTGCTCCTTTAACCTCTAGACCGGCCAATGGCCCCATTGGTTATTTAGCAGGCTTTCTGTTTCTGATGACTGTGCTTAATTTTTTTTGCTATTACTCTCAGAGTCTTTGGCTAGCTGGTCTTCATATTCTTTTTTGGCCTTCTTAATTATGTTTTTGCTCTTCACAGGCCAGAGTTTATGCTCCTTTCTATTTTCCCCAACAAGATTTAATTTACACTGTTTAAAGCAGGACTTTTTGGTCTTCTAACTGCTTCTTTTTCTTGGTTCTTTAGCCACAGTGCCATGTTTTTGGTTCTCTTGCTATGTTTTGTAATTTTGGCTGTACATTTAGATCAAGCCTCTGTTATAGTGTCTTTAAAACGTTTCTGTACGGCTTGCAGAGATTTCACCTTTAGCACTGTGCCTTTTCAATTTCTATTTAACTAACTTCCTCATGTTTGTGTAGTTGCACTTTATGAAAGTAAATGTTATCATGATGGGCTGCTTTGGTGTTTCCTCCCTTCCTACAAGGGACTCAGTCAAACCTTTAAATAATGCATTCTATTTTACTATGTTATGGTCACTAGTACCAACCAGTTGATCTCTGTTTTCCTCTTGGACCAGATGCTGTGCTCCTTTTAGGACTGAATCAGGAGTTGCCTCATCTCTTGTGGGTTCTAGGGCTAGCTGCTCCAGGAAGCAGTCATTGAAGCTGTCAAGAAACTTTATCTCTGCATCCCCTCCTGAGGTGACATATGCCCAGTGAATACGGGAATAGCTAAAATCTCCAAGTACATCTACACTGGAGCCTTAGGTTGACTTAAAGAAAGTTAAGTTGCCCTACAGACCCCCGTGGCCACACTTTTATGAAGTTGACTGAAGTGCTTCCTTAAGTTGACTTCATAACACTACCTCTTAAGGTCAATTTAACGCTTAAGTCGACCTAAAGCAATGTAGTTGGTGAATGGCCCTTAAGTCAACCTAATTGATCTTCAGGCCCCCTCCCAGAGTTCCTGGCCACCAGGAAGGGTCAACCTAGCACCTGCCAGTGGGGACACAAGCAGTCCACAGGAGTTTTCAGTGTAGACTCTCTAAGTCAATTTAACAAACTCAATCCCCCATTGTTGAGTTAGCCTCAGTAATCTCCTTGAGCTTTTCACAATCTCAGTTGCCATCCTGATCAGGTAGTCTACAATATATCCCAATATATATTAGCATTTTTCAAGCATGGAATTACTATCCTGAGAGAAGTTCCAAAGGGGCAGCTGTGTTAGTCTAGTAAAGCAAAAAAAGCAAGGAGTCTTGTGGCACTTAAAGACTAACAGATTTATTTATCACATGAGCTTTTGTGGGAGAAAGCATCTGATGAAGTGGGATTTTCTCCCACAAAAGCTCATGTGATAAATAAATCTGTTAGTCTTTAAGTGCCACAAGACTCCTTGCTTTTTTTATCCTGAGAGAGTCTGTGGCACAGTTTGGTTCATTTAAGATTTTTGTTTCATTTGGCTCTATGCTTTCTTTCACATACAGCACCACTGCCCTGCCCGCATGACCTAGTCTGTCCTTTTAGTATATTTGGTACCCTGGTGTTACTGTGTCCCACTGATTATGCTCATTCCACTAAGTTTCTACAGTCCCTGTTACATCAATAGCCTCATTTAATATGAGGCTCTTAAGTTCACCCATCTAGGTATTTAGACTTGCAGCGTTTGTACATAAGGACTTAAAAAAAAGTCATCTTTTAGCTGTCTGCCACAATCTGACATAATTGAATGGGACTCTCATTCATTTGAATGTTTCTTATCAGAGCCTGTCTATATTTTATCCTCTTCCATCCCCTCCTCCTTACTAGTGCATCAAGAATCTCCATTAATCGATTCTCCCCAAGGGATGTCTGTCCAAACCACATGTTTCTCTGAACTGTTGGCTTTCCCTCTGTTCTCGGTTTACAAATGACTCTGTAGCCTTTTTCATTTTACGTGCCAGAATCCATTCCATTTTGGTTGAGGTGGAGCCCATCCTTCCTGGATAGGCTCCCATTGCCCAAAAGGTTCCCCAGGTCCTAATGAATCTAATCGTCACTACACCATCATTTTATCCACACATTGAGACCCTGCAGTTCTGCCCTGCATGTGGAACTAGAAACATTTCAGAGGATGCTACGATGGAGGTCCTGCCTTCAAGTTTTATCTAGCAGCCTAAATTTGGCCTCCAGGACCTCACCTCTACATTCCTCCTCTATGTCACTGGGGGATACATGTACCACGACTACCAGCTCCTTCCCAGCACTGCATATGGTCTATGTCTGGAGAGATCCACAGTTTTCACAGCTAGCAGGAAAGTCACAATGTGGTGGTTCTGGCCACCACAAATCTGGCTATTTAGGTTTCTGTAGAGTAAATTCCCATTTTACTACTACTTGCCTATTCCTAACGGGCGTTCCCTCCTCTGGAGAGGTGTCTGCAGTTCGAGAGGATACCGTGACCTCATCTGGAGGGAGGGTCTCAGCTATGAGGTCATTTTCCTCGACTTCAGTTTGATGTTCTCTTCCCTGAGACTTTCCTCCTCCTCCTCCTCCTCAACAGCACAGATCCCGCCATAGCAGGTGTGACACCACTCTCGTGTCTCCAAAAGTCTCATCTGTGAACCTCAATGTCCCTCAGCTTTTCCAGTTCTGCCAGTCTGGTCTCCAAAGCCCCTCTGTGGTCTCTGAAGCCGGGAGCTTTGTGAACCAAATGCCCACATATGCCACCTGCCTGTAGGGAGGTAATCAGATGTGTTGCTGTCAGTGCAATAAACAGGATGACCCCTGCTGTGCTGCCGGACTCCTCCTGTTACTCTTGTGTCTCTCTCTCTCTTATTGTTTGTTCTTTTACCACAGCAAAGGGGGGTATTGTCATGTCTTTGCAGAATGTTAGTAAAGTGTTTCTACCCTGCAAAACTCCATCTCAAAACTCCCCTGTTACCTGCTCCCCAGTCACTTCAGGCTTTTTAAACCCTGCTGAGTAGCCATGCCCCTGGTTAAGGGTTGATGAGTGCTAACCTGTTCTCACTTTCAGGAGACATTAGAACTCAGAAGTGGGCAAACAAACATTTTTGTCTTAGTGACTGGCTGACCAGGAAATAGGACTAAGTGGACTTTCAAGCTTTAAAGTTTTACATTGTTTTGTTTTTGATTGCAGTTATGTAACAATCTCCATTTCTAAACTGCACTTTCACAATAAAGAGATTGTCCTGCAGTACTTGCATGAGGTGAACTGAAAACTAGTAGTTCTTTTGTTTATCTTTTTTTACAGTGTGGGTATTTGTAATAAAAATAACATAAAATGAGCACCATACACTTTGTAGTCTGTGTAGTCTGAAATTAGTAGATTTTTAAAATGTAGAAAAACTCCAAAAATATTTGTAATCAGTTTACATTGGTGTTATCTTTTTGTTTAACAGAGTGATTAAAACTGCAATTATTCAAGATTAAATTTTCTTAATTGAGTGAGTTCATTTTGAGTTACTCGCTTGAGTTAACTGTGATTAATGAACAGCCTTGCTAATTATGGATTTAATGGTGAAGCACCTAGAAGGATGACTTAATCAAGGACAGTCAAATCAGTCACTTGTGGGAAATAGTAACAAATTGGTGCAAAATTGTTTTGGGGTAGGACGCAGAGTGGAACGTGAGCTTTGCACATTTATAGAGCAGGTGCAAGGTCAGGACTGGGCACTGGGCAGCCTTCAGGTCACCGGATCCTTCAATTAAGAGGGAAGACAAGACAGTGACAGAGCAGAGTTCAAAGGTTCAAAGAGGTTATTAGGTAAGAGGGTGTTAGGGAAACTCAAGTCCCTGCAACTCTGCATGTTATTCCCAGTCTCCTCAGGAAGGAAGCAGAAGCTGGCCAGACTCATGAATGGCCCTTGTGGAGCTTTCTCAGTCATGCTTTTCATTTGGTTTCTGTTCCTAGGGTGTGACTTTGGGCTGGCTACTGTCGTCTAGGGACTCTGTCTTTACAGATTGCAACACAGAAGGGCCTCTTGCTGGTGCACAAACCTCTTCTGTTGCACACTCACCAATGTGTGGAGTTGGCTGCTCATTTTACCTTTCGCCATAACAAGTCTTCATTGCAGAACTTAGGAGACTGTTCACAGGATCATACATCTTACTGCTGTTAACTTGAACTGCTCTTCAGCTCACACCTGCCCTTTCTTCCCCTCATACCAGTATTCCTATTTGCTTCTACAATCACGAGGAACTCCTCTCTGTCTTTCACTCAGTTCAGCCAGCCGCCTCTGCATTTTGTGGTGTTTCTCTGGCCTGCTGCCAGCTAGAAGTGCCAGGGTTCTTAAATTATTTGTTAATTGGCTCTTGCTCCTTGGTCTTTTTACCTTTTGATTTCTCTTCCAGTGAAACAATCATGTTTTTGCACCAGATCTTTTATCAAGGCCTGAAGGCGAGAATAGCTAGCTGGCCCACACTAGTGCTTGGTGAGTAGTGGCTGTTCCTTTACTGCATTTTATTTTTCACTCACTGCTTCTCCTTCCTTCTCATACACTTTACAGCTCTTCTCTCTGGGCATTTATATGTGCACATCACTGTAAGGCATAGTTACTAATCATTATGGAAAGCCATGGATATTTTCCCTTCATTCATGAATGCAAGGTGCCTCCAGGAAAAAACCCAGAGCAAGTCCAGGTTTCCACACAACTCAGGTTTTCATTTTGTGACCCAGTGACCTGGGTGGCTGGCCTGCTGTGTGCTTTTCTCTGCTCCTCACAGGGGAGTGTATTGTGATGCTGAGGTTCCCTGCCACTTTCCCAGCCATGTTATGTACACAGCTCTGATTTGCCCCCAGTTAACTCATCACACATATTTGCACTTAAAACCAGAAATTGAGCCCAGACACTGCAGTCCAGCAGTTCCTGGCAGACTGTTCCTTCCACACATACTCGACCCATGAGCCACTTTAGTGCTCTTCGGGGAGGACGGTGTAGGCCAGGCGTGGCCAAACTGCAGCTCGGGAGCCACATGTGGCTCTTGAATGAAAAATTGTGGCTCCTGGAAGAACACCAGCAAATCAGCTTAGGAAAGCAGCCCCAGCCTTGGAGTTCGGGGGGTGGGGGGGTTGGGATGGCAGGGAAAAGTGTGGCGTGGTTAGGATTTTAAAAAACTTGTTACTAGCCTGCAGTCTTCTACATCGAGGAGCAGCTAAGTTTTTACTGTATAGGCCTAATTTTCATGGTAACTTTAAGTAATTATTAGAATCTGACATTAGCAGGATTGATATTTGTCCTCTTTGTATGGTAAAATTAAAGTGTGCAATAAATTTTAAACTCAGTAATTTTGGAGTAGGTAAAAGCATATGGCTATATGCTTCAGTGTGGCTCTCAAAGGTTTGATAATAACTTGTGTGGCTCTTGAGTTCCATAAGCTTGACCACCCCTGGTGTAGGCTTTGCTGGGTGCTGTCTTGGGAAGCTCCCTTCCTGTGGTTTTGTGGGCACTCAGCTGGTGCAAGGTGACACATCTCACCCACAGAATGCCACGGGAAGCTTGCAGCACATGGGGCTTCTGCTGTGGTGAGGCAAGGCCCAGCCCTCCATGTGTCCTGACTGATTCACTTTAATGGTGAGTGTCCCTAATTCAGTGAGGTGAGGGAGGAGTGAAACTGTCCCCTGGGCGCTGGCACTAACGAGGTATGCTCCAGTCCCAAGTGCGGGGCTGCCATGTGGTACAGTCAGCCTGACTTCTGCTTGCTTGCTTGCAGCTGACTTGTTTGACATCCTGCTGCCTATGCTGAATATCTACCAGGAGTTTGTGAGGAACCATCAGTATAGCCTGCAGATCCTGGCTCACTGCAAGCAGAACCGTGACTTTGACAAGCTGCTGAAGCACTACGAGGCCAAGCCAGACTGTGAGGAGAGGACACTTGAGACCTTCCTGACCTACCCCATGTTCCAGGTGACTTGCAGCTCACGTGGCAGGGACTAGCAGGGAGATGCCCTGTTCCCCAGATCTGTTCAGTCCTCTGAACTCCTCTTGTAAATAACCCCTGCAGGGCCTGGAGACAGAGGGGCTGGTTATTTTGGGGGCTGGAGGATGAGATCCTTTGGCAGATCCCGTGCCGTGCCATGACATGACCAGACAAACATAGACTCAGCCACAGTGGTGGGCTCCATCCCTGCCCATTGCCATTCGCACCCTGAGTGGGGGCAGGGTTGTTACCCTAGCCTCCCAGTCCCACCCCCTTTCCCCAGCACCACAGACATTTCTGGGGACATGCTAGGCTGACCTCAGCCTCTGCCCTCTGGCACATCTGCAGTGCCCTTGCCAGCTGGAGAGCCACAAAAGTCTGGCAACCCTCGCACACCCTGGAACTCATGTGATGGACTCTGAGTTACTCCTATCCCTCGGTCCTTCTCCATCTCCCACTGCCAGCAACCCAAGAGGGCAGAGCCAGCCAGCACTCCTCTGGGCTGTGCTGGGCTCGATGCTGGGAGCTTGGCTGCCGCAGCCGTGGCCTTTGACACTGTGCCAAACATGGACATGTGTCAGTGTCCCTAAAAGCAAGCATAGGGGAGGTGTCCCCCACCCTCCGCCTTTCTGAGACTTTGGCCAGCTGATCTTGTGAAAGCAGAGAGAGCAACACTCAATTCCCCAGAGCAGGGGAATAACCCAGTGTTAGCTCCCTCCTTCTGCAGGTCCCCAGGCCCACCCTGGTGGAACGAGGCCGAGATTTCACATGAGGATGCTTTTGTAAAGGAAGCCTCTGGTTGCGATGTGTGAGTTCCAGAAGGACCAGGGTTTGACCCCAGTAACTGGTTCAGTGCTGGTCCCTAGGTGTACAGGACAGGAACCTGAAGGCTGGCCTGGCAGAGTTTGCTGTCAGACACAGGCGGCTGTACAAAACTGTGCTGGGGCAGGACTGGGGTGTGTGTGGAGGGAAGGGGTTGATTTCCAGACTGGCGCCCAGTGCAGGGCTGGACAGTGGGCGCTCATGGTGTAACAAAGCAGTAGAAAGAGGCTTGTGGAGGCTGAGGACGAGGGCTTCCAGTTTTGCTCAGTTCGTGTTGTGCAAGGCAGCTGTCCTTACATCCAGCCTAGTGTCCTTACATCCAGCCATCTTTCCCAGCCCCGTGGTTTTCTCTCTGTGATTGTTTCCTCCTATTGACGCTGGTTGCATTCTACCACAGATTCCCAGGTACATTCTGACGTTACATGAGCTGCTGGCGCACACTCCCCATGAGCACGTGGAGAGGAACAGCCTGGACTACGCCAAGTCTAAGCTAGAAGAGCTTTCCAGGTCAGAACCTCCAAGGGTTGATTCCTTCTCCTTCCAAGGAAGGCTTCTAAAGATCTCTGTCATTGCAGTGGCTCTTCTCTCCATAGAGAGGGGTCTCAAACTCAAATCACCACAAGGGCCATATGAGGACTAGTACATTAGCCCGAGGGCTGCATCACTGAAACCCTTTCATACAACAATATTGCAAATATTGGTAACAACAGTGTCATTGAGGGCCGCAGGAAATAGCGTTAGGGGCCACCCGCGGGCTGTGTGTTTGAGACCCCTGCCATAGAACGTGTGCAGTGGACATGCAGTTTGTGTATTGATGGAGGGGAAGGTGTGTTCGTTTTGAATTGGAATATAGAAGAAAGTGAGGGGAAGCTGAATCCTTTTGTAAGCCATTTCTCTCCCAGATAAGTAAATAGAGTTGGATCCCTTGCACCAGGAGGCTCTTGATGTAGTCTCTGGTTGTGCCAGCTATGTCACTTATTGCTCTGGGACCACACACTAACAAGGCTGCTGGGGTAACAAAGGTGCATCATGAGCAGTATCTGTGGGGTGTAGTGTGCAGGGAAAGGATGGGGTCCAATGTGGCCTGTGTTGTTTTAGATTTATACCCTCCCTTTAGATTCATGAGACAAATACTGAGAAACATTGATGGCCCCTTCACCTGTGAGCGCCGAGAGGGTGTGGCCCTCAGCCCTCCCAAACAGAACTGAGCACTTGTGTCAGATACTGTCACTCTTGGACTTTTCAGATACATTTATTGAGCCCCACCTGTATCCTCTCCTCTCTCAGAAGCAGGGAGAATACACCTAGAACATGATAGAGCTGCCTGGCCCAGGATGTTGAACCGCTGCCAAAGGTGGGCGTCTGTGTCACTTTTCCCCACGGCATTTCTGAGGCCAGGACAAGGAGCAGAGTGAACAGAGCAAATCGGTTCCACTAGAACTCACGCCCTGTCTAGTACTGACTTGGGAGGAGCTGCTGCTGACAACCATTTTCAGACACTGTTCTCCCGACAAGACTGAGGAGAATCAGTAGATGAAGGCCATGCTGTGGGCTGGTGACAGGACTGCAGCACTCCTGTACAAAACCCAGAAGGACAGTCTGTAGCCATGATTCAGCAGTTGGACCCCCCCACACCTTTGTGGAAACTAGTGGGCCCTGTGGTCCAGCCTAGTGGAGCTGATTGTGGTCTGTGGCTCTGTCACTAGCTCTTTCAGTTAGTTGTCGGAGGTGGAGCCTGTTGAGGTGTTTTGGTCCCTGATCCAATGAAGCACATAAACACACGCTTAACTGTTGGCCTGTGCTTTTCCCCACTGACTTCAGTGGGCTGCGCATGGGCTTACATTTAAACCTGCACATAATTGCTTTGCCAGAGCAGAAATTGAGTCTGAGTTGAGTGGCTGAAGATCCCACTGATGGGGTGTGCCCTGTAACCCTGAGACTGGGGCCACAGGCTTCCTCTCCCATTTTGTCTGGCTGTGGAAAGAGTTGGAACAAAGCACTCTTCTTTTCTGTCTGCAAACCCATCAGACGAGGGTTCCTAGGGCAGTGGGTTTTAGAATATGCAGATCCATAACCCTCTGTTTCAGCGCCCAATCAGAACATGCCCTTGCAATTAGCGGCACTTGAGGCCAGCGGTGTGAAACACACACTTTAATGGGGTGGCTCAATGGAGCTGCTCCAACGTGCTTGGGGCAAAGCCCCATTCACTCTGCCCTAGTTACGACCCTGAGAATCTGTAACCCGGGTGTCAAGGAGAACCAGAAAAAAACCTCTTGGATCCCCTCTGTTCACAGCCAGTAAGGACTCTGCTACGGTGGAGCCTTCTCCTGTCCAGCACCCAGGTCGCCACGCTACCTGTAGCCGGCTCCCAAATCCAGGCTCAGAGGGTCCGACCCTTGCTCTGCCTGGTCTCCCCTGGGGGGGATTCCTCCCTCCACGAGGGTCCCAGCAGTATCAATCAGCAGTGACACTCAGCCAGTGTAGATGTCGGAGGATTTATTAACAATCTAGTTTGCACAGCAGCTAGGACAGTTGGCTTTCACATCAACCAGGAGGTCTAGCAGTAAGCCCCCAGGAAGAGCCTTGGAGATCCTGCCTCTCAGACCTCCATCTTCCTTCTTCCCCTTCTCAGCCCTTTGTTCTCCTCCCCATCCAGCCACCCTGCCCCCTGGTCTAAACCAAGGTCGACTAAAGCCTCTTCCCCCCCTAGTAGCACCTATAGTTATCACACCCCCGTGTCCCATCACCAGAATACCCCAGAAAATGAAGAACATTTGGGCATCACCCCTGGCATCCCACAGTAGCCCAAGAGGTTTTCTTACTTCATCACACCGGGTTAAGTCAGATGGTAAGTGGAGGTGGCACAGTGGGGGTTGCTGCCATCGATGCGAGGCTGTGGCATGTAGCCGTATGGCGCCTATTGGTTGGCCTCTCAGGAGAATGCACTGCATTTACCCACACACAGACTTATCAGCCCTGCATTAGTTCCTCAAGGAGCAGGAAAGCAAAGGGTGTTTCATTGGAGGGGGAAGAGGGTGGCCTCTGCTGCATCTCCAGAACACCAGATGCTTTGGTGCTTCCCGGAAAGGCACAGGTCCACCCTGCTGGCATGATGCATGGTATGTGGGAGGTCATGTCGGCAGGGGCAGAGCAAAGCGTTCTTCAGACTGGCATCATCTGTCAGTGGTCCTGGACAAATTCAGGTCCAGTTCTGTCTCAGCGCTGGGCAGGACAGAAAGCACAGAAAAAAGGACCATCTGGTGTAAAAGTAGATGAATGGCCCGTGGGGGAGAGGTCATCCACCCTGAATCCAGCTGGATGGGTGAATTCCCAACCAGAATGGAAGTTCAAAAACCAGCCAGTGTTTTTATCCAGCGTGGTGCGTCTTGTCTCCTCATCCCCGGGGCATGGCTGTGTATGAAGTCCCTGTTGTTCTCTTTGCCCCTTTAAATGCAGCTCCCCCCACCACGAGAAAAGTGGCTCTGCCCTCTTCACACATGGCTCTCAGCTGTTGTTTCCTCTTTTTTTAGGATAATGCATGACGAAGTGAGTGAGACAGAAAATATTCGAAAAAATCTGGCCATTGAGAGGATGATTATAGAAGGGTGTGAGATTCTCCTGGACACAAGCCAGACATTTGTCAGACAAGGTATGGTATCTGTATCTGTGCTGCTCCCATCTCCTCCAGCCAGGAAAGGCGTCGCTCGTTCCCTGGCCCAGCACCCTCCCATTCTGCATCCTGGGGAGCTGTGATGGTGACACAGGGACCGTTTGCTCCTGATGCACACCTGCGTGTGTGTGGACAGCCCCAACCCCTGCGCTGCACTACATCACCTCCGGCATGTGTGTCATAGTAAGAGGGGGTTTTCTGACACCTGATCCTGGCTACCAGCACGCAGGGCATCCCCGTGAAATAGAGTCAGCCCAGTCCCAAGCTCCACGTAGTGGTCGATCACTGAAGAAAGGGGAATGGCCAGGGCACTGCTGCTTTCTGGCAATGTCCATTTGTCAGACCAGCCGTTTGTGCAGCCAGCACAGCTTACCAGTGCCACCCAGGACTGGCCACAAGGAGTGGGGGGTGGATGGGTTGGGGGAGGGCCCTCGCTTATGTCCTCACTCTCCTAGGAATAGGGCCGCAGCCTGGGACACGTGGCTTTTTACCAAGGGTTTTCCCCCCACAGCTCCCAGTGGATCTCTCCTTCCTTTGTGCCTTTCCCTCCTGCCCTCCTGATCTGTGCCACTGGGAGCTGCACCCCCACCCTGGGCAAGCAGCAGGGCTGTGTATTCGGTCTGTGCCTGCCTCATGGCCCTCTGAGGTCAAGGAGAGGAAAGGGCTTCAGGACAAGGCTGGCCAGCAACCCTCCAGGGTCCCTTCCTTGCCATGTCCTGCTCCAGGAGCACCAGTGGCATTTGGTGGTTGAGGGTGTTTGGCTGGCGGAGCTCGACGTCTGTGATGGCGCAAGCGTGTCTACTGGGTGGGTCTGCGCAAGTCCCTGTATGGCGCGGAGCAGCTTGACTGCAGGAGGCAGGAATGACTGTGTGAGTGGGTACGTGGCCAGTGGAGGGAGCGAGATGCACCCCAAGCTGTGAGCAGTGCCTGGACGGAGGGGTCCTAGCCAAGGCTACTCTTCCAGCTCACAGGCTGCAGCTTCTCCACACCACATGCACAGCATGGTGGGGCACTGGACACACCTCCTCTGTAGTGTGCAGTGGGGCTGGCACTCAGCTACGCCAGGCCCCTCTGCAAGGCCAGTCCACTAGCAGCACCCCCTGGGTGGTGGGAAGTCAGTGTGTGGGTCCCTGGGGACTGTGGGGAGTCTCTCCGTGCCAGGGCTGCTTAAGGAGGCCAGTGTTTGGGGCCAAGGCAATCTCTGAAAGGAAGATCCATGCAGTGACAGCTGGGCTGTCTCCTCCTGGCCTGAGTGACCTTTGGGAAGCACATTCAGTCTCAGCACATAGTTTTCTGCCTGAGGACTGCAGACACTTTATTCTTGGCTGTTGCCTCCCCCATCTGCCTTTCACAGGCCAGCACAGATCTGGCCAAGAGCTGCCCCCCTGGAGGCGAAAAGAGGCACAAAGGGCTGAAACTGGGTTTTTGTTCTCTCATTAGGTTCCCTCATCCAAGTGCCGATGTCAGAGAAAGGGAAGATCACCAGAGGCAGGCTGGGCTCCCTGTCCTTGAAGAAAGAGGGGGAGAGACAATGCTTCCTGTTCTCCAAGCACTTAATTATCTGCACAAGAGGATCAGGTGGAAAATTACACTTAACAAAGGTGTGTGTTGCAGAAACTGGCATGGATCTGTTAGTCTTAAAGTGCCACATGACTCTTTTTTTTTAAACCAGAGAAGATACCAGTCCAAATACTGCGGTGTCCTCAACCTAGGGGCACAGGAACTCATGGGCACCTCACACAGCACTCCCTTTCTGATGGGCGGTTTCAGTGCAGGTGCTAAATCTGATCTACAAGGCACAGCCGATTGTCAGTACAGTGATGCTGTCATAGGTGGCATTTCCAGCTGGCTCTGGCCAGTCCCTTGTTCCCTGCTCCTTCTTTGGAATGAGTTACTGACTGCACATGCAATCCAACTTTGCACCATCAGTCAGGAAAATGAATGAGCAGCTGTAGTGCAAAAGCAGGCAGGGAGAAGCAGACACTGAGGCTGATAATTTTTCCCCAGAGAACTTTAATCCTACTGGGTCTTAAAACAGACTTTACTGCAGCAGGCAGTTTCAAGGCTTATCTACTGCAGGACTTTCAAGTCAGCCTTGCTCTAGGACAGTGGTCTCCAAACCATGGGTTGTGGCCCCTGCTGCCTCTGCAGCCGTCACCGAAGGATGTGTGCTTTTAATTTCCCGCAGCCGCTGTGCTCCCAGCTGGGGCAAGGAAGTAGTGGTGGGAGACTTAGAAGGGCGCCAGCTGCTGGGTAGTAATGGTGGTGGCCAGTGTCTTTTCAAATTTCCCTCTCCGAATGGTAGCTGTGGTGGAAAAGGTGAAAGGATGCTGGCTGCCACTTCACCCTGGAGTACCAGGCAGTAGATCAGTGTCCTTTTAAATTTCTTGCCTCTGCTGTCGCTGAAGGAGGGGAGGTAGCTGCAGTGGGAAATTTTGAAAGGACACTGGGAGCTGCTGCTACTTGGCACACCAGGGCAGCTGGCATCCTTTACATTTCCCACCACTGCTCCCCCACTGTTCCCAGGCATGTTGCTGAGAGGGGCTGCTGGAGGCACTCCTTTCCATGGCATGACTGGGGACCCCACACCAGTTGAAAGATGCCCCTTGGAGCAGCTCCTTTCAGCAAGGCCAGCCCAAAGGTTTTTGGCACCATACGCAAACTATGACTTTGGCACTCTTTGACACACACGTTCAATACAGAGAAAATTGATAGCATATTAATATAAATAGAGAAAAAAATTCACTTCCATCTAATCTGATGCCCCTTAAAGCTTGGTATCCTAGGTGACTGCCTAGTTTGCATATATGATCTGGTCAGCCCTGCCTTTCAGTGCCATCTAGGGGTGCCCAGGGATATTGTGGAAAGAATTGCTCTGGGCTTCTCTTGGCCTCATGCCTGGTCCCACCCAGCCACCCACTGTAACCCTTTTTTCTGGTGGAGGGGGCTGCCATATGGCCAAGGGGTTGGGGAGCTGGGTTCCCAGGAAAAAGTTAACCACAGTGAAAACCACTGCTCTAAGGCAATAGCTCTGCAGCCAGCGTTGTAAAAGGGAGCTCTCCCATGAGCAGCCATCCGGTGCCCAGAGCCCTGTTCCCAGGGTGCTTCTTTCTGCAGACCAGCGGGAGACTCTGGGTGGGATGTGTCTGCCGTGACTCAGTTAAAAAGGAAACAGATGGGAGCACAGCAGAAGTCAGGCTTGCCGATTCAGGTCTGGAATGCAGGTTAATAGCTTGTCTTATTACCCTCACTTCTGCAGGGTCTATAACTGACATTTTGTAAGGTGTCTGTTTCCCCTCGTGTCAGGTGTGCAGATACAGTCAAACAGGGTAAGTCAGTTGATTGCGTGTGATTAGGACATCCTGTCACTTACGGAATGAGCCTGTGTTATGTGCTAAGAGAAAAGTTACAAGTTCACAGCAAGAAAGTTATTTGTGATTTGCTGCAAGACTACTGCCAATCTATTCAGTGGGAAACTTTAATTAGGCCTAAATTTGTACATAGCACTTAGTATTCTCTAGTCCGTTCCCAAGACTCACACTTTTGTCTGTAGATTTTGCAGTTAATTGAGTGAGGCTCGTTAGAAAAATGGTTCTTTACTGACATTAAATTACCAGTTTGAAAGATCACAGTCCGTGGCAGAGAGTTGCTGATTGTAAGACTTTGGGGAAAGTTAATTTACTGTTCATATTAAATAATTTATAAAACAAATTAGTTTGATCAGGAGTACTGGGAAAATAGCAATTTTCAAGCATTTAATTACTAATTTTCTACCAGTCAAAACATGGAATGCATGGTCAATGGATTCTGCTTTCAGTTTGTAATAAATAAGATCCTGATCGCGCAAGCACTTGAGTGCAATCTTAGCTTTATGGCTGGAAGTCATCCTACTGGGCTCTGTTTGTAGGAAATGAGCTTAAATGACTGAAATTGAAAAAGCAAAATCCACATTTCTCCTAGGGGATTTTGCAGAGAGCTGATGTTGGCGGGTACTGTCTGCATTTCAAGTTTCTTCCCTTCGTGGCTGTTGTTTGTCTCTTTCAGAATGGCGTGATCTCTCTCATTGACTGCACCTTGATGGAGGAGCAGGAGAGCACTGATGAAGAAAGTAAGTATCAAAGCCCACCTCCAAGTTAGTATCCATTATTGTTTGGTCGAATTTGAAAAAGTTCCCTCTGGGTGCCTGCAAGCCCCTTCTGTGTTCCTTGTCACACCTGAGCAATGGAGTGCTCTTCACACGCCTGCTGATGTAAAGTGACTTGGAGAGGACATGTCGGGGAATAAAAGTATTTGCACTAGAAGTGGAGTACTGTATGTGGGCGTGGACACTGCCAGGCCCAACGAAGGGGCAGCATCTGCAAAACACTCATCAGAGCCAGGTCTCAGAAGCATTTGGAAAGAGCCATAAGGACTGACTCTGTGCAGTGGGGATTAAATGCATGTGCCAGTAGTTTGTGTGTATGGGGTGAGAAAAAAGGAGGTGGAAATTCTGGGCCCAGCCAGTAACTCAGTCAACTCATTTTTCTCCCAAGATAAAATCTACACCTCCCAAACAGGGAAAAGGTTTCAGTGACCCAGTACTGCTCAGCTGCTCCTTCTGTAGCCTGCCACCTCTTCTGGGAGCTTGCACACCCATGTGGCTTCTTTGGCCACACCTTTGATTGCAAGAGGAATTCGTATCAAATCAGGAACCAGTTGTCCTTGTCTGTGACCATTTGCAACCAGCCAGCCCTGCTGGATTTTTTTCATAGCCACTAGTGGGTCCTTGCAGGGAGCTGTTTGTGGGTCATCCAGAGGGTGTAAAACCGAAAGTGCAAACAAGTTGGTTGAGCAAATTCAAATGAGGAATAAATCCAAAGATATTGTGATCTGCTGGCAGATAAACCATAAGCAGAAAACAAGGCTAAATGAATCAAATAAATTATTTGCAGAGAGCAAAACAGATGCACCTCATTGCAAAAATAATCTTTAGGCAGCCTGAGCTCTTCACGCACTGCAGTATCAACAGCCTAATAAGGCGAGCCTGCTTTAGGTTTGCGGCAAGCCTTGCTCTAATTAGTCTTTGTCAGGAAAAAATCCAGGTTGCTATTCTCTGGCCTCATTAAAATCTTTCTCCGAAAGAGCTACATGGCCCCCCATGAGCAGATACGGATCTAGCTATTGAATCGCATTTGAGGTGCAACTCAGGGAGTCAAACATTGACAGCCAAGTTCTCAAAAGCAGTCTCCATGACACTGGAGCTGTGATTTCCACCATGCTTCAGAGCCTGACGTTAGGCACATGTCTGTACTCGGGCATGCACACCAGTGGCTGGGACACTTGTCCCATTAATTCTGTCGGGTGTTCTGGGTGCCCGGCACCTCTGACAGGTCACAGGCAGCAGCAGGTAGGCCCCAAAAGCTGAAGCACCCAGTGGTTTTGAGGGTTTGGGTCTTGGTTAGCTTCAGGTTCTGGGTACAGTGCTGGGGGGTACAGGCTGTGCCTGTGCCAAGGGTCAGTGCTCAGCCTTCCTTGCCATGGGTTCTGTCCCGGTGGACTGGCACAGGGCTGGCCCTATCTCATCACAGGTTGTAGGCTGCATTCTTGCCCTCACAGGCTATCCTGGCAGGCAAGCCTGAGCCTGCAGAGTGGCGATTGCCTCCGGCCAGCTTTCCGTGCCCTCTGCACCCAGTGGCTCCTGAGGCTGAGGGCACTTAGTCACTTGCGGGAGCAAGTTGATTTTTCTTGTCCCCTTTCCCACTGTCCCATTCGCTGACTTGCTCCTCTCAATGGGGCCTTTCCTGCATACAGCACTTGTGGCCTTCAAAGAAGCTGGGTAAAGCTGTTGATTTTTCTCCTGCTGTGTAACATCTTCATCCAACCAGCTGCTCTTTGAGGCAGCATGATGCAACATGGGACAGACAGGGTCCAGGCCTTTCTCCTTCATGAAGACATGGGTTATATTCCCTCTGGCTTTGCTGCTGTTCCATGATCTGAAATGTGAGGGTCGCCTACTTTGAGTTGTCCCTGTAGGTCATATTCCTACATCCAGGGACTCCCTCCATTCCCCTGGTGCATCACCCTCTCACCCCACACCCGTGCTCATGCCAGTGGCTTGGAGTGGCCCCTTCCACCCACTCTTGTTTTAGTTCTTTCTCTCTGGGAGGTAAGTCACGCAGGGCTCTACTGGGAGAATAAGCAGAGCTGAGAGGGAAGTGTTGTGAAACGTTCATGGCTGCCATCAAGAGTTTGATCTATAGACAGTTACAGACCTGGCTGAAGATGGTACCGTATCCAAAAGCAAGGTGTACTCTGCCCACCATTTCTCCTTTCAGGTTTGCTCATTTTGATCAAAATCGGTAGGGTCTTGGCCATTGATGCCTACAATATTTTCTCCCATGAAAGCTCGTGCAATAAATATATTTGTTAGTCTTTAAGTGCCACAGGACTCCTTGTTTGTTTTACAACACTCCTTGACATTTTGGAATTGATCAGATGCAACGTTCAAAAGTTATTGCATCACAGACAGACACATGCCATCAAGTTGATTTTAAGGGCTTGTTTTGGTCAGCCAAAAAAAGCCATTCAGGCTGAAAATACAGGTTTGTTCTCTGGCCATGAAAACCTAAATCCACAGGATGTTGAGGCTCCTTCCATTAATTGCACACCTAGCAAGAAGGGGCCACAATGCGTCGGTGATTCATAGCCAAGGTGGAAGCTTAGGCCCTGAATCTGGATCCTCTGTATGGTTAACTGTGCATTCTTGTGGCCAAACAAGACCACCAAGTCCAAATGTTGTTTACAGCCTTATTGGAAAATGTCCTAGAAAAAGCCTCAAACCTGACTGTTTGTCTTGTCTGTTACAAAGCAAAGGCATCAGGGCAAGACATAGACCATCTTGATTTCAAAATTGTAGTGGAGCCAAAAGATTCTCCATCCTTTACTGTGATCCTTGTGGCATCATCCAGGCAGGAGAAGGCTGCATGGACCAGTGACATCAGTCAGGTAAGAAGAAATCAAGCACGCGCGGGCGCACACACAAAACCAAACAAAAAAACCCAACCCCGCTCACCCCCCAAAACCAAACCATATTTGGGCACTAACTGTGTGGGGTCTATTTCAACGTCTCCCTCAGTTTGCATGATAAATTGCTTACTGCCTCTAAGATCAGTCCATTGGTTTAGAAGCCCAAATATGGGTATTGAGTGCCTTGACTTGTTACCTGAGCTGAAGAACAGTTGCGTTAACTTCTCTTTGCATCCATTTTCCTATCTATAAAAACAAAGACAATACTTGACATGTGAGGGTGTGGTGAGGCTGAATTCATTAAAGTGAATAAAGAGTTAGGGGCAAGTGCTGTGTGTGTTAATAGTTGTTTCTTATTTTATCATGTTTAATTCAGGGCTTTCTAATCTGACTGCTCTGTAGTTCACATGCACACATCAGAGGTGTGAGTAAAAGTCTGCTAAAATCAGGGCCTGTTCCACATGGAGTTAAAAATGAATATCGTCCCAACCCTCCATTCCCTTGCAGCTAGTAGATAATTTACATTTATGCAAAGTAGGTGTAAAATGCTGCCAGTTCTGACTTTTCTGCTCACTCCCACCAGTGGCACAATTTGCACTGACTTTGCAGAGCATACATGGCATTGAGTGGTGCAAAGAAATGGAGAGCCAAGCCCATACGGTTACGTGAAATGTGTGCACTACTTTTCCAGATGGGAAAAAGAGAAAAATGATTTATTTCAATGGCAGATTTTTATAACATCTTGTTCTTAGCCAGGAGAGATGCTGACAGGCATCCCAGATTCTCAGGATCTGGGTCACATGGTGAGAGGAGCTGAATGCCATAATATAGCAGAGTCAAAGTGGGTGAGGACAAATTGTTTACTGGGCCAACTTCTCTTGGAGAGAAGGAGAGACAAGTGGTGTAGCTTGAAAGCTTGTCTCTTTCTCCAGCCACAGTTGGTCCAGTAAGAGAGATTCCTTCACTCCCTCCATATTGCTAATATTCTGGAACCGACAGAGCTATAACAGAAGGTAACAGACAAAGCAGGAGTGAGAGCAGCCGTCAGCAGCAATAAGACTGCAGAGTGGGAGAGTCTCCATCCATCAAGGCTATCTCACAGAGTCCTCTGGGAGGCAGCCTGGGCTGAAAGGACTTAGCTAGGAGAAGAGGGGTGAGACCGCATTTCTGGAGATCCCTGAAGTGTTGGTGGTTTCGACTGGCCTCTGACAGTTCCGGTCTATGTCGAATCCTGCATTAGAAGAACAGCTAATTAGTATTGCGCCCTGTGGCATCTCTACTAGCAGGTGGAATAGATAGCAACAGTCATGAGCCGTTCTCTCTTTGTTCACCCCTTATTTATTATCATTCACATGTGAGGAGAGCAGCATTTCCAGCATCAATGTCGTATCAAATGGCCCTTGGCAGGTAAAATTAGAGGGTACATCCCATTTGGATTAGTTCATCCTCACATTGTCTTATGCCGTAATTTCAGCAACTGACTGAGTCCTATATCTAGCCTAGAAACAAATTCTCTTTCCAACGCAACTTACCTTCTGCATTCCCCCAACCCTCTTGTGTTTCAGTGTGTGGACAATATTCGGTGCAATGGCCTCATGATGAATGCGTTTGAGGAGAACTCCAAAGTCACGGTTCCCCAGATGATCAAGTATGTGCTTTTAGCTTTAGGAGATACAAGCATGAGTGTCTGTGCAAACATTGGTGGACTCCAGAGGAACCTGGGTTTACCTCTGCCCCCAAACCAGCAGAGCTGCCTTTGGACTCAATAAGCGAATAGCATTTGAAGCACTGATACCACACCGTTCGGAAGCCAGTGGGCACTTTGCCTGCATAATCAGTACAAGATTGAGCTCTTTCTACCTAACCCAACATGCAGCACACCGTTAATCGATGTTCACCATAAAAATATTGTCACAATTAGCAATGGGCAAGTGTGAAAAGACATAATTACGCAGCCAAGGCCTGCGATGCTTGTTTGAGGCCCTGGAGGTTTTTCTTTGTGTGTAGGAGCTGTCACGTAATGTGTTGAGCATAGCAGTTCTTACAGCACGTTAGCAGGGTTTTGTCATGTTGCTCCAGGAGAGGACGTTTGCTTGGGGATGTGCGACGGGAGGAGCTATGGGAACAGGAGAGCTTCAAGAGGACAGATGAAGAAGAAAGGAAAAGAAAAAGAAATGATTAAAAAGAAAGGGCTGCAAGGAAATACAAAAGCAGGCAGCTCTGCCAATGAAGCCCTCTAAACTAGTGCAGTCTAGACTTCTGTGCTGCTCAGAGGACTTTACACTGGCAACATTGGACTCTGAGCATTAGGATTGTGTGTTTTCTATGGCAGGGATTTAGTAGTAATTCTTATTCCAGAAAATACAACAGATCCAGTGGGGTGAGGGAAGGGGAGGTACCAAAGTCCCATAGCTTACAGGGTGTTAGCAAACAGGACATATGGCAGGACATCTTCCACTGTCCCTTTCCTCTTGCTACAGAGCTTAGCAATGGCAGGCAGGTTCCTCCCTCCGGCCCCATTTCATTCTAGTCACCCCTGAGCACAGGGCTGTTCTGGGCCTCTTGGCTGACTCTGCTCCCAGTGACAGACGGGGTGAGCCCTTTTCATCCATACACTGTCTCCACAGATGCTGTGGCAGCTTCTGAAAGGGCAGGGCTATGGCTGCGCTTTCTCCCACAATATCCAGCCAGCCACGGGCATAGCCTGAGGAGTCCACTGGGCCTTTTCCAGGGCAGGGCAGCCTGTGCACCTGTGTTTGCTGCCAGAGACACCCTAGTTAAAAGCCTTGCTGAATTAGACTTCAGCTGAGGCGTGCAAGGCCATCCTTTGCCCTCATTGAAGCATCTGGTTGTTCTACAAAATGTGCTTCCAGTGAATACCTCCCCACTTGCAGAGGGGAGAAGCTATGGTTCACTTTGGCCAGCTTCCTTCTCACTCTGCAGATGCTACAAAACTTCGAAGTTTAATTTTTGTACAGAAAATGTATGACTCTGGCATGTCCCAGAATGTTTCCGTCCACCCAGGGATGGTGAGTGTCATGTTCCCCTTGGAAAGCTCATAGGTCAGCATATTAATTCAGAGATCTCCAAGAGAATAGAAGTACTCGGTCCCATTGAGAACTCTCTTGCTCTAGGCTGCACTTATTATATCTAGGTGAAGTGTAGCTGCCTAAACACCACCCTAGTTTCACTCCAGGCTGGAATGGAGCTATTCTGAATCCCTGCAGGTCTGATGCCAGCTTGTATTGTGATGACGTCGACATTAGATTCAGTAAAACGATGAATTCCTGCAAGGTCCTTCAGATCCGCTATGCGAGTGTGGAGCGGCTCTTGGAAAGGCTGACGGACTTGCGGTTCCTCAGCATTGACTTTCTCAACACATTTCTGCACTCATACCGGGTGTTCACCACTGCCCTGGTTGTTCTGGACAAACTCATCACCATATACAAGAAACCAATCAGTGCGATTCCTGCAAGGTAAGGAGCTCCATCTCTTCTTTGCATAAACCAGCACCCTAAAGACAGGGAGAAGCAGAGTGCGGTCTTGGGGGTAGAGAAAGGGCTCTGAAGCCTGGGCTGCTGGGATGTAAGTTGGACAAGACACTTGCATTCTCATGTCAGTTACCCTACCGATCAGTAGAGATGTAATACGTGGGACCCATGAGATTATCACACCCTCTTGTAAATGCTGCTTGGCTGGAGCGGTGTCCTTCAACTTCAGCACTGCTCCTGTTACTACCACTCAGCTTGTGATGGCACCAATTTCCCCACTGTGTTACAGGCGTTAGATACTGTTAGCTTGGCTCAGCAATGGCTCAAACGCAACTCTACAAACTCCAGGGGAAAGGAATGTCTTTTGAACAGTATGAAGCACTACAGCTAGAAATAAGCAGCCAGAATTAGGGATGGAAGATGCTGACTGTTAGGAAAAGGTGGTGAGATGTACTGAGCTGTGCAATTCTCTCTTCAGAGCAAGGCTGGACTCCCCAGTGGCTGGTAAATGTATCCCTGGGAGAAGGGCTAGGCAAGTTAGTGGATCTTTCACACCTCTTGTTGCTCGGGTTGGTTTTTGTTCAGCCCCTGTACCTACCAGTAAGGAACAGTGTGCAATCAGCACATGTGCTGTAAACGTGTGGATGTGACTGGGGAGAAAAGTGAGGAATTCTCTCTAAATCCATTGCTTTTGCTTTGCCTCTCTTGGCCCTGATAAGAGTTAGGATGTTGGGAAAGAGAGCTTGTTGGCATGGCTGTTAGACGTGTCCACATTGCACCCACACGCCTGCACTATGCCTGGCCCTAGCCACACTTGGAAGACCACCTGTAGGCTCCAGTTTTGATGCTTTTTGGCAGCAGATGTGTAGAGTTAGTAGGTTTTTAGCATATAAATGCCAGTACCTAGGCCCAGTTACCTGAAAGCACCTGCCTCTTGTGCCAGAGGGGCGATCTGCTGCCATCCCCTGCCTGGGCAAACCTTGCTGAATTAACTGACTCTCTTTGGAGTTACTTGTATTCAACATGCAGATGGGGAGGTGTTGCTGTAGGAAGGAGAGGTGGCCAGCCCTAATGCTGGGATGTGTTAGGAGCTTTGAGGAGTCTGAAACAAGGGGCACCACAAACAGAGCACTGTGGGATTCCTAGGAAATGTGTGGAGGAGGGAAGACACCTTCTCATCGCCCCAGCCACATTTTGAGGCTCCCTCCACCCCCCAAAAAAGCCTTTGTCTACTGATCACCTGTTACCTAAGACAAGGTAAGAGTCCCAAAGGAGTTTTAAAAAGTGATTCAGATTCCTGGGTGCTTGTTCTGAGCTAAGGTGGGGGCTGGATTTAGGGGCAGGTGACCCTGGTGACCACCTTGGATGCTGGGTTTGGAGGTGCCTAGCTCAGGGGGTGTTTTTGTTGTTAGCAACAGAAGGGAAAATAGAACATTTTAAGCAATTTGTTTGTTGTTATTAAAATTAAGAAATTTCTGTAAGCTTAAAGGAAACTCAGTTTTTATTTGCTTATATATGACATGAATAAATACAGATTTACAGACCCTCGCATGCAGATTTATTGTGTTGTGTGGCAGGGACAAATCACACATGAAAATTGTGCATCCAGGTTTTGAAATGAGCTATAAATGGAATGAAAATGAAGGTATTCAGGAGTTTAATAAAGGAGGCAGGGGGAGCATGGAAGATGCTCCTCCCCTGGGGTGCTGTATGGTCCAGGGCCAGCTCTGGCTAGTGCGATTACAAGCTTGTGACCCACAGGAAACCCCTGGGTAGGGTTTGAACAACCAGTCCTGGGCCACAGCCCTTGTTGGAGGGAGCTGGATTGGTTTTTGGGGAGCCTAGCTGGATGCATGTGTGTTGGAAGGTTGTCTTTGTGTTTTCACTGTAAGAATGGCTGGGTTCACTTAGAAAGAGCTGGGTGGTAGCTTCACCTGTGGGTTGTTACAGCGTAGGTGATGGCCTGGTTAGGCAGTGTGGCTTGCTGGGAGCAATGCAGGGTAGGTGCAGCCTAGAGATACCCCGGCCAGCAGGGGAGACGTGTGTGGCTGCCCCAGAGCGGTGATGGCTGTGGAGCCAGAAGCCTGAGCGTGGGTGCCACCTTGGTGGACCAGGGAGGGGAAATACTGGAGCTAGTTGTCCTGAATGGTCCCGCCTCGCAGCATCCGAGTCCAGCAGAACCAGTTCTTTCAAGGAGTCATCTGGTGGGGGGCAGTGGAGGCCTTTGCTAGTGCTTTTGCCACTTAGCAAGTGCATCTTTTGTGCCCTTCAGGGAGGGGCTGGCAAAGATCTTTGCGTCTGTAGCTGCTTCCTGAGTTATCACGCTTGCAAGGCATGGGGGGTCATGGGTGAGAGAGGCTGCGGCGTGGCTTCTTCATTCTGTTTCCATTCCAGGGTCATGCCTCTGGTACAGTCAGGCCCTACTATGACCTGGAGTCGGAGCAGCCTCAGGGTACTGGAGGCAGGACAAGAAGTAACAGTCTTGTTCTGCAGCAAGATACATTTCAGTTCCACATCAGGAAAAGCTCCTAGCCATTGGGGCACCTGAGCTTTGGTCCAGGCTCCCCAGGGAGGGGTGGAATCCATCGTTGCCAGTCTTAGGACAGGCTGGACAAACCGCTGTGGCAGGTCGCCTAGTGGGGGTCAGACTAGGGAACCCTTGTGGTCCTTCTAACCCTGTGATTCTAAGTTTATGTGGCCCTGCCAGCCTTGTAAGGTCCCTCCTAGACCCACATGGCTGTGTTCCTGCCACTTATTCTCTGCTTCTCCAAGCCCCCTTTGGGCTGTTCAGAACAGAGACTGCCTGGAGCTCGTCACGTGCCTCCTCCCTTCCCCTGCACAGCAGCAGCCAAGGGTGGGGTACACTGAGCCATTCTGGCAGCGAGCCCCTACTGTGGGAGGATTCCCCAAGGGTGGTCTCCATCAGCCACCCCTTCACGCTGGCCCAGCACTGCAGGGTGACAGTTCACACTGGGGGCATTTCCCAGTGCCATGGAGCACAATGCTATGGGGTGCAACAAAGGAGTAAAGGGGATGCACCCACACAGCTTTAAAGCCACACAAATGGGAATCTCCTTTTCTTTGAACGCAGGTCACTGGAGCTCTTGTTTGCAAGCAGCCAAAATACCAAATTCCTCTATGGCGAGCCGCCCAAATCTCCCAGAGCAAATCGGAAATTCTCATCCCCTCCCCCGCTGTCCATCACCAAGTCATCCTCGCCAAGCAGAAGACGAAAGCTGTCCTTAAATATCCCCATCATCACAGGAGGAAAGGCTCTGGACCTGGCTGCATTAAGTTGCTCCTCCAATGGCTATGCAAGCATGTACTCTTCCATGTCCCCCTTTAGCAAGACCACTCTGGATATAAACAAACTGTACGTCTCCAGTAACTTTCCCAGCAAGATACAGGACGAAGGTGATGCTGCATCTGAAAAACAAGAGGAGACGCCTCCGAACAAGCAAAGTAAGTCATCGCTGGCTCACAGGCTGGGGAGAAGTTCCTGGACAAGCCATAGGGATGTGAGAAAAGGGTGGCAGCCAGAATGGGCTCTTTTGTACCTTGGCCAAAGAGAGTTCATGATGCTTGTCAGATTTAGCAGGAATGTCTAATTCACATGAAAAAGGCCAGGAGACTTAGGCTGGGTTGCAGGGCCAGGAGAGGGATTTGGGAGCAGACACACTAGCACTTGGGCTGTGGAGATGCGAGGGCAGGATAGCAGCCCACAGAGCAACAGCTGAACAGTGGGAATCCTGCCAGAAAGCAGAGACCCTCCCTGGCTTTTCACATGCCAGAGGAAGCACTGAAGGAGAGAAGCCCGTGCTAGGTGGGAACACAACTTTCTTACTGAAAATGGAAGGGGAACTCTGTTGTCCGTCACCCAGGCTGACACCAAAATCAGACCCATAAAGAGCAGAAATCTCCAATGGAAAAAGGAAGTATAGGCCAAACCTGGTGAACGTAGCTGTCCCCTGGCTAGCCAGTCAGAGTCTGGCCAACAAGTGGCCATGAAAACTTGATCTGCTAAGGAGAGCAGGATCAGTGAGTAGCAAGATGTTGAAGTAAACCAGGAGCAGGTCAGACAGCAGCAGGCAGATGCACGTCACAAGCCGCAGCTTCAGGCATGCTCTCATGATACCAACGCAGCTTGCCTGGCTGGAAACGTCTGTGTTCGCAGGGCTCTGGGGTGGTTTATCACGGGAGTGAAAATTCCAGTTTTCACTTTGATAGCATCCCCTTACAAAGAGTCCAATCCCCAGCTGGTGTAGATCAGCTAACTCCCTAGACTCAGAGAAGATGAGGGCAGGAAGGAACGTCAGGAGGTATCTAGTATCACCCCCTGCTCGCAGCTTCTTGGAGAATTGACTTCTGTGGAAGTGCTACACCCACTGACACTAGCTACGAATCTGGCAGAAAATGTTGTTTGAAGGGGAGTGGCTGACAAAGTGCCTGTCATATCTATAACTAGTTACTCTCTGTTAACACATGAGCCTCATAGAGTATACCCCTTTTTTCCTGGGGTTTTGAGCACTGCGCCATCCCTTGCTGGGCGTTTTCCTGCTCTCCTCTTTAGATGCTCACATCCTTAGCTCTAAGCCACCAAGAAAAACATCTTCAAAGCATCGGACAAGTGGCATTTTCTCCCACGTAAGCTTATGCAAAAAATAAATTTGTTAGTCTTTAAGTGCCATGGGACTCCTTGTTTGTTTGTTTTTTAAGAAAAACATTTTTGTGTTTAACAAGAGGAAAAGAGCCATAGGTAAGTCCTGCTGTGTGGCTGCCTGCTGTCCTCAGGGACTTGTCATTTGTGCAGACACACCTCTTGTCTGTGCAAATGTTGTCATCTGAGTGGACAAAGGGCGCCCTGATCTGGGGTCACAACAAACACCGCACACAGTTTGAGGCCCTAAGGCAGGCAGAAAAACAAAGGCCATGGTGGTGACTTTATGAGATGGCCTAGGACATACAAGTGGGGTGCAGACTAGGAAATGTTTCATGTAACCCCACTTCTCATTATGGTTGGTGGTTTGGTATGGCACTTTCAAGAGACTACCCGTATAAGCTCCCTGGGTGTTGCTACATTAGGCAACTCTTCCATTTCACTGCTCATACCCCCAAGACCTAGGCTTTTGTGTTGTTCAGCAGTTCTGGCACCAGATTCACCACCAGTTAACAGGGCCTACATCTTCTGAGCCTGATATGGGTGTTTCAGGTCCAACTAACAAACACTGGAAAGCTGTGAGCTTTAGTCTGAGTTGCCTGCAGGCTTGTGGGTTCCCAAGGTCAGATGATGACTGGTTTAACCGTGTAAACATTTTAATACGTATGGCAAGTGAAAACCCAGAAATCATTCTTGGGCAGCAGAACTGTCACACTTTGGATTCTAGAATGCCCATGGCTGAGCAAATCAGCACAGAGATGTCCTTTTGGATCTGAGAGACTCGAAGGCACCAAAATGGGACTGGCTCGCACCTATTTCCCAAATGGGTTTTGCTACCATGTATCTTTTACAAGTGAGAAATTTGAACAAGCTTCTTGTTTCTCCAGGTTCGGAGGTATCAGTGAGGGAGGAGTCTGACACAGATCCAAACCAGAGTGATGAAGCGGAAGCTGAGACGTCCCCAACAAAATCTCCAACTACTCCTATATCAGTCAAATGCAAAAATTCATCTGGTAAGATGTGTGCATAAACAGATCTAGCACTGGGGCCGTTTGCACAGCTTCAGTCATTCTTTGGCCCTGATTCTTCTCTCAGCTTTCCTGGGGTAAATTAGGAGAAGTTCCATTGAAGTCATGGACGTACTCTCAAATAAAAGTGGTATAACCAGGAAGAGGAAACAGGGCCTTTATTCTTGATTTCTAAAGGAATAGGGACATGCAGGGTTTTGTCTAGTGCCGCAGCTGTGTCTTGCAGCTGTATGCTCTGTCCCTGTGGACAAGTACCTTCCTCCAGGGCTGCAATGTCTCTCCATTCACAGTCAATGTCACTGTGATTCTGAGCCCAGGAGTGACACTAGGAGCCACGCTCTTTGAGTGGTTTGTCAGAAATATTCCAAAGGAGGAGCCATGTTAGTCTAGTTCAGCAAAACAAACAAGGAGGCCTGTGGCTCTCTTAAAGACTAACAAATCTATTTATTGCATGAGTTTTTTTGGGAGAAAATCCCACTTTGTCTGAGGAAGCGGGATTTTCTCTCTCAAAAGCTCATGTGATAAGTAAATTTGTTAGTCTTTAAAAGTGCCAAAGGACTCCTCATTTGTTTGTCAGAAATAGTTCTCCTCTTCTTTCTGAGGGTGTTAGCAACCTGAGCAGCAACTGTAGGATGTTCTAGAAACCATGTAAGCCAGAGGCCTTTGTGAAGCCATTCACCTCAGGCTCTGACCTCCATGGCCTAAGAATCCATGCCACATCACCTTTTTACATCAGCCTCAAAGCTCTGTGCATTAGGGTGCCTGGGGGTGAAACCAGGCTTGCATCCCAGCAGGAGGTTTTGAGATTGCCAGGAATAAGACTGTACATATGAGAACTGAGTGTTTCACAGCTTTGTGGGAAGCTCCTGTAGAGCAAGGAAAGCTTTCTCGATGTTTTCAGCCCCTCTGCAGGCTTTCCTAGTGAATTCTGTCATTCAGTAAGATGGTGAAAGCCCAGAGAGAGGATAGAATCCTTTCCTGAATTCTCCTTGGATAGATATTTTGAATGATTTCTAGGGAACACTGCTGGTTTTGTCACAGTTAAAGTTGTACTGTATAAAAGCTGGAGTGCAAGACACCCAGCGCTGCCTATCAGTTTGTTCTAGATCTCCACTGGACAAACATGCTTTTGGTACGTGCCATGTGTGGACAGACTAAGGTGACCTCATCAACATTGCTCATGCATTTCCAGGGGCAGTATTTGGTCTGATGAGAAAGTGGTTCCATTAACTGGCAAGGCAAGGAGACCAAACCTTATCTTCGACGCCTGGAAAGAATTAATGATCTTCTTCCTCATCCTTTTCCAGATTTCTCATTGTTTTCTTACAACAATGGCGTCGTTATGACATCTTGCCGGGAGCTTGACAATAACCGCAGTGCTCTGTCGGCAGCTTCTGCTTTTGCTATAGCGACTGCTGGAGCCAACGAAGGCACCCCGACCAAAGAGAAATACAGGCGGATGTCACTAGCCAGTGCAGGTCAGGTGCACTTGGGGGACCAATATTCTGTAGCTTGTGGCAGGATGCCATTATCCCACTTGAAGAGAGAAAATGCGAGCTACACAGCCCTTGAGCAAAGTACAAAGAATTCATTGACCACCATTGTGCCTGGTGGCTGTTCCCCAAATAAATACCCTTTCCAATAACACACTTCCCTTACCAGCAAATAGACTCAACACAAATGACATGCAGCACCTGTTTCAATGAATGCTGACCAAAGAGACAAGTGGCAGGTGCAGTCGGCCAACTCTTGGCTTTGGCTCAAGACATTCTGAGACTTTTTCCCCAGGGCCCCCACTCCTGCGTAATGTCACTGTTCCTGGCGGGAGTTCAGCTCACTCTCTGAGTCCTTCTCAGAGCCTGTTGTACAGTCCCCTGTTGTTACCCTGGCTCCACTTCCCAGGGCCCACTGCAGCCCTCCAGGGCCTTGGCTTATGTACAGCTTGTAGTGTCCATCTGTCTAAACAGTGGTGCTAAAGGAAAAGTAGCAGCTGCCTCAAGCTGAGCTTCCCTTGTTACTGGGGCACTAACTGGTCCTGGAAGAACTCTCCACCCCCTTTCTGTAGCCCATCTCCCCCTTTAGAGCTCCTTCAACAGGTGGAACATGTTCTGCAGCTCTAGGAATGCTTGTTAGCTTTTCCACTGCAGGGATGGGGCATGTCCCACTACACCGGGGATCCCAACAGCTCATATTCCAGGCAGATCATATGTGCTGTGACTGGGAAAGGCAGATCCCAGACAATTTAGCTGTGTGTGTGTTGTATTACACCCATCCCTTTGCATGGGAAAATTCCAAGTCTCCATTTGCAGGTGCAGTTTTACTTGCAGACACAAATCCAAGTGTGTGCATGTGCCCAGCTCTCTTGTGTACCAGCCAGAGCTTCTGCCAAGTGTAGGTTTTTTCCTGAGAGTCTACATTTAAATTTAAGTTCCAAAGGGCAGACGTGTTAGTCTAGTTCAGCAAAACAAACAAGGAGTCCTGTGGAACTTAAAGACTAAGAAATTTACTTTTTGCATGAGCTTTCGTGGCAGAAAATCCCACTTCTGATGAAGTAGGGAGTTTTCTGACAGAGCAGGATTTTCTGCCACGAAAGCGCATGCAATAAATAGATCTGTTAGTCTTTAAGTGCCACAGGGCTCCTTATTTATTTAAATTTAAGAGATTAACTGGACATTTGGGCTTTTTCACGCTATTCTGATAAATTATTCATGTTTTTAAGTAAGTGTATATGTGCTAAGTTATTTGCAATAATTTTAGGCTTTCCCCCTGACCAAAGGAACGGGGACAAGGAGTTTGTGATAAGAAGAGCTGCCACCAACCGAGTTCTCAACGTTCTGCGACACTGGGTCTCCAAACACTCGCAGGTACTCATTAACCCTGGCCTGGGAGACTATTTCACAAGAAAGTGGTGGTGGTTTATCTAGATCTGTGAGCAGCAGAGGCTGCCCCCGAGACAATGGCAGGACATCTTGTGGAGCAGTAAAGTGATAAGCAGTCCTTTTCATTACAGTGGCTCCTCTGGGCCTTGGTTGGGCTCTGCTTGGGGGTGAATTCAGCTGTGTCCTATTCTGAGCAGGCTGGATGTCTCCTGGAAGATCTGCTCTCCCTGTATTTGTGTAGTTTGAAGAAGCAGAGAAAAGCTCAGGGCTGCCGAAGAGGGTAGACTGAGGACTCTGCAAAATACAGTATATTCCATACGTAAACCAGCAGGACCCTCATTGTTTTTCCATCCCAAGTACAGAAATAAAGGCTGGTCAAACCAGCGGGTCTGTTTTTTGTGTGTGAGGGAAGAGGTGAGTAAAATAATTTGGGGGTTAAAGTTGGACAGACAGAAGCTCGGCTCCCTCTTTCTTATTGCTCCCCTTGTCTCATCTGCCTCCTGGTGGTGAACTCCTGCTGTTGGGAACAGAAGTGCAGTTTATTAACTGTCAGGCCTCAAACCAGGGCTGTAACCATGGTGGGGCTGACGGGGCAAAGCCCTGGGCAGCCTGAAGTGGCTCAATAAAGCTGCGCTATTAAAGGGACAGCTGTGCGGTGCCGACTCTAAGTGCTGCTAATGGGAAGGGGTGCGTTCCGATCAGAACGTGCCCTGGGTGGCAAAACGCCATGTTACGGCTCTGTCCCAAACCCTCTCCTCTGTCCAGAAGCACAAAGTGAGTGCGGTGCCCTTCCTTTTCAACTCCTCATCAAGACGTGCTGCTGCACGTGCAGGTTGTGAGTGACAGGAGGACAAGCTGTTTTTCTTCCTTTGGAGGAACAGACAGCGTGTTCTGCCTCTTCTTGCAGGCAGGGATACCAGAGCAATTAATCATGCAAAGGTTTTTCAAGAGAAATAAAACTGGGAATCTGTTTGTAACGTGGTATAATAAATGTGTGAAAACCTTTAACTGTACACACTTTTGGCAGGACTTTGAAACCAATGATGAACTAAAATGTAAAGTGATTAGCTTTCTGGAAGAAGTTATCCATGATCCTGAGCTCCTGACCCAGGAGAGAAAAGCAGCTGCCAATATTATCAGGTAAGGCTTTGTTTATATGGGAATGCATGTTTTCCCAGAGAGCTAGGCTGTCTGCTAGCGCCTAGGCTGTAAGGGCAGTGCTGTCCCCTGAGCAGTTTTACCAGTAATCGAATTATAAGACTCCAGGCCAGATTCTCTTTCCAGTGATGATACCACTTGGCCTGTAGAATTGTCACCACCATCGATGAGGGTCCCTTGTATGGAGGAGCCATGTAGCCCAGTGGGGAAGAGAGAGACTCCACCACTTCCCACAGGAGAGTCGTGGCTCACACCTTGTCAGTGCAAAGGGCTGAGTATGCAGATCCCTGCTGATTCCAGTGGGAACTGGGCTCCCAGGGATCTGAGGTCACAGTTTGACCAGCTGTCATTTTTCTTTTAAATAAGTAAGGTGAGAAGTTGGATTTCAGAGAAGCAGCTTCTTCCACACTCCATGACAATATCAGCGGGGTGACTAAGCCTAAAGCTGTGTTTGTAGAATCAGGAGAGGGCTACAAACTTGTTCTTTCAGTTGAAGTAACACTGCTTTTTTGTTGATAGGACTTTGAGTCAGGAGGATCCAGGAGACAATCAGATAACACTGGAGGAGATCGTGCAGATGGTAAATGCTTTTCTCCCCTCAACTTTTAATTACCATCAAACTAGAGTGATTTACTAATGCTCGCTGTGAGACACCCAGCCACTTTTTGGATAGCTTAGTTGTATGTTAGCATGATCAGCTTGTATCCATGTCTAGCATTGCTTTATTTCACTGCCCAGTTCCTCTTGGGACCCTACCCCTTTGGAATTATCCACAGACATTATTTTCTTTAGGCTGTTTTACATCATACTACTCTCTGTTACCCTGTGAATCATGTGGCAGTAAAGTGGGCCAAACTGTGCACAAAATGTCCACAGAATAGATGTTCAGATGTTTGTGTGGCTGTACTATGCCCATTTGTTAGTGTCCTGTGTGCATTACACTTGCCGGGTTTCATTAGCACACATTTGTGGAAAGCAGATTTCAAAGCCCCCTGTGCAGATATTTTCAGACAATGCATTTTAATTTGCACACACAAGTGCCTCTAGCGGAAGGCTTTGTGTACTCATTCAGTCAGGGCATTAATTATCTATCCAATCAAAACTAAGATGTACACCTTAACTGTCAAATAATTCTTATCAGATCAGAGAGTAAAACAGATTAAAAATCTATTCCTAGCACAGGTTAAAATAATGGACAGATATGAAAAGTTAGTCTGCTCACAGGAAAAAAGTCAGTTAATCGCACAAATTCTTCATTCTGAGTTATTGACGTAACTCTGCCCAGTGTGATGCAGCTGACCTTGTCTCTCGCTTGGAGACACAAACAGGTGATCAGAGAATCATAGGGTTGGAAGGGACCTCATGAGGTCGCCTAGTTCAGTGGTCGTCACACCACAGGTCACGACCCAGTACTGGGTCACAGACCCATGGTTACTGGGTCGTGGTCCTCTGGCTCAGAAGGGCAGCGGGGGAGAGGAAATGGTGGGAGCCAGAGCTCTGAGTGGCCGGCATCCAGGGGTAGCCTCCCCCAGCGGCACCCTCCGCCACCTGGCTCGGCTGGGGACATCACTACAGCAGCAGCAATGCAGAAAGAGCTGCCTTGCTACGGCGCCTGTGGCTCCATTCTGGCGGCCAGCGCAGCATGAGTGGCTCGGCTCGGCTCAGCTCGGCTCCGCACCTGTGGCATGTCGGCTGCCCAGTGTCCTGGAGGGTCAAGTTGTGTTCCAGGGGTGGGGAGGGCTTGGAGGCAGCTGGAGCCCTTGCCATGCATGTGCCTGAGCTGCCTCACTCCCTGCATGATTAGAGCCACTCCGCCCGTGCCCACTGCTCATCCCTGCTGCCACTGCCAAGCAGACAGCACATGCAGGGCAGAGGGAGCAAGCAGCCATCAGGCACATGGGTGGCAAGGGCTCCAGCTGCCTCCAAGCCCTCCCTGCCCCTGGAACGCAGCTTGACCCAGCAGCACACTGGGCAGCCGACATGCTGGAGATGCAGAGCCAAGCCAAGCCACTCATGCTGCACCGGAAGCTGTGAGGGAGCCACAGGTGCCGGAGCAAGGCAGCTCTTTACAGCAGCAGCACTGCAGAGCAGTGTCCCCAGCGGGGCTGGGTGGTGGAGCAAGCCTGTAACAACCAGGGGAAGCGAGCTGGGTGCCACCGTGGGAGGCTACCCCTGGATGTCAGCCACTCAGAGTCCGGCTCCCAACATTTCCTGTCTGCCACTGCTGCCCCCCTGAGCCAGAGTGCAGAGGGGAGAAAGAGGTGAAAGGGCGCAGGCCCCAACCAACACTCCTGGGCAGCTAGCATCAGTGTAAGCAGGGATTTCTTTAACGCACCCCCTCCACTCCTCTGTAACTCCCCTGAATTTCCCAGTACCCCCCTCCCATCGTCAGCTAGTAACAGTGTTGTACCAAATTAGTGTGCACTCCCTAAAACCCCCCCTAACCCTCCCGCACCCCCCCCCCCCAATTTCAAGTCCTGGGGAGAATACTGGTTTTAAGTTTCCCTGGGCTACTACAGCTGGGGGAAGTTTGAAAGGAGCCCAGTGTATCTATAGTAGCAGCCTGCTGTTTCTCTGCTACCAGCACCCAAGGCTGGGGTTACCAGATACCAAAGCATGGAAAGGAGGACAGGGAAGGACAAAAAGGAGGACATTGGAAGACACATGGAGCAAATTTAGTATTAATGTGATATTCTTCTGTTTTTAGGGGGCCCTGAAATGCTTCCCCCCTAAAAACAGGGCGTTCTGGGGCTTTCCAGTATACTTTAACCCCTGTAAGTAAAAGCCTGACAAAACCATGTATTTTTAAAATGCCTGTTGGACGGTGTACCTGAAGGTAAAAAGGAGGACATGTTCTCCTTTTGCCTGACATCTGGTAACCACAGGGTTCCCAGCCAGACCCACATTCAGCTTCAGCAGTGCTGAGCGGGGGGGGCTTAATTTAAAGGTCCCTTCTGGGGCTGCTGCTATGCACCCCAAGTCCTTCATCTGCCCTGTTTTGCGTCTCCCATCAACAATCCATCCCCAGGCCAGCACCCAAGAGCCATGTCCCATGCCACCAGTCAGTACACCCCTACACCTTATTGATTCAAAATTTAATGGTAGTTGAAAATAGTGTATATATAATTATAATACCATTAGACCAACATTACAATTATTCATGTATAATATCTTGTAGCAATAAACCCCTGTAAAGCTGGAAAATATGGATTGTTTTGTAATAAGAGAAAGAAGTAATGGCTTTGACTTGTATCAGTTATTGATGTGGGTTAAACTGCAATGCACTGCAATATTACACTTTTATGAAAAGATGTAATTGTTGGGTCACGGTCGTAAATAAATTTTTTCAACTGGGTCCCAAGAAAAAAAGTTTGAAAACCACTAATCTAGTCCAACCCCCTGCGAAAAAGCAGGACCACTCCCACTAAATCATCCCAGCCAGGGTTTTGTCTAACTGAGCCTTAAATATCTCCAAAGATGGAGATTCTACCACTTCCCTAGGTAGCCTATTCCAGTGCTTCACCACCCTCCTAATAAGAAAGTTTTTCCTAATATCTAACCTCGACCTCCCCAGCTGCAACTTGAAACCATTGCTCCTTGTTCTGTCCTCTGTTACTACCACTAACAGCCAAGCTCCATCCTCCTTGGAGCATCCCTTCAGGCAATTGAAGGTTGCTATCAAATTCCCCCTCAGTCTTCTCTTCTTCAGACTAAATAAGCCTAGTTCCTTCAGACTCTCTTTGTAAGTCTTGTGCTCCAGCCCCTTGATCATTTTTGTTGCCCTCTGCTGGACTCTTTCTAATGTGTCCATGTCCTTTTTGTAGTGGGGTGCCCAAAACTGGACACACTATTCCAGATGCAGCCTCACCAGTGCCAAATAGAGGGGAACAATCACATCCCTCAATCTGCTGGCAGCACTTCTACTGATGCAGCCCAGTATGCCATTGGCCTTTTTGGCAGCAAGAGCACACTGCTGACTCATATCTAGCTTCCCATCCACTATGAGCCCCAGGACCTTTTCTCCAGTGCTGCTACTTAGCTGATTGCTCCCCAGCCTGTAGCAGTGCATGGGGTTTTTCCATCCCAAATGGAGGACTTTGCATTTGTCCTTGTTGAGCCTCATGGGATTTCTATTGGCCCACTGCTCCAATTTGCCAAGGTCTCCCTGAATCCTGTCCCTGCCCTCCAGTGTGTCTACTGTTCCCCCCAGCTTGGTGTCATCCACAAACTTACTGAGTGTGCAGTCTATCCCATCATCCAAGTCATTGATGAAAATGTTGAACAGAATGGGCCCCAGGACCGACCCCTGGGGCACCCTCCTAGTTACTGGTTGCCAACTAGACATTAAGCCACTGATCCTACTCGCTGAAGCCGTTGATCTAGCCAGTTCTCTATACACCTTACGGTCCACGCATCCAACCCTCACTTCCTTAACTTGCCAACGAGAATGCTGTAGGGAACCTTATCAAAAGCCTTGCTAAAGTCAAGGTATATCACGTCAATGGCTCTTCCCGCCTCCACAAATCCAGTCATCTCATCAGAGAAGGTGATTGGGTTAGTCAGGCACAATTTGCCCTTGGTGAATCCATGCTGACTGCTCCTGATCCCTCTCTTTTCCTCCAAGTGTTTCAGGTTGGATTCTTTGAGAACCTGCTTCATGATTTTTCCAGGGATTGAGGTTAGACTGATAGGTCTGTAATTCCCTGGATTCTCCTTTTTCCCTTTCTTGAAGATAGGTACTATATTTGCTTTTTTTCCAGTCCTCCGGCACCACCCCTGTTCTCAAGGAGTTTTGAAAGATAGTGGCTAGTGGTTCTGCAATCTCATCAGCCAACTCTCTCAGCACCCTTGGATGCAGTTCATCCAGTCCCATAGACTGATGCATATCCAACTGCTTGAAGTAGTCCTTAACCTTACCTTCCATAGCCAAGGGCCTCTCTTCTCTCCAATCTGCCATACCCAGTGTAGTGGGCTGGGAGCTGGCCCTCCCTGTGAAAACTGAAGTAAAAAAAGCATTGAGCACTTTAGCCTTTTCCTCATCCTCCACCACTAGGATACCTGCCCCATTCAGTAAGGGACCTATGCCATCCTTGATCCTCTTCTTGTTATCGACATACTTGTAGAACCCCTTCCTCTTATCCTTCACATCCCTTGCTAGCCACAACTCCATTTGTCCTTTGTCCTTTCTGATTTTATCCCTGCAGTCCCGAGCAATGTCTTTATATGCCTCCTTAGTCATCTGTCCAAGCTTCCACTTCCTATAAGCTTCCTTTTTATGCTTTAGCTCAGCACAGAGTTCTCTATTAAGCCACGCTGGGCGCCTTCCACATTTGCTGTGCTTTCTGCTCATCGGAATGGTATCTTCCTGTGCCCTTAGCAGGGTTTCTTTAAAATACAGCCAACTCTCTTGGACATCTTTCTGCTTCAGATCAGCCTCCCAGGGGATCCTGCCCCTCAGCTCCCTAAGGGAGCCAAAATCTGTTTTTCCGAAGTCAAGGGTTTGTGTTTTGCTTCTTTCCTTTTTTCCATTGATCAGAATCCTGAACTCTACCATCTCATGGTCACTGCTGTCCAGGTTGCCGTTCACTTCTACTTCCCTGATCAATTCTTCTCTGTTTGTGAGCAGCAGGTTGAGAGGTGCAAGGCCCCTGATTGGTTCCTCCTGCAATTGTACCAGGAAGTTGTCCTCAGCGATCTCTAGAAACTTCCTGGATTGCCTGTGCACTGCTGTATTGGCCTCTCAGCAGATCTCAGGTTAATTGAAGTCTCCCATGAGAACCAGGGCCTGCGATCTGGAAACTTCTGCCAGTTGTCCATAGAATGCCTCCTCCTCCTCCTCCTCCTCCTCCTGGTCTGGTGGTCTATAGCAGACACCCAACACGACATTCCCCCTTGTTGCTCTCTCCTCTAAACTTAACCCACAGCCTTTCAACCAGCTTGTTTTCACTTCCGTAATGGAGCTTTGAGCAGTCACAGAGCTCTTTTACATATAGTGCTACTCCTCCTCCTCTTCTTCCCTGCCTGTCCTTCCTGAACAACTTATACCCATCCATGGCAGAGCTCCAGTCATGCAAGCTGTCCCACCATGTCTATGTTATTCCAATTACATCATAGTTCCCTGTCTGTGCCAGTGCTACTAATTCTTCTTTCTTGTTTCCCAGACTCCTTGCATTTGTGTACAGGCACCTAAAATACCGGGCCAGTTGCCCTACTTTCCACTGTCAATTTTCAGTTCTGTTGCATCTACTTCCGTGCATTTTCTCCCAGTGTCATCCTTCCTCACTTGCCTCAGGTATTATGTATGTATACTTCCACTGTGGTGTGTGGGGAGCTGGTCACACAACAGTCTTCCTGTCTGCCTAATTTGCGTATGGGTCTCACCTGGAACTGGATTGAAATAACAAATCCCTTTTACATCATGTAAAACAAACAAGGAGTCTTGTGGCACTTAAAGACTAACAAATTTATTTATTGTATAAACTTTCGTGGAAGAAAATCCCACTTTGTCAGAGGCTTTGAAGATGGGGAACTTATAGAATGGGAGGAAATAGATGCAGGGAAGCTTAAGTCATGGGGTCAGGTCACATTGGAACAGCAAGTCAAAGCAGTTGTGAAGATTCAAACACTGGGGAACAGTAGATAGAGGAAGATGAGGCCAAATTACCTGTTGTAATGAGAGAAAAATCCAAAGCCCCTATTAAGCCCTGAAGCAATGCAATCAAATTTGCAAATAAATTCAATCTCTGCAGCTTCTGTTTGAAGCTGCATCTGATGAAGTGGGATTTTTTCCCACAAAAGCTCATGCAATAAAATTTGTTAGTGTTTAAGTGCCACAGGATTGCTTGTACTGAACTAGACTAACACAGCTGCCCCTTTGGAACTTTTACATCATGGGTTCAGTTCACCAAATGGTGGATTTTCCCCTATGCTGGCAAAGTCCCAGACATATGTAATCTGTATTAGTATTTCTGTTAGACTGTTGCTTGTTCTGACTACACATTTAGGTCCAGGTCTCAATACTGGCAACCCCGTGCCTTTAAAAATCATGAGTCAGGTCCCCAAAGACACAAGATTGGCTTAAAAATCTGGACATTTTTCAAAATAATAAACAGCTTTGATTTGCCTTCTGCCTTCCGCGCTTTTAGGGTTCTCTCACTTCATGTTTTCAAGCTTTTCTCTGCAATCCAGAGGCTAGAAACTTAGTTTAGAGAAACCAAAGGAAGTGAAGATTCTTGTGCAATCTCCTGATCCCAGCAGCTGTGGTTTTAAGAATAACACCAAGTGTCACAAGGCTGGCAATACACGCAGCAGCATATCTAACACCCAGGTCTGGATTTTACAAATGTATGCAGATGTTCTTCTGGGCTTGTTCTGATTTCAAGTTCCATTTCACGCTAATCAGCAGCTTTGAGACCAGGTCTGGATTTTGAACCCTCCACCCAGACAGACTCCAGTGGGTTCAGATTGAGTTCTGGCTCAAGCCCATCTTGAATTTTCATCTAATTTTTGTCATTTGTGGCGTTCCTGGGTCTTGTCCCTCCTGCCGTTAAAGGTCTGTTTATCTTGCAGTGTACCATGTTTGCTGTAGGCAGGAATCTCCCTCCACCTAGATGCAGTCTGACCCTGCTTCAGTTGCCGTGAGTGGGCCTGCTCATAGGCTTTCTTGATTCTCTCGGCACTTGAGAGAGATTCACAAAGAAAACCAACGTGGGCATTTTCTTCCTGGAACCCATTTGCACAAAATGATTCCTTTTGGCCAGGAGTGGATTTTAAATAGCCTCTTGACTCCTGTTCCTCCTGGCCAGCTTTTGTTGTGTTTGCAGTCAAGGAGACTCCTGTCTGCTGCTCTGCAGAGCCAGCCATATTTTTACTTGAGCAGTCTTGGAGACTACTAGCATTCTCCAGTACTCCTGCAGGGGAGGGATCCCTGGTCTAAGTCAGCTTTGGTTTGGAGGGGTCTCTCCCCATCCTTCTCTCAAGATGCCTGCTTGGACAGGTAACTCTCAATGCCACTCTGAATTCAGCGTCTTTGGTGGAGTCTTTGCTTCTGGCCGAGGAATGAGCATGTCTGTTCTGAGGACAAAGAGCTTTCTCCAAATCCTCTTTAAAAAGCAGATCTGAGAAGGGAGAAGCACTGTTGCATTTCACATCCTTGCATGTGCATGCCAGAGCATTTCCCCAGGACTGATCCAGAGGTGCAGCTTGCACCTGAGCAGTCATATAAGTGCCCCTTCTGCTTTGCCTTCCAGACGCTCCCAGCATAAGCCGGGACTAGGCATTCCAAAGCAGCAAAGCTTGGCTGGCTGTTAATTCCCTTACTGCACCTGGGATACTGTTCAGTACCAGTGTCCATGTTTGTGTTGGCTGGCACCCTTTGCAGGACAGGACAATGCAAGCACTTCCTTCGACGCCTGTGTCTCTGTAAAAGAATGGTCTGTGGGGATTAAGCAGGCTCCTCCAGCTTGCTGGGACCTATCTGGGGTCTGTGCTGTAGTGGGAGCATTCGGCAGAGTCACCCAGAATTCCACCAGGGAAACATAAGCTGCACTGTGCTCTCAGGTCTCCATCCAGTCAAGCTGGGGAGTCCAGGGTAGAGGGTGGCCTGGGCTGGCCTGGCCTCGCCTGCACCTTCTCTCCTTTCCAGGCGGCTAATACTTTATTGAGGTGTGAGCTGAGAGCACTGACTGATCTCCTCCAAGAGAGTCAGGCCAGCCTCTCTGCAGAGAGAGCTGGGGAGTGAAAAACATAGTCCCTCAGGCGCACTGCAGCGCTGTCCCTGAGAGCAGCCAAGAGAGCAGCAGTCACCAGCTTCGAAATTCCTGAGTGCAGCATGTGTCCCAGGATGAGGCCCCAGTCAGTCACTGAACAGCAGTCTCTACCCTAGATTTGTGCTCGTACAGTCTGTTCCTGGTCCTTATGGCCTTGACAGCTCAACTTACTCAGTCTGCCAAATTTCCTGTTGCAGGCTGCTGGGAGGACAGAAAATCTGCTTATTTTCGGTGGAGCAAGAAACTGTGATGTTCCCTCTTTTGCTGGCAGCAGCCCCAGGTTCCTAGATGCATATGTCTCAGTTGGCTACAGATCTCCCTGGGTGACAGGGTTACAGTAGGTCTGAGGAGGCAGCACTCAGGCCTGGGTCTGGATCAGGCTTAGATAGGCATCACAGTTCAACCTGGGAAATCTTGTGGTGGTATTTTGGACCTAAATGGTGGAATCTCACTGTTCTGAGTTTGCAGCCATTTTAGCCCAAAGCGGATTCAGAGACAGGCTTTCCCACTTTTAGACTCAAGCCAGAACTGGAGCCAGAGAGCCCAGCCTTGTCCTCTAAAACATGAAGGGGTGTGGATGTGAATTTCCAGTTTCAGCTCCCCCAGGTTTTAGTGTGCAAGGCTGAGTTCTCCTCACTCCCACGGGTGCAGTCACCCAGTATCGCTTTAGTTGCGGGGAGGGGTGGGCAGTGGTGGAGTTTGCGCTCATTAGAAATTTTCCCATTGGTTCCATGCAGCCTGGAACTAGTGTTTTCAAGGCCAAGCTCTAGTTTGTTTAGAGACCACTTGGTACTCCGTCCTGGGAAGCAGTGAAGTGAAACTGGGGGCTTGGTGTCAGCAGCCAATTCCTACTGCGCATCCAAAAAAGCAACCTAACTTGCAGACTCCATTTCACATCTGCACAGAGCACTTGAGCGTTAATGAAAACCAGCTTCCAGGGCATCACAGACACAACTGGGCCCTTCTTCCCTTCTCTTTTCTAAGCTTGTTAGTTCCAAGGACAGCCTCAATGGCTTTGATAACACTCTGCAGGAAGGTGAGGGGTCCAGGGGACCGTAGACTGCCTATGAGCATGGGTAACAAAGAGCCTGCTTGTGGCCCTTTGTCCACACTGGTGAGCAGTTATTCACACATGAAGTCTCAGTAAGTGAATGTAACTAATCATATGAGTAAGGGCACTACAGTGCGGCCCTCAAATGATGCTTGATGTAGATCTGCGTTCTAACCAGTTCCTGGTGCGGATGGCAGAACTGTCCACCTTGGGGAGACTTTCCCGTTGGACCTTAGTGTACAGCACGTAAGTGATGCTGAACGTATTCTTAGTAAAACACATGTTGACTGTTTATTTAGGCTGAGGGTGTCAAAGCAGAGCCCTTTGAAAACCACTCCGCTTTGGAAATAGCAGAACAGCTGACATTGCTGGATCACCTGGTCTTCAAGAAAATCCCATACGAGTGAGTACTGGCGGTTCTCTCGCCATCTGGTATTACACAGTCATCTGCTGTGGGACTTCTACCAGCATCAGGTGGTTGCTGATTGCAATATTCAGATATTAAACACGAGCCAGGCGGGATTCATCTTCAGCACAGCAAAGCCTTGTACAGACCAAATGACTCTACAGAAAAGGCACCACTGTGCGGAAGCTGGGACTCGGTGCCCCCGGGACTCCCAGCAATCTAGGACAGCAATCCACATTTAGTCCATCATTTCCCTGCGCTCAGTGTGGTCAGGAGGTGGGGAGCACCCCAGCTCAAGTCCTTTCCCACCTGAGCAGAAAGGAGAGGTGCCTGTGACATGGGTGAACACGCTCCCCTATGGGTACCCCCAGAGCCTGTCCCTGTCACGTCCTAAGCAGGTTCTGCCATCTGGTGTCAACACAGTTTGTCTGTAAAATGACTTTGTGTCTTCACTACTGGATGCTGAGATGGAGAGTGAAGTGCAGAGTTTCCCTTTATCCAGCCCTGCCTCAGCCACTCTCTGGACTGAGGGTAGTCACAGAGCCGATGACGCTTCCCCCGTTTCTTGTATGTGCTCACAGGACAGGGCACATGGGCCTGGCTCCTCCCAGTGTCTCCAGTGTCTGGGTAGGCCATTTGCCAGGCTGGTCTTGGTTTGTCCCTGTCCAGTACCGACACACACCAGACAAGGTCTGGCTGGTATAGCTGTGGATTTTTCGGAGTGTGCAATTTTGTAGTGTGCACTGTCCTGCCCTCACTGCTCTGACCTTGCCTGTAGCGTGTGTGTGAGATCACACTGGTCACTGGGTGCCGTGGTGCTCTGGGGATGCCTGAGTGGGTTCTGCAGACAGGACAGGTAATGACGAGACCAGGTCCTGTGGGAGAGCTGTTGTGCCCCTGGTATTGGCAGCACTTGTTCGTTTCTGTAACACAGAAAAGGTGGGAGGGAGGTTGACTGACACCTGCCCCCGGCACATGCAGGAAATGGGCCGTGTAGGACACACCCACCATCTCCTCATGGACCCTCCCTATTCAGTACACCAGGGGCTGACTTGGAGAACTCCGTTCCTGACATTGCACGTGATGAGTTGAGTGACGTCTAATCTTATGTATTCAGGGATAGCGCTGAGACCTAGTGTTGCCCTGTTTTTCCTTTCAACTAAGGAAGGCAGTTTCTATGCCTCATTTGAGAGGGCGATAGCCATCATGGTGAGAGTGCATCCCCCCGGGTGTTTCTCCTGCGGAAGAATTGCTGCCCCAGGGAGGTGACGTAGAATTGATCCTGGCTTTTATAATTTGCAGAGAGTTTTTCGGACAAGGTTGGATGAAGGTTGAAAAGAACGAAAGAACTCCATACATTATGAAGAACACTAAACACTTCAATGATGTAAGTACAGAGCTGTCAAAGATCCTATGGAGTGGGTGGCATACAAAGAGTCAAGGCAGTGACACTTGTCCATTGCACACCCTACATCTAGGATTTATTGACTCTGTTTCTGGGGTGATTTCTTTAAACACTGTTTTCTGGAAACAGAGTGATTTTCCCCAGTTTGAGACCCAGCTGAAAGGAACCCAAGTATAATGTGTGGATCCATTTCACTTGGAATGGGCAAAACAACCCTCAGGTCTAGTGTGTCCATATTTGGGCAGGTGGTGGTAAGGAGCTGAAATCTGAATCCAAACTTCCCCAGGCTTCAGGTTATTTAAATCTGGCCTTTTGTGGACTGAGATTTGAGCTGAGAACTTGGACCAGGGTTTAGGTTTTGGCTCTGTCCCAACATAAAATATGTAGGAACTATGCCACTAAACAAAGAAAGTGCAATCAGAGGGAAAATACAAACTGAAAAGCATGGGCCAACATTTTCAAGGTTGGACACTTGAAGTTAGGTCCCTAGAGTGAAATCCTGACTCCCTTGACGTCCATGACAAAGCTCCCTTTGACTCTGGGGGGCCAAGACTTCACCCCTAAATCTATGTCTAGATTTCTAAATCTGTGGCCTGCTTTCAAAGTGTTATGTCCCCTTAGCTCATGATCTAAGGGCCAGTGCTTGAAAATGTTGGTTGACCCTGCCAGCAGGTTCGAAGATTTGAGGATCTTGGGGGGCAACCACTGCACCCGTGGGGTACGGGGTGGATCTGGGGTACACTTTATTAAAATGAGTATAGGGTAAGGTGAGCGGTGGTCGGTGTATGTCGTGTTTGTCACAGTGGTTTCTGTAAAGTGTTGGGGGGTACCTAACTTTCGGGAGTGGGGACAGGTTGGGGAACAATGGGTTCTTCAACTAACCTACTAACACTATAGCCCTACTCACTATAACCTAAAGGCTACCTTAACACACTATAGGAAAAGGGGGGGTACAATGCAAATTAGTGTGCCACAGTGGCAGAGAAGATAAGTAGCAGGGAAACCGGGGCCTGAAGAGGAGTAAAGGCAAGTGCGGGGGGGTGTCGAAAGGCAGCGGGGTGAGGAGGTGCTTGGGGGTTGGGGTAAGGGGACAGAGGCGGGAGAAGGGCTGTAGGTGTGTGGGAGTGTGGGCAATGGGGAGAAGCACGAGGGGCTGAAAGGCGATTCAGGGGTTTGTGAGGGAGGCAGAGGAGGGCAAAATGGTAGGGAAGGCAGAAGGGGTTCGGGGAAGCGGCTGGCCGGGAAGGCAGGAGGGGTTCGGGGGAAGCGGCTGGCGGGGAAGGCAGAAGGGGTTCGGGGAAGCGACCGGCCGGGAAGGCAGAAGGGGTTCGGGGAAGCGGCCGGCCGGGAAGGCAGAAGGGGTTCGGGGAAGCGGGGGAAGCGGCTGGCAGGGAAGGCAGAAGGGGTTCGGGGAAGCGGCCGGCCGGGAAGGCAGAAGGGGTTCGGGGGAAGCGGCTGGCGGGGAAGGCAGAAGGGGTTCGGGGGAAGCGGCGGTGGCCACGGGAGCGGCTCGGGAGCCGCAAAGAAAGCAGGAGCGCCGCTGGAGAGCCCGGCACGCCACAGAAAAGCGGCTGGGACCCGGGGTGCCGCGGAAAGCGGCGGAGGAACCGCAGCAAGGGCGGGGAGCCCGCGGGGAGCCGCAGGAGAGTGGGAGCCACTCGGGAGCCGGGAGCCGCAGGAACGCGGCAGATACGGGAGCGGCTCGGGAGCCGGGGGCAGGAGGTGGCAAGGGTAGCGGGGCGGGGAGAGCGGCTCGGGGGCTGGGAGCCACAGGGACACGGACAGAAGGAAAGTTGAGGCGCACGGGGGATCCCAGAAATGAAGAGGGAACAAGTAAAGTTAAAGGGAAAAAGGTTTATTTAAGTCAGGGAGGTTACAGAGGGGAGGGCAAAGGCAAGTTAACCAAACAATTCTAAAGGCTAGGAACTAAAGGAAACAATCTTAACAGCTAACTTAAGATTTCTAATTAACTCTATACAATGTTGCAAAACACAATACTCTTAAAGCAAGTTCAAACAACCCAGGAGGAAAAGAGATACACTGGATGATACAAAGTAGCAAGAAGCAATTGCAGACACGGGGAGCTCCTAACACAAACTGGAGCTGCAAGCAAACAGAAAGGTACACACGCAAGCGTGTAAAGCTGGGGAAAGCAGTTTTAAAGCAGCCCTAAAGAAATAGCTTAAAGAAAGGTTGCAGGGCAGACTCTTACCACTCCTAGAACAGCATCACAGGCTGAAGGAGACTCGTAGTCGGAACTCGTGGGGGTAACTCGTGGATACGCTCTAGGGGGAACTCGTGAGCGGAGGAGGCAGCTTCTGGTTGATCAGGCCAGGAGAGATGTTGAAGACCGTCCTGCCTGAGCACCCCAGATCCTCAGCTTTTAAAGACTATTTCCCGCCTTTCCCTGATTACAGGGAATGTGGGGAACAATGGGGGTGTGAGTCATGCCCTGCAGAACCTTGCAGTTAGGCAGAGCCCACCTACACCAAGCCCTGCAAAACAATGGGCCCCAGGGTGGTAACGGCCATCCAGTTGAGTTCAAGTGGGCCATCTAGTTAAGGTGAAGGAGCCATTGTTCACTTCACACGTAATGATGGCTCGGGAGGGTTGGCCATCAAAGTAACTGCTATGAGTCACAGACATTGGTCAGACTATTCTCTGTATCCATCATAAAGACCCTGAGACTGTATGTTTGTCTATGGGCCAGTTATAGCCCAGTCAAATGTTGATATAGGCTCAGATTTAGCAAAGGAGATAAGCATGCACTTAAATTCCACTGACTTCAGAATTAGTCAACCCTGTGCTTAGATGCTTTGCTGGTGCTGGATCTATATAACCATTTTTCAAGTGGACTGCACTTGGCCCAGATCTCTACTGCTGATTTCTGACTCTGTGAAGTCCAGCAGGTGGCAATACTTAAAATTATTACCCTGAACGCCATGGCAAAGTGGCAGCAGTCAGCATATGTGTGGCTGCAGTAAAACAACCATCCACTTGGCATCTTCTGCTACAACGGTGCTTGCAGCAGAATCAGTCACGTTCCTTTCGGGGGCTCTCTCTGTTGAGTGAGGCAGCCAGTAAAAGAGTGTCATGGTGAAAGGTCTTCAGGGAATCAATGCAAGCTGTGTATGAGCAGTATTCCTAACCCACTGGCTTATAACCGTCCTCTCCTTGCAGATCAGTAACTTGATAGCTTCTGAAATCTTGCGAAATGAGGATATCAACGCAAGGGTGAGTGCCATTGAGAAGTGGGTGGCTGTGGCAGACATCTGCAGGTGTTTACACAACTACAACGCTGTCCTGGAGATCACCTCCTCCCTGAACCGCAGTGCTATCTTCCGGCTCAAGAAAACATGGCTCAAAGTATCCAAGCAGGTACCAGAGCTGTAGAAATTGTTACTTGTGATGCATCTGTGATGTTTATCTCCCCCTTTCTGATCTGGTGTACTGCTGCGCCTCCCCGATCCCCCATTCCTGGATCTTGACTTACCCTGTTGTGCCAGGTGGACCCTCATTCCTGGGTCAGGCCACACCAGCCCCTGCATGGAATCCATCCCAAGCAGTGGGTGTGCACCTCTAGCCACTCAGGGGCAGTCTCCCAGCAAGCACCCCCAGATGCCACACCAGCAAATTCTGTTCTGCAGGGATGAGGACTTGTCGCAAATCACAGTAAGCTCATGTACACCGGTCTGTTAGTTTAACAAAGAAACCCATATACATTCAGCCTTTGCTCCTTTGCACTCACTCAAATCCACACAGCTGTAGATAAAGCAAACACTAGTTTATTGGTTCAGATATGGTTTTAAGTGAGTATATAGCAAATTAATGCACAGTCAATTAATCAATCAGTCAGGTGTCACCACAAGCAAATAAAAGATAAGACACATTCTGACCTAAAGTTTACTATTGTCATCCATGTCAGTCTTACTCACACTGATGATGGTTTTACACCCAGTCTCTGCCCTTGCCTGGGCAGGGCTCAAACCTGGCTTGTAAATGGAGATCTTTTCAAGATGGAGACTCTCTGGCAAAAAGCCCCAAACTGTTTAAAGTGTGACTTTTCTCCTCCTCAAGGCCAGGTGAATCACTTTGTTCAGAAAGTTCCAGAGGGGCAGCTGTGTTAGTCTGGTTCAGCAGAAGAAGCAAGGAGTCCTGTGGCACTTAAAGACTAATAAATTTATTTATCATATGAGCTGTCATGGGAGAAAATCCCACTTCGTCAGATGCTTTGAAGATGGGGAACTTACACTCCCTTGCATTTATGTTTATCCCATTCCGTAAGACATGAGATCAGGTCATAGAGTAACAGCAAATCAGAGCAATTGTAAAGATTCAAACACTGGGGAACAGCATAAGAGAGGGGGATGATGTCAGATCACCTGTTGTAATGAGGTTCTGCTTTGGAGAGCAAGGGGTTGGGGCTCGATGCCACGATGTGTTATCCCAGTGCTGGTCTTTGTCCTGCACCGTCTTCTCCCATGCTGATGGTCTGGGCTCATGCTCAGAACCCGACCAGGCTTTGGAAGGCAGTGCTGGTTTGCCCCTTGACACCGTTGGTCTGGGCGAGGTAGGAGCTGGCAGCTGCCGGAAGGCCTTTGCTGCCTTGAATGCTTCTGGCGTGGAGGGAAGCATGACAGTCTCTGGCCCTTGTCGGTTTCAAAAGGGATAGCCGTGTTAGTCTAGGCCAGTAAAAAACAACAAGGAGACCCATCTTCGAAGCATCTGAGGAAGTGGGATCTTCTCCCACGAAAGCTCTGGCCCTTGTGCCGTTGATGAAGCCTGTGTCGGCGACCTGCACCTGTTCTGGTGCTGCAGCTTTTCCTTAGGGAGGGTGCCCCTGGCAGACTCTGAACCCAAGTGGACTTTCTTAGGCCTTGTGGTCAGGGATCTGTGCTGAGGAGGGGCCGGTGCTGATTGGGCCTGCGCTTCTGGGACCTCATTTGCTGACGAACGACTGCTTGGCACCGAGGCAGGTTGTAGTGCCTCTTCCACCATGATGGAGCACAGGCGATGTTCCTGCTCCTTCTGGGTCCTTGGCTTGATGGATTAACAAATCTTGCATTTATCAGCCCTGTGGCTCTCACTGAGGTATTTCAAGCACTTTTTGTGCAGGTGGCTGATCAGGAAGGCCTTTCCGCAGCTGCCACAGGGCTTGAAACCCGCCTGGTTGGTACAGTGCTGGTGCACATAGTACCTCTGGATCATGGTGGGTTGGTGGTTTCCTCGACGCATATAGAGCCTGGAGGAAAAACCAAAACAAAGAGGGATTCCAGGATGGAGTGAATTGAAGAGTGGACAGGCATTTTGTAAGAGCAGACAGTTCCAGGACCATTGCTAACAGGCGGAAGGAAAGAACTGAAGGTGGAGCAGGGATAGGGGCAGGGCCACCTATATGCTGCGCAGGTCAGAGGGGGCATTGGCACTGACCCTACAGGGACAGGCAAGGGCAAAAAGGTTTCCGGCATCCGTGAGCTGTGGCACATAGACACCTATATCTGAAGGATGTGAGCAGCACTTGAAAAAGAATCTGTCAGGGCTGTCGATCCCATAAGTGTGTGTATGCCATGTAAGCTGATACTCTGATGGCAAGAAGTTGGAGGTCCAGTTAAAATTTTGTGTTCCTACCTGATGAGTCAGCCGCATTTGCTAACTAGATGTGATCTTTGCCAGTGTGACTCCATGACATAGCTCCACTCCCCAATTTATTGCTCTCATATAAGTTTTTAATGGAAACTTCCCAGCTCTCACATGACTGTTTGCACTACAGATACACATGCCTCAGCATTTTCTTCTGGCACTCAGGCTGTGCTCTCCCGACATGGCACGTCTGCATCCTGTACCCCTAGTTCTGGTGCTGTGTGTTGTGCGCTGTCCAGATTCTGCTCCGTCACTCCTCAACACTGGAGGAGGTTGGAGTGAATCAGGGATGTTTGACAGCAGCATTTCAGCAGCCCTGGAGCTACAGCAGGCCCATACTAGCCAGTGTGGGTGGTGGTGCTATGAATGCCCCTGTTCCTCCAGGGCCGAGATCTGTCCTGAAGTGGGAAGTGGCTTGTTTTCACAGCTAGCCCAAGGAAGAGCATAAGACTCCAGCTCACAGCAGCTGGGTGACAGGTCAGGTGCTTTTTTCTGGCCCATTCCCTGTTCTCGGGTGTGCCTGGCCAGCACTAACACCCCTTCAGCAGTCAACGGGGAGCTTTGGCTGGGTGCAGGTGCCTCGGTCAAGCAGGTTAAAGCACTTCCGTGACAGAGCTCCTTTCTGTGGATTTTTCGCTTGACCAGCCCTCAAAACGGCTGCTGGAACAAGAGCATGGCACAGTTTCTCTTGAGCTGCGTTGCATAAAAACAGAAAGCAATGGCCATGCTCCCTAGAAAGGGCAAAGTGGCAAGCTCCCCAAAGCCAGGGCTGCACTGGCTGCCTGGCAAATCTGGTATTGACTTTTGGGATGCATCTGCACTGGAGCTAGAGGTATGATTCCCAGCTAGCATAGACGTGCCTCCCAGCTCAACTCAAGCTAGTGCCTGCAGAGAGCAGAATAGCCTGGGCAGTGGCTGAGGCTAGCCCTCCATGTACCTACTTGATGTCTGGGGAGCAAGCGTGCCTGTGGCTAGCCTGAGCCACTGTCCATGCTGTTCCAGCAACGTGATTGCTTTCAGGCGCTCACTTGCGCAGAGCTAGAGCAGACACGTCTCTGAGTGCCGGGAATTACAACTCCTGGGTCCAGTGTAGACAGAACCTTAAACTGCTCGCTTACTGGCCCAGATCCTCACCCTGGACACAAACTCCAGCACATGCATGATGGCCAAAGGGACAGGATCCATCACACCCCTTTGTGACGCTCTGTGCTGGGGCAGACCCATGTGGACTCCTCAAACCCTGAGCCTCCTGCACATTGGGTATGTTGTGCTCAGGGCCTCCATGCTCCCAGGCCGCAGGGGAACAGGAGATGGGCACAGGGCATGGAGTCTTAACCTCGGGCTGCTGGCAAGCATCCAGGTATCCCAAGAACCATGTGCTTCCCATGCAGCTTCATGGGGTGGGGTGGGGTTCCTGGTGAGCTGGGAGAGCAGTGTTGGGATAGAAAGGGGGACCCTGGTCAGGAAGGGGGCCACGAACTGTCCCTCTTAGGCATTACAGGGTAGATCCTGTTGGCCCCTTTCCAGCACAGGCACATTTTGTGAGGCTGGGGGTCGGCAACCCAAAAGATATGAAGAGCCATTTAAAAAAAAATTCTTTACTAACCAAGTGTTTTGAGAGCTGCAATGTGTACAGCCCCCTGGGGTTGGGGGCTGGGCCAGGGTATCTGCTGCAGGGGCCCCCAGTGGTGGTGGGGAGCCAGGAACCAGGACTGGCCCCCCAAAGTGTCCCTTGGTACCAGGAGCCTGCACCTTTGCGTAGGCTGGCCTCAGGGTTCCCCAGTGGCAGTGGGTCCAGGACCCATAGCTGCAAGGTGGCAGCCAAAGAGCCGCATGTGGCTCCAAAGCCACAGGTCGCAGACCTCTGTGGTAGGCCGTTTTGTGCAGAGAAGAGCAGCTTCAGTGCAGGCTGCCAGCTGTAGGATCCTATTATTTCTTTGCATGGAGACTTGGGAACCTCACCCCAGCCTCACACGGGGTTCAAGCTGGGAGTCCAGGGGGACAAGACAGCACTGCAGTCAGCTCCATTTGCTCTGTTGGGGTTTCCATCGCCCCCCCCCCCACCTCCATGGGAGGTGAGGACACTGAGCAGGCTGAGGGACAGGTTTTGGGGAGACCTTTTGGAGGTCTGAACATCTCCAATGAGGGGGCCGAGCCCTTCATTGCCAGAGGTTTCAGAATCGCTCATATCTGCGTCTCATGGGAAGGCCTCTTTCTAATTAGTGCATGCTCTTAATTCCTTGCAGACAAAGGCTCTGATTGATAAACTCCAGAGGCTGGTGTCGTCAGAGGGCAGGTTTAAGAACCTCAGAGAGGCTCTGAAAAAGTAAGTGACCCTTGGCTGTCTTCCTGTGATTACCTGAGCCCTTCTCAGACAGTCTGCTTTCCCTATTTTGTTACAATGCATGTGTCTTCCTGAAACTCCCCAGTGACCCTTCTTTGCATGAATAGCCAAATTACGGCTGTCCATTAGGACAGTGGAGAGCCACTGCTCTCCAAGACACATCCCCAATCAGCAGGTGTGGCCAGGATTCCTTCTTCCTGGAAGTAGGCCTTGGCATTTGTCTGTATTAAAACACATTTTGTTTGCAGGGGCCCAGTTTACCAAGAGATCCAACTCATGCTGTGAAACTGCCCTGGATTTCATCATTATTTATCCTTCCACCCATCCATCCCTGTGTCCTCACAAATTTTATCAGCAGTTAGCCAGTTCATATTCACTGCTAGATCATGATGAAAATGTTGCATTTCCTGGGGCCTAGAACTGATCCCTGACAAAACCTCACTAGGTGCATCCCCAATCAGTTGTGATTCCACACTGACACTGCTTTTTGAGATCTGCCAACTAGCAGGCCCTACTCTATGTAACGAGTGGAGCCATTTTATCAGAATGCAGTGTCATGCTCAGCTAAATGTCTCACAAAGCTTTGCATCTGCATGCTTCCCTCTATCAGCCAAGATGGGTTTTATTCAGTGAGGAGATTTCAGGTCAATCTGACAAGAACCATTTTTTGTTGATTGGCATTACCTATAGTCCTAGCCTTTAATTCTTCATTAATTGAATCTCTTATCAGCTCTCCCATTATTTGGCCTGGGATTAATGCCAGGCTGAACACCCACATCATCCCGTTTGCCCTTTTTGAATATTATCACATCATCAGCACTCTTCCAGTCTTCTAGAATTGCCTTAGTGTTCCCAGATTTATTAAAAATGACTGTAACTGGCCAGAAATCACCTCGGTCAGCTCTTTTAAGTGACTTGGGTGCAGAATATCGGGGCCTGCTGATTTAGAAATGTGCATCCCTAGATGTCATTTAGTATCCCCTTAGTTCATCTCACTGCTGGAGAAATGCAAACCTAATGCACAGTCTGAGCAGCTACTCCAAGGTGTGACAAATGGGTACCAGCATGGAGCTGTTTAGGGCCCTGCTTTTAACTGCCTCTTTCTGGTCATAGCAAGGCTGCATAATAGGCTATGTGGACTGCCAAAGCCAGATCCCATTGGACAGAAGGAAAAAGGAGAGAGATCAGAAAGAGAAAGATGCTCTTGCTTCTGCATATTTTCCCATCAGCATTTGTTGTTGTAGGCTGTTATCACATCTTATAACTTACTCTGGCTTCTGACAGTGGTGCTCCCAGTTAGGGTAAATTTGTGGGCCCAGTTAGCATAATGTGGCTTAGCTTTTATTTGAAGATTGTGTCCATGTTGATACAACAGTTGGGGACCCCCCCGAAATTCTGCTTTCTGTGCTCCTGGGGAGGCAGGCAGGACGGGCGTGGCAACAGTCATCATTCTAACTCTGAATCGATTAGCAGAAGGTTAGAAAGATCTTTCAAAACGTCTTTCCTAAAGATCTCAGAAAGACGTCTGTGAGGAGGGAGGGAGGACTCCAAACTCTCCCTCCCCCCCTTCTGCTCACTACCGAACAATGTTCCCTTGAATAGGGATGCAGTCCAGCACACGGTTCATCATGACATTCTGCTGGGGGCTGGTTGCATCAGCCATGACCCATGCACAGCAGAAAAGGCCTGCGGGGTGAGGCAGGACATTTGCCATCTTGTTACTTTCCAAGTTTGTCTGCAGTTTCTCAAAAGCGATTGAAAGGTTTTTCTGTGGTTTCTTTAAAAAACAAAAGTACACTTTTTCTTTTTCCTTTTGTCTGATCTGCTTTTAAGTTGTGACCCACCCTGCGTTCCTTACCTGGGAATGTATCTGACAGACCTGGCATTCATAGAGGAGGGAACTCCAAATTACACTGAAGATGGCTTGGTGAACTTCTCCAAAATGAGAATGGTGAGTGTCACTTACCTGGGTGAAATAAAGGAGAGTTTGGTACAGTCCAGGGTCAATCTGATGGAGAGCTGTTATTGGGAAGAGTTTTGTAGCAAATGTACCGAGAGCTGTATGTTCTTATGCACCAGAGCTGGAGCCTGGCTTTTGCCCCTGCACTCAGCACCCATGGAAGCCAGTAAGCAGTGCAGAGGAGAAAATGCTAGTCAGCACAGCTAAACAGTTACACTCTGCACTAGAGAAGTGGTTCTAGACATGATACATTTTGTCACGGCCACATGCTCTGCAGGTGTAAAATGGAATAGTGTGAGTAATGTCAGTGGAGCCACGCTGATCTACGCTGGTGAAAGTGTGGCCCTAGGCTCCCAGTTAGCTCCTACCTAGTTCTTCAGTGTCTCACTGTTCTGCCAGTACGTGGGGCTCCAGGAACCGAACAAAGCTTTCTTGACACCACTTCCTGCAGGCAAAGGTCTGACCGCCTGCTCCCATGGGACTTCTCAGCAGGGTTTGAGCCCAGAGCTCTCAGCTCCACGCTGCAGACGCCCGTCACTCGAGCAGAAGGAACAACTCCATTATCCGATGCCCCTCCGCACCTTACACATTTCAACATTCTTGCAGCTGAAGGGAATAAATATTTTTAAGGGAGCAAAGAGAGACATTTCCATTGAAGACTAAATAATGTTGTTTCAGAATTTACATTAGTTTACAGAATGATTCTCTCCCCTCCACACTCCCCCTCCCCATTTCAGTCTGGACAGTATGATATTCTGGGGCAGTAATATGAGACATTACATTGTTTTATTTCTGGACAGATTTCCCACATCATTAGAGAGATCCGCCAGTTTCAGCAAACATCCTACAAGATAGAACACCAAGCTAAGGTATGTTTCTCCATTTCGATCTTCATAGGCTCTCTGTCCTGCTCTTCTCATCCACTGCTGTAGCCTTCACAGCCAATCAGCTTTTCATTTCTGACAGCTGCTCCAGAAAGGCGTGGATGTTTTTAAAAGAAGTTTAAAATAGAAGCAAATAAGCGGATCCATTTCTGGTGGTTCTCTTTGGGAGCTGATGGCATGCGGGTCCAAGAGGGGATGTGTGGAGCAGAAGGAATGGATATAGGAGGAGGAATGTATTTCTTCCTCTCCACCCCTGCTGTGCTGGGTAAAATAGGCCAGCTGGGCCAACTCCCATTCCTGACCTTGTTCTCATGCTATCATGCCTTCAAAACAAACTAAACTTCTCATTTCCCTTAATTTCTTCTGCCAGCTGAACAATGTGTGAGTGATGCAGCCAGGTGCTGCAGTGACAAGCAAGGTGTGAGAACCTGAGTAAAGCAGAACAGAACATTTTCTGTGTCCAACCAGGTGGTGAAAAGAAGTGGGGGGGATGAGCTGTGGTACAGCTGCAGGCTGCCAGCCCTGGGGTAATGGCCTTTGTCTGTGATGGAGCCACCCCCCTGCTTGTCCAGAGAAAAGAAAACAGCGTGAGTCACATTCCAAAGACAAAACAGCCTAGAGTGCCCGGCTAAGGGGACTGTACCTTCCTGAGGAGACAGTGGCTACAGTAGCATGACGGCTGGTTTCAGTTCTTCACAGAGACTCAGTTTGTTTTGTGTTCTGATAACAATTGGAAATAATACATTTCACTTCTTGGCTACCCGTGTCCAAGGCCCTTTTAATTAGTAATATCAATAATCCTATTCTGTAACAGATGCAGTCATTCAGCTAAAACCAGGAGCCTCTTTTCTGTCCTTGAGTCACCTCTCAGTACTCTCTCATTCACCACAAAAGAAGACTGTGTTAAAATTATGATTTTGTCTGAAATGTGATGAAGTAACCTACTTCTGGAACTGTCCTCCCTCACTCTGTCCTACAGCACCTTGTTCAGCAGGGCTGGCTTGACTATCTCTTTGACAGTAACTCTGATTTTCTGGCTGTGTTTCTTAGCTCAACAAGGTCAGGGCTTTTGTACTGAATGCTGTGCTGTGTAGACTAGTGCTTTGAGTTTAGTAATGTTCTGACATGTGTGCCCTTCCTGCTCATTGGGTTCATGGGAATTGGTTAATGGCTTCAGTGGCAAAAGAGCAGTTGTGGTAAGGTGATGAACTTCCAGAAACGGGATGTTAATGGTTTCTCAGGATTATCCATGGGGACGCAAGAGGCAACAGAAAGTTTGCTACAGGCTTAGCTGAAAACTGTACCTGCCAATGTGGTGCCTTCCAGAATATCACCGTAGAGGGAGTCACTGCTTGCGGATGGTGCTGCACGCAGCGTTGCAGGGCCAGCCACGGCTGTTATTAACGTTTCGCTTGACGTTGTTAGCCAGTGCTTGGGACCCTGCGGTGTAGTTTCCGTTAGGTTCTGAGTCAGGTGTATGCTGCATGTAGTCGTCTTGGTTTACAAAGGGTGTGTACCTGGTACTGTTCCACTGAACAACTGCAGGCAGTTTCCTTGCACAGAAATCCACAAGTCTGCCTCTCCCATGAGCAGTGTCCAAACAGGTCCTGTCCCGCTGCTTTTTCTAAGGGGCCTACTCTCAAATGCTTCTCTTGGCTTCCTGCTCTAGCGCGTTCCAGTCTCCTAGACCCTGTGCGTGCAACCAGGGAAACACCTCCGCCTCCACAGCATAGCTGTGACCTGCCATGTGCCTTGCGCAGGCCCTCCCTTGTTCGTAGCTGATTTACTTAGAAAGGGACTCGGTCGTGCCTGCTGTTGGACCAGAGAGAGAATTGTTCGGTTTTGGTGATGACTTTGAAGATCTCTGGATCCAAAACTCAATGGATGGCAGGTGGGGGAGAGAGATTGAGCCTGGCTGGAGTACTGGGGAGAGAGCTGAGGCCTGAGCAAAGTCACTGAAAGTCAGGTTGTGCTGTGAACCAAAGCCAGGCCACAGATTAAAGCAGGTACCTACATGTTCATTGTCTGACATGTGACCTTGGCAAAGGTATGGCTAGAGTTGCTGGGGCGGAGGAATGGATACTGGGAACATGTGTGAACACGTTCCAAGAGGGTGGCCCAGGTGTGACTGGTGAACTGCTGTGTCACCCAGTCCCCCACTGCTGGAGTGCATCTCACTCCGCTTTGCTGTGTGAACCTCTACTCCTGGGCTGCTACCGTGGGACCTGCCGTCTTGTAGTGTTCAGTCCTGCTCACGGGACATTGCAGGCTCATAATCCATTTGTCAGTTTATCAGAGAAACTGATGCATGCCAGCCTTGTTACTTCACCTGGAGTCTCCACACTCCCTAAAGCACATGCATGGCTTTCTGTAAAACATGTTTACTAAGTATGGGAAGATTTTAAGTGATGATAAGCCAAAGGGAGGCAGGTCAGATTTGATGAAAGATAAACAAAAGGTAAATTGTATTCTAAACTAAGCTTAACACTTTCTGCAACCTTACAGCCTTAGATGATTTTCTCACCACAGGCTGGTTGGTCCATCACCAACCAGGCCCTCTCCTGTGGTCACTGTTCAGTTGTTGGTGATGTTGAACAACTTGATTTTCACAGATGGAGTGACAGAGAGAGAGAGGGAGACTGCATGATTGCAAAATATCTCTTCTTTTTAACATGCTCCTTTGCCCGCCTGGTGCCTTGACCCCTTTTTGGGGTAAGGTGACAGACAGAGTCCTTGTACAGCTTCCCCCCTACTTGAGTCAATGTGCATTCCCTTATCAGTAGCTACTGCACTGTTCTTGGGTCAGTCAGGGGAGAGGGGGGATGCTCTCTTTCATCTCTGGGAGCCAGCCCTTTGAAAGCTCTTCCCTTCCCTGAACAGAAAGCCCCCAAAAGCTCAAGCACCCTTTCTGCCTTCCTGTTGTCACTTCTCCTACACAGATGGGAACCCCAACGAAGCACAGGGCTTAGTGTGAGTGACTGTGCTCCACCTGGCTGGTGAGGTACAGTCCCAGGCCCCAACCTCTGGGCTCCCCCCTGAGCTGCACTGGTCCAAGCACCCTACACAGGGCTTGGGGTCCTGGATCACATATGTGCCGATTGGAGTCCTTGCCTCCAGCAGCCCCTTCAGTGGGGCCAGTATGCAAGAGTGTGGAGCCCTCCTCCGAGCCACTGCTCCCACAGGTAGCCTGAGAGTGTAGGGGTGCAGAGAGCCCTGCCCAGGCTCCCCACTGAGGGACTTGATGTCTTGCATTTCTAGAACAACTTTCATACCCAAATGCTGGTCAACAGCCATGATCTCCTGTCCTCAGGTTCCAAAGGGGCAGCTGTGTTAGTTTAGTTCAGCAGAAGAAACAAGGAGTTCTGTGGTGCTTAAAGACTAACATTTATTTATAGCATGAGTTTTTTGTAGGAGGAAATCCCACTTTGTCAGATGCTTTGAAGATAGGGGAACTTACGGAATGGGAGGAAGATAAATGCAGGGGAGTGTAAGACATGGGATCAGGTCATAGAGTAACAGCAAATAAGAGCAGTTGTTAAGATTCAAACACAGGGAAACAGCACATAGAGGAGGGTGAAGTCAAATCACCTGTTGTAATGGGAAAAGAATCCATAGTCACGATGTAATCAATTGTGTGAAAGCAGGGTTAAATCATGCCAGTTGTAATGGGAAAAGAATCCATAGTCGATTAGACTTTACCGTCCTCTATGTGCTGTTTCTCCATGCTTGAATCTTAACAACTGCTTTGATTTGCTGTTGCAGTATGACCTGATCCCATGTCTTACACTCCACTGCATTTATTTTCATCCCATTCTGTAAGTTCCCCCATCTTCAAATCATCTGATGAAGTGGGATTTTCTCCCACGAAAACTCATGTGATGAATAAATCTTAGTCTTTAAGTGCCACAGGACTCCTTGCTTTTCCCGTCCTCAGGCATCCCTTCACTGCAGCTGGCCATACGTGCCTTCAGGTCGGTGTCATGGTGCACACCAGTTCTGCAATGGGGCCCGTCTCTATTCCAGAGAAGAGTGACTTCAGATTCTTTTACATTCCCCAGTTCTGAGACTCTCTCTGATCCTGTCCCAACCCCTCTACCCCTGTTTAAATGGTGCTTCCCTCCCTGTAAATGGCTTCTGTACAACTCCCATGACAGCCAGCAGCCAGTGCTGTGGGGCTCAGTCTCATGCTCCTCCTGTCTCCTTCCTCTTTCCCCCACTCCCTTGTTCCCCTTTTCACCTCTCTCATTCTGCCTGAGAAACCAGAACAGCACCCAAGGCAGGGCCAAAGACACGGCAGTCATGGGACCAGGGCCTGCCTCCAGGAAAGCATGTACAGCTCCCATGTCACCCACTCAGAGTGGCTCATGTTCTCCCCAGCCCAGTTCAATGCTTTTCATTTCCGGGGTATGGTCATTTCTGAATGTTTTGACACTTTGAAGGCTGGATGCCCTTAAGAAAGATCGTTGTTGACTTCAGTAGGGGGCAAGACCAGCATGGGAAGATAAGCAGGAAGTAGCAGTGTTCTGCTTTGAAGTTTCAATGTCATACGAACATCAGAATGGCCATACTGGATCAGACCAGCGGTCCACCTGGCCCGGGATCCTGTCTTCTAACAGTGGCCAATGCCAAGTGCTTCAGAGGGAAAAAACAGAACATGTAATCATCGAGTGATCCATCCCATTTGCCATTCCTAGCCTCCGGCAAAGAGCAATCCCTGCCTATCCTGGCTAAAAGCCATTGATGGACTGTCCTCCATGAACTTTGGTAGTTCTTCTTTGAACCCGGTTATAGTCTAGGCCTTCACAGCATTCTCTGGCAAGGAGTTCCACTGGTTCACTGTGTTGTGTGAAGAAATGCTTCCTTTGGTTTGTTTTAAACCTGCTCCCCGTTGATTTCATTTGGTGACCCCTAGTGTTTTGTGGTCTGAGGAGGAGTAAATAACTCTTCCTTATTTACTTTCCTGACATCTGTCATGATTATAAACTATTATCATATCCCCCCCTTACGAGTTTCTTTTCCAAGCTGATAAGTCCCAGACTTATTATTAGCCTTTTGTCATATTGAAACTTTTCCATATCTCTAATTATTTTAGTGATCTATTTTCTGTACCTTTTCCCATTCTAATGCCTCTCTTTAGAGAGAGGGTGACCAGATCTGCACACAATATTCAAGTGGGCGTACCATGGGTTATTAAAGAGGCAATATGATATTGTTTCATTATCTCTCTCTTCCCTAATGATTCCCAGCATTCTGTTAGCTTTCTTGACTGCTGCTGCACACTGAGTGAATGATTTCAGAGAACTGTCCAAAATGACTCCAAGCTTTCTCTTTAGAGTGGTAACCCCTAATTTAGACCCCATCATTGATACGTATAGCTAGGATTCTGTTTTCTAACGTGAATTGCTTTGCAGTTAGCAACATTGAATTTCAACCACTATATTGTTGCCAAGTCTGCCAGTTCTGCAACTCTTTAAACTCTTTGCAATCTGCTTTGGACTTAACTCCTTTGAGTAGTTTTTTATCATGTGCAACTTTTGTCACTCACTGTTTATCTGTTTTCTGGATCATTTATGAACTGGTTGAATAGCACTGGTCCCAGTATATATTCCTGGGGGACACCTCCATTTACCCCATCCATTCTGAGAACTGACCATTTATCCCCATCCTTTGTTTCCAGTCTTTTAAGCAGTTACTGATCCAGGAGAGGACCTTCCTTCTTATCCCATGACCACTAACTTCACTTACAAGCTTTTGGTGAGGGACCAAGTCAAAGGCTTTCTGGAAATCTAAGTACGCGATATCCCATAAATCCCCCGTCCATATGTTTGTTCATGCCCTGAAAGAGTTATAGTACATTGGTGAGGCATGATTTTCCTTTACAAAAACCACCTTGACAGTTCCCCAACAAATCGTATTCATTCATGCATCTGATAATTCTGTTCTTTACCTTGGTTTCAACCAATTTGCCTGGTACTGAAGTTAGGCTTGCTGGTCTGTAATTGCTGGGATTGCATCTGAGGCCTTTTAAAAAAATATTGGCGCCACATTAGTTCCTCCAGTTAGAAGCTGATTTAAATGCTAGTTTACATACCACAGTCATTAGTTCTGCAATTTCACTTTTGAGTTCTTTCAGACTCTTGGGTGGACACCATGTGGCCCTGGTGACTCATTACTGTTGAATTTATTCATTTGTTCCAAAACCTTCTCTAATGACACCTCAGTCTGGGACAGTTCCTCAGAGTTGTCCCCTGAAAAGAATGGCTCAGGTTTGGGAATCTCCCACACGTCCTCAACTGGGAAGACTGATGCAGAGAATTGATTTAGTTTCACCACAATAGCTTTATCTTCCTTGAGTACTCCTTTACCATCTCCATCGTCCATGGCCACACTTGTTGTTTAGCTGGCTTTCCACTTCCCATGTACTTGAAAAAAATGTGTGTTACTTTGTGAGTCTTTGACTGGCTCTTCAGATTATCATTTGGCCTTTTGGATTTATATTTCTACACTGCTGCTGCTAGAGTTAATGCTTCTTTCTATTTTCCTAAATAAGATTTAACTTACACTTTTTAAAGGATGCATTTTTGCCTCAAACTGCTTCTTTTACTTTGTTGTTTAGCCATGGTGATACATTTTTGTTTTTGTTTTTTTTTATTTTGGATATGCAATGCAATTGAGCCTCTATTATGGTGTCTTTAAAAAGTTTCCATGCAGCTTGCAGGGGTTTTAATTTTGGCACTGTATCTCTGTTTAAGTAACTTCCTCATCTTTGTGTAGTTTCCCTTTTGAAATCAAATGCTGCTCTTTGGGGCTGCATTAGTGTCACCACCCCCTCAGAAGTTACATTTTAGTGGTTCAGCTCTACTCATGTCTCGGATCAGATCTGTGCTCCATTTAGGATTAAATCAGGAATTGCCTCTTCTGTTGTGGGTTCCAGGACTAACTGCTCCAAGAAGCAAAGTCATTTAGACTATCAAGAAACTTCCTCTCTGCATCCCGTCCTGAGCTGATATGTACCCAGGCAATACGGGGACAGCTGAAGACCTCCTTATTACTGAGGTTTTATTTTTATAGCTTCTTTAATCTCCCAGTCACTATTACATCCTGGTCAGGTTGTTAGCAGTATGTCCTTACTGCTGTATTCTTCATATTCAAGCATAGCATTGCTGTCCAGAGTGATACCATGGCACAGCTGGGTTCGTTTAAGATGATTTCATTGGGCTCTATGCTCTTCTTCATATATAGCACCTCTGCCCCACTCGTACAACCTGTTCTGGCCTTCTGATACATTTTGTACCCTGGTATCACTGGGTCCCGCTGATTATCCTCATTCTAGCAAGTCTCTGTGATGCGTAGTATAGCAGTGTCCTCATTCAAGTTCACCCATCTTGGTACTTATTAGACTGCTAGTGTTTGCGTATAAGCACTTTAGAAAGTTGTCACTTTTTAGCTGCCTGCCATATGACGTAATTGAATGAGACTTTTTAATTTGACTGTTTCTCATCTGAGCGTACTCAGACTTTATTCTCTTCCATCCTCTCCGCCTCTTTACAGACAATCTCCACTAACAGATCCTCCCCTCAGGGGTGTCTGTCCAAATGATGTACTCTTCCTCATGTGTCAGCTTTCAACCCAGCCTTAGTTTAAAAACTTGTCTACAACTGTTTTCATTTTACGCGCTAGCAACCCAGTTCCGTTTTGGTTTAAGTGGAGTCTGTCCTTCCTGGATGGGCTCTCCCATTGCCATAAGGTTGCCCAGTTCCTAATAAATCTAAGCTTTGCCTTCCTGCACCATTGTTTCATTGACACATCGAGACCTTGCAGTTCTCCCTGTCCAACTGGCCTTCCATGTGACAGATGGTGGATCAGACTGATTTCAGTGCAGTCAGAGAGTATCTACTTATTAACATACCTTGTCATTAGTCAAGTACCTAATTAATAATGATTTGACTATGCAATTCAATTTCTTTTCCAGGTGACACAGTATCTACTGGACCAATCATTTGTAATGGATGAAGAAAGTCTCTATGAATCTTCTCTACGAATAGAACCTAAACTGCCTACCTGAATGTGGAGCAGTGAGCAGCAGATTGTCTGTACACATACTATATCATATTGTACATACCTGTTTGGTTATGTTGGGCACCCTAGATTGACTTCCTCTTACGTGCTTTTCAAAGAAAACAACTTCCTCTTGCTAGTAGAACACAGTAGAGCTCAAATAGAATTTCCTGCTTTGTTTAAGGATTCATACATAAAGCATTTGGTTTATGACAGTCCCAGTTTATTTTAAATAATGTTATTTTGTCATTTGTTCTTCTCAGGGGGTGGGGAACAGCTGGGGTAGCAGGAGATGAGCAGAGTGCTCAGCACCTTCCCTTTCCACCCTGGACACCAGTGTTATGTTGGATGCACAGTCAGAGCTCTGACTAAGCATGTTTCACGTAATTCTTGCGACTGAACAATCCTCACGCTGGGGTCAAGCAATTTAAAAATACTTTCCCTTGGCTGTGATGCAGTTTAAAACACTGATTTTTGGTCAGATATAAGTAACTATATCACTGAGCCAACTTCGTGGCAACAGAGTACCGTAAATGTAGTCATCACGCACACATTAACCTGTGCTCGTTTCTATTCAGCCGTCACACTGGTGATTCTGGTTAACACCAGCTAGCATGAGTATCCAGCGAGGGAGCCAGAGGAGGTGCTGGGGAGAGAGATGTGTAAATGACACAGTTCATCAGTCTTGGTTGCTGCCCAGAGTTCAGTACAAATAGAGGAGAGACAATGTATCTTTTACTGTTTTAGCTGCATAACACTCATTACGCGCTTCTGTGGATATGCTATAAATCTGTAGACCTTGTGACGATTAGTAACACAATGTAGAATTAGAAAAACCTGACCAAGTGTTTTTATTACATATACTGTAATCCTGTCTAACCGCCTCCTAGCAGGAATATAGTAATGTAGTGCTTATTCTGTGAATATTCCCATGTATTTTTTACATTGTACAGTATATAAACACGGTTTAACTTTCAAGTGGCAGGCATGCTCCACGGTATCCAACAGAAGACTCTTGCTGTAAGCAATACCTAGTGGTATGAGAATTCTATTTCAAGCCCTAAAATATTTCAACTTCCAGCTTGTTGGGAAAAATATTTCCAGTTTTGTAAAAATACATGTTTCCTGATTACCTCTTGCTAATAAATCTATTCTATCTCAGGGTGAACGGCGACTTCACAGTTTCTCTCAGCCTTACGTGAATGTGTGCTGTGCTGAAGGTTCCTTTAATTGCCTCATATCGGCTTCTGTGATTACACTGCCTGGATGCTGGTTCAAGTCAAATGTTTGGCCCTGTTCTACAAGTTCAACTTGCCTTAATTTCACTGAAGGCTAGCCGTGAGCGTTTGCACACTGCAGAAAATGAGTTCACTGGCACTCCAGAGTGTTTACCTTTGACTCTGTGCTTTTAGTGGAATGCTGCATGTGACCGTGTGTGCTGTGTGACCAGTTCCAGAGGGGCAGCCATGTTAGTCTAGATCAGCAAAACAAGCAAGGAGGCTGGTGGCTGTTTTGTTAGTTTTTAGGGCTGTGTCTACATTGGGGGGTGGGGAGGCCTTGGAAGTTGACTTTAAAAGGACTTAAAGTCAGCCTTGTTAAGTGGACAGTGAACACAGTATAGACATACCCAAGGCTGTCCCGCCCTGGTCCTGATCACGCTCCCAGAGCCCAATCCGGCTCCGGGGACTGCTGGCAAGCGGAACTTGACCAGGGTCCAAGCCACCTGCCTGCAACAGCAAGTGACTTGGGCCGGATCGGGCTCCCAGCCCCCCTGTGCAGGTGGCAGGAGCTGGCTTCTGACTTCTGCTACCTGCTGCAAGGGGCTGGGAGCCAGCTCCAGCTCCCGGCTGCTTGCCAGCAGCGCCTAGGGCCTGATCAGCCGCAGCCTGATTGGGGCTGGGGCCCAGGGTTTCCTGCCCTATAAACTCAACTTAAAAGCTTAATTCAACTTCTAGGGCAGGAGTAATTAAGTTGACTTAATAAATTCTAAATACAGCTCTGGCTTTACTTAAATTGACTTAAGCCCCTAGTGTAGCCATAGCCTAGAAGTGCCACTAGACTCCTAGTATGTGTGTGACAGCAACAGGAAAGTATAAACAGAAGAAGTGAGAGGCCCATGTGGTCTGAGAGTCTGTGTATGGTCTTTCCTGGAAGATGGGTGATGTGGTGTTTCTTCTCCCTTTCATTAAGAATCTGGTCCTCCATTCAGTCTCTGTACCAGCATCATGCCCTGCACTGCACTGCACCGCACCCATTTTTTCTGCACATTTGAAAACTGATCTCTTCCTGCAGCTGATAATACTGCCCTCTCCCTCCTCCGCAGGATGAGCAGTGTGAAAAAAGAGCTGGGGCCTTGCAGCTCTACAGAGCAGTGGTCGCACACATGGGTGTGTTGTCCCATTAAATGCCAGTGAAAAAAAGAGCAAAGTTTTGCTCTGTGGTCAGTAGAACAGTGTTTCCTAACCAGTGTGCCACAAAATTTTTTGAAAAACTTCTCCAAGTGCTTTGGATTGGCTCATGAATATTCATTTGGAAGCTATATGGTGGTGTGCCTCAAATTAATTAAAGGTAGCAAGGTGTGCCAGGGCAGAGAAAAATATTGGGAAGCACTGCAATAGAAAGACAAATCCATTTTGGGATTAGTATCTACCTAAACATCTGTTTGTCCCCACCTCCCCCAGCATTTACAGCCTGAGGGCCAGAGCTGGTCTCTGGTCTGCATGCCTGGCTCCCTGTGGCGCCAGCTGAAGTGTTAGATGCTCAGTGGACAGCATGTATTTAGGATCTGAATCCCTAACAAAATGGCACCAGTTTTTGACCTGCCAGTCAGTGGGGCCTGGAAGTTGGTCTAGGGCTGGTTTCCTGTGAAGGTGTTGATCCTTTGCTCCAGTGGAGCACACATTTCACCAGGAGTGAGATGCAAGGGTTGGAGGCTAAACCCCCTTTGCTTTCCCATCTCTTAGAGCAGCCTGTAGCCTGCCCTGCTGAGGTGGGAAATATCTGTGTTAGTGCTTGTGACTAGGGACGCTGCACAGCCTCCATGGAGCGGAGGAGCTGTAAGTGTGAGTCCATGAATTGCCACACTGGGCCCGGCCTGTTGAGTGACTACTCCAGCCGGGCAGAGGAAGGAGTTAGCCCCAGGGGCTTGCGGGCCTGGGGGAGAAACTTGTGGCAGCCTCCTTTCCTGCATCTGCTCCACCCAGAGTCAGGAGCATCGTTCCCCCATCTTCCCAGTGTCTGATGAAGTGGGATTTGCTCCCACGAAAGCTGATGGAGTAAATAAATGTGTTAGTCTTCAAGTGCCATGGGACTGGTTCATTTTACTGAACCAGACTCAGGGCCAGGCGACACTGTGGGCTCCAGCTGGGGCCAAGGGAAGGAGGCAGCTCTGGCAGCTGCTGAGCAGCTGTCGGTGCCTGGGGTCCTGAGGCCACAAATTCGCATCCAGATGGGAGCCAGCCTGGCGCTGTGCCCCCAAGAGTAGGGTGACCAGATGCCAGGCAAAAGGAGGACATCTCCTCCTCTTAACCTTCACGACCTCCATCCGGCAGGCGTTTTAAAAATGCATGCTTTGGGCTGGCTGTTTACTTCCAGGGGTTGAAGTCTGCTGGGACGCCCTGGCACTCCCTAGTTTTAGGGGGCAGCGTGCCAGGGCCCCTAAACACAGAAGAACAGGAGATCAATGCCACTTTTTCTTCTTGTGTCCTCCGATGTCCGCTTTTCCTGCTTCCCTGGCCTCCTTTCCAGGCTTTGGGGTCCGGTAACCCCGCCCAAGAGAGCCTCGGTGCCCCAGCCCAGGGGCGGCCACCGGGGCTCCGGCTCCTAGCGGGGTTGAGACGGGCCGGGCAGCCGGCTGCGGGGGGCCGAGCTCGGCTCTGACCTTGAGCCCGCCCCGGCCCCGGCCCCGGCCCCGCCTTGCGCTGCGCGCGGCCCCTGCGCGCCCGGAGGAATCGGCGGCGCGATGCTGGCGGCGGGGACGCTGCTCTGCCTGCTCCCGGCTCTGGCCGGCGCCTCGCCGGCTGCGGGCTCGGCGGCAGGTGCGGGGGCCGGGGGCTGCTCCGCGACCATCCGCCCCGGGCCTTGAATCGGGGGGGGGG